>JAENPR010000750.1:0-316767 GCA_018135685.1 Themeda triandra | reverse complement strand
GCTATGCTACTAAACTATGGAGCTCTAATTGAGATGGTGGCTCGGCTTCTCTCGAATCCTCTCGATGAATGAAGAGAGAATGAATTAGGGTTTCAAGGGATGCCTCCCGCAGGGCCGGGGGCCCCGCTATATAGCCCCCTAGGATGCACCGCAGCCCTCGGATCAAACCGACCTAAACGGACGATTATTATTCAACCTCAAAGGCGGTGGAACAGGATCCGCGAGGCCGACGCCGATTGGCTGAGGTGCCCAGTCGGCCGCCCAAGGAGGGGAGTCGGCCGACTCTCCACCGAGCCCGTTCGGGCTCCCGTTTGGTCCAGAGCCTTCTCGAACCTTCCAGATTACAGAATTTTCACCGGTTCCCGATTATCTCTATGTAAACTTGACATGTAGGCCTTCCTTGGTTCTCTTTCTGATAACCCCCTGCAGAAATAGACAATCACCAAAACTCGTGGAATTCTGTTAGTATAACCCCTATATCTAATAGGTGAACTCATATTAGTCCTTTCTCTTGCTGCGTTGACGGTATAAAATTGATACTTAACGACCGTCAACAAACTCTCCCAAGCTTACCTTTTGCTCGTCCCTGAGCAAAAATAGACTCAGTGATGGATCAGGAGTTGCTACAATGCCTTCACTCCTCACAAGTACATATGCGTTCAAACAAGAACTCTCCTCCGGATTAGAGTGAACTATTCTGACTCAAAACTCACTCATATTACCTTTCACCATGGGGCTTGTAACCGTCGCTTGGGTCTTGAGTAGTTGAAAGATAGAACGGTCAAGTCAAGCGCCATGTTTCTCGCTCTTTGATCAACTATTATCCCGGAGTTTTTGCAAAGTTTTGAAATAAAACTCGAGTTCCTTGTATGAACCTTTCGTGTCTCTCATTTGTGGTATTTCTGGATCCTCTCCAAGGCATGAGTAGTGTATGCCTTTTCTCTTCTCTCAAAACTATGTGGTATTTATGGAACTTAAGGCATAGTGGAAAGTGCCTTCTCTCTCTCACCCTACTTTCTAATAGGCTTATGTGGAGCTCATAGGTGGGGAGACACTCAAACTCACTTGCATATATTGCACGCTTAAGACATGGATCCAATAGGAACTAAAATAATAAAGTCATATGTGCATGTGATTGAGGAAGTGAAATGGATGATAAGATGATGATAGGATGATGATGATAAGAAAATGATTATGAGGAGTACTCAACCGGTGAACATCTACTTCCACACTTGCTTCTTTGGGGATAACATGACTCTCTTTATTTGGAAACCTTGAAACTTCTTGAAACTTCTCGAAAGGAAGGACTTGGCTACTCTTTCTTTCTTTTCTCTTTTTTTTTAGAGCAACCAATCCTCTGGAAACAAAACTTTAGCACGGGGAGTATATAACTTGAAATGATAATGATTGGAGCTTTGATGTAGGCAAATGGAACAGCGATGATTATTTCTAGATGTTCACTCCCAGAATAGGAGTAGAACCTTTTCTGGATGAAGTGAAATGAATGGCGTATGTATATGTGGATGGATGGATGGATGGATGCGTACTCCCGGAGGAGCAAGATAGGTGCGTGTCTCCGGGGTAGACAAAGACAAGAAGTGGAGAATGCGTACTCTAGGGTAGGAGCAAAGATAAGTGCGTATCTCCGTGGTAGAGATAGCACGATATCTCGGTGGATATGGATCTATATGTGGGTGGTACTTCTAGGGACAGAAGTAGCACAAAATGAATGTAGTAGTTATAAAATGGGTGCATGCTTCGAGGACGTAAGTAGCATAGATCAAGGGATGGAGAGCACATAGTATTGACTTTAACCTGCGTGATCGATTCCTTATGGGTCCACAAGATAACCACACTCAATGCCTATAAAGACTACACTAAAGCCTACAATATGATCTATATAAACGATGGGTTTTTCTAATCTAGTAAGCATAAATATATGGCTCGTGGTAGGAATTTGAACTCTCATCATAAAGGAACTCATCATGCAGGAATTTAATATTTTCACGAGATAAATTCTCCGTAACTCTAGTATCTCTAGGAACAAGATGGACAGCAGCTCAAAACCTTCCCATATCATACCCGTCAACCACCTAGACTTAGATCAAGTGTTCGCTACCCACAAGTTTCGGGTTCGTAGCAAATCTCAAGTCTAAACAAATTGTGTCCAAAACTCGGGAGAGTGCAAAGTTGAAAACTAGGTACTTGAAAGGAATTACGGCAGAGCAACTATTCATCATCTCCATGTAGAGTTTATTCCTGGGACTATTTAAAGACAAATTGCAAGAGCTCTCCAAAAGATAAATAAGGAAATCTTTACGGGTTTCTATGGTTATGCATCTTTTTTAGTAGTTTTAACAAAGCATACTTTAACAAGGCATAAAAACAGATAAGTTGGAAACACTTAGCTTGGTACACGGGGATGCCCTCCCCCAAGCTGGATGTTGACATAGTCTCGCCGATGTTGCCGACAGCAATGAAGACGTTCTAGTCCTCCAGGAGTGTCGTAGATGGTTGCCGTTGGAGACAATGTTCAAGTGTCGCGGGCAAAGACTCCGACAGGGACTGGATGTCCTTCGCTCGTTGGCACTTCTTGATCCTTGATGTTCTGTGAAGCTCAAATAGACAACAAAGCTTGTGGAACTAGTTAAGTGTTAGTGACAAAAACCTCTAGGCCTTAGTTGTCTAAAACTTTTCTAACTTAAAACTCATTCTAACAGATCACAAGAAATATTTTTATCTTTTTATAATTTAAGGAATGCGTATAGAAAATAAATATGCCGAGAAATTATTTTTGTGCCACCACAAGTGAATGATTATCCACATGGGGCTTAATGATTTTCTGGATGCAAATGTAAAACATCTTTATTTTCTTTTCTAATGCGTATATAAAAACATAACGAAGCAACTAAGATGTAAGTGGGGAAATAAATATGCTAAAAAAATGCAATGCTGAAAAAGAATTGCTGATAAATACCAAGTTACCTCTTGGCGCGGTGTTCGGTGGTTTTAAGTCCTCCGAACAGGACTTGTCATGTTCGCTCATTTTTCAAAGGCGCATTGGCCAAAGTGCCTCGATGACGTCGCCTCTTGTGTAGGAATAGTTTCGATTTTTCTTTTACCTTCCATACCTTCTTTGTTGGAGAGGGTGACCTTGAGGAGGAAGCTTCTTGGATCACTTGTTTCTCTTCTTCTTTGGTAGCACCTCTTCTTCTTCCGCAACGTTCTTCTCTTCGGGTACCGATCTTCATATCTAGATACTTTTCCCTCATAGTCAGCCCATCCATCTGTAGTGATGTTCTTCTTGTTCTGGCGACGGGTAAGCTGCCTTCTCCTTGCTCTGTTCTTCTTGGGCTCTTCAGTGATTATATAATTATTGTTGAAGTAGCGGCGTACCTTCTCAGTGGGAAAGTGGAAGTGAATCTCTCCAGTCCCAATATAGATGATAGCTCTGGTGATGTTCAGGAATGGTCTTCCTAGGATGATTGGAGGGTCGTAGTCATCTCCCATATCGATGACTAGAAAGTCTGTGGGGACATAATGGTCATCTATCTGGATGAGGACATCCTTCACTACTCCTTCGACGAAGCGGAATGTCTGATCTGCCATCTGTAGCTGTGCATAGGTGGGCTCCAAAGGCATTGTGCCATATAGATACTCATAGGTTACCTTGGCCATAATGTTGACGCCCGATCCGGTGTCACAGACAGCTTTATTGAAAGAGCTTCTGTTGATGGAGCATTGAATGGTTGGGACTCCTGGGTCATCCTTCTTGATCAGATGTGGGGATTTGAGTAAGTGGTCATGCTTCTTGTGGACTGCAGTGACCATCCTTACTGTCTCCGTCTTCTTGGTTTTCTTATCTTTGTTCTTGCTCTTCTTAGCTGGATTCTTCTTCTTCTCACTGTTCTGTTGATGAGGGTGTGCTGGGAACTGCAAAGACTGCTCTTGAAGAAGAAGGTCTCTCTCTTGCCCTTGATATTGAAGATGATCTTGGCAGTGTTGGCATACATGATGGCTCTAGCAGTGTTCAAGAATGGTCGTCCCAGAATGATGGAGGACCTTTCGTCACTGCCTGTATCCACTACCACGAAGTCTGCAGGAACATACGAGTTGCCTACTCGTACACATATATCTTCTAGTACTCCCAAAGGAACACGGAGTGACTGATCTGCAAGCTGCAAGCACATGGTTGTGTATGCTAAGGGGCATCTGAATAGCTTCTCGTATATCACTCTTGGCATGATGTTGATGCTTGCACCGAAATCACAGATTGCCTCATTGAAATTGGTACTTCCAATGGAGATCGGAATGACTGGTCTCCCTGGATCGCCCTTCTTGATTGGTAGAGTTGAGTCAATCCATGACCCCTTTGATGGATCACTCCGGCTGTCTTCTACATTGAATATATCAACAAGATTTGCGCTTTCGAGCTCTTCGGGTTGTCCCGCGCTTTACCTTGACCAGAGAGAGGGAGCAAGGTTAACAAGTCAAGCAGTACCCGCGACTCAAGTATTTTGTTGAAGCCGAGTGACTCTTGATGGCATTGGAAAAGCCATCCATTCTGTTGCCGAGTGTCTCTAGGACCTTGTCATTTGATGCCGGCTTCTTGGACAGATTGTCCATCATCTTGCCTTGATTCAAGACTAACTCTCTCAAAGGCGGCCGGTTGTAATTATTGCGGAGGAGCCGTTACCTTGATAGTTGCTTGAATAATTGCCCGAGTAGTTAGGCCTCTGCCGATTCCAACCTTGATTCTGCCGAGGACGATAGTAATTGTTGTTGTTGTTGTTGTTGTTGTTGTTGTTGAGGTAGTTCACGTCCTCCTTCATTTCTGGGCGCTAGCACCTGTGTGCCCGCCTCTCCACACTCTTCACATGTCATGCGAGCATCATGTATATGCATGACTTCTTTCTTCTCTCGTGGCTCTCTCATCGAGCCTCTTCATTAGCAGACCCATTTTGGCGTACAAAGATGTCTACCTCCTTCACCGGTGCATTCCTCCTCCTCTCTTGCGGGTCTCGAGTTCTTTCTTCACTCCAACCTTGGTTGGATGCCATCTTCTCCACAAGAGCCGTGGCCCGAGGAATAGTGAGTGATAAGAATGCACCACCAGCAGCAAATCCATCGTCTCACGTGTGTCTTGTTGCCGAGCCCATGGTAGAATGTCGCATAAGCAGCCAATTCTCCATGCCATGATGAGGACACTCGAGGATGTAATCTTGAAAGCGCTCCCAAGCTTCGGGACAGCCTCATCATGATGTTGCCGAAAGCTTGATATCTTCCCACGAAGAGCATTTGTCTTGCCCATGGGGAAGAACTAAGCCAAGAAATTGGTGGAACATAGTGCCCACGTAGTATTCTTCTCCTTATTGGCGTAGAACCACCGCTCGCTCTCCCAAGAGTGAGAATGGGAAGAGGCGAAGTAGTATAGCATCTCTGGGGACATCCTTGATAGTGAATGTGCTACAAATCTCCAGAAGTGTTAGAGATGAGCACTAGCATCTTCATGGGCCTTCCCACAACCGGCTTGCTTGCACCATGTTGATCGCCGCAGGCTTGAGCTCAAAAGCTCCTTCGATGTCCGCACCGGGTCCAAGCACGAATGTTGTCCGTAGTGGAGCCGAGAACTCGCGGAGTGACTTGTTTGCCATGGCTTCAAACGCCGTTGTCAAGTCTCGAACGAAAGGTCGACTTTCTGCTTCCGATAAACTTCCAAGTTGAGTTGATGATGATGATTGATTAGTCTTCTTCAACTGGCTTCTGGCCTTCCTGAATAAACCTTCTGGATTGTCAATATAATTATCAGGAAGAGTAGTCTTGATTGCCCTGCATAAAATACACAAGTAGACAAAACAAAGGTAATCCCGTAGAGATGGGTTAGTATGAAAAAGACTACTCGATCACATTATCTAGTGCAATGCTGCTCATTATCCATTGGCTTTCAACCTTCCCCGGCAACGGCGCCAAAAATGCTTGTTGATGTCTATTAAGTGCAACTGAAATAAAGAGGGTTCCGCATAGCGCACGTAATATATCATCGTAGCATTTTAACCGGGAGTAATCCAGGTATCGTTATTTATAATTTTACCACCGGGAAGGGAATGCACTTGGATAATGAGTGATGAGCAATGCACATGCAATAATGGAGAGCTCAACCTTGTCCGTATCGATCATCTCATACGGGGTAAGTGTCACATAAAATATAGGAATGAATGATAAATGACATAAGATAAACGAGAGCTTTTAGCCACATAAAATAATAGTAATAAGCCATCTCAACTTAGCACTCTAAGCTTATAACACTAGCATGGACTAGGACGATCTAGGGTATAATCCTATGTTATTCTAACTATAAGGTCAAAGCATACAATGATTAGTGCAAGAACATCTAGCAATCATGGCGGGAAAAGGTTACATCTATGCATAGTGATATTACCGGAGAAGACAAGAGACATAGCAATGACTTCAATGTAATAGGTTTGTTCTGCTAGACCTATACTCGGGAGAAGGGCTTCAACAGATCATCACTCCCGCGATCTACCTCACGATCCGGAATATAGGGTGCAATCGCAGATAAATACGGTCTAGGCACCACACCTACACAATATTTACCACTCACCCATCGATCTAATGAGCAAGCGCTATACGATCCTATGCATAAACATAATTCTAGTCCAACTATGCTAAACATATAATCAAAGTAGACTAAGAACAATATAATTGAGAACATAATCAAATGGAGCAAAGTCAAGTCTGATATAATAGAATAGAATAAAGTACTACTCATAGTATCATGAACAATGATGAATATTACAAGAATGTAGAGGGGAATTACCAAGAACTCCGACAGATCCGGACTCCGAGCTAGGCTTGATTCCCTCTAGATCTATTCCTATGTAGCTATGCTACTAAACTATGGAGCTCCAATTGAGATGGTGGCTCTGGCTTCTCTGAATCCTCTCAGATGAATGAAGAGAGAATGAATTAGGGTTTCAACGGATGCCTCCTCCAGGGGCCAGGGGCCCTGCTTATATAGCCCCCTAGGATGCACCGCAGCCCTCAGATCAAACCGACCTAAATGGACGATTATTATTCAACCTCAAAGGCGGTGGAATAGGGATCCGCGAGGCTGACGCTGATTGGCTGAGGTGCCCAGTCGGCCGCCCAAGGGGGGGAGTCGGCCGACTCTCCACCAAGCCCGTTCGTGCTCCCGTTTGGTCCAGAGCCTTCTCGAACCTTCCAGATTACAGAATTTTCACCGGTTCCCGATTATCTCTATATAAACATGACATGTAGGCCTTCCTTGGTTCTCTTTCGATAACCCCCCCGCGTAAATAGACAATCACCAAAACTCATGGAATTCGTTAGTATAACCCCTATATCTAATAGGTGAACTCATATCAGTCCTTCTTTCTCTTGCCGCGTTGACGGTATAAAATTGATACTTAACGACCGTCAACAATGCGGTTAAGGGGCAAAAGCCGGCAGGGGATGAGGTGCTCGACAAAATCTTTGCCCAGGACTGTCCTCGGCATCCTGGTAAAGGTCACACCATGGGCGAGTGCCGAGTTCTGACGGACGCTCTCATCAGGTCCACTTCCAAGAAGCCTCGACCCAACCCCAAGGCCAAAAGCAAGCCCGCCGACAAGCCAGAAGAAGAAGACGAGGATGAGACACCAGATGTCAACCCACGCCATGCGTTCAAAGAACCCGAGCGGAACTTCACCGCCGTGATCTTTGGCGGAAAAGTCGGGCTCGAAACAAGCCGCGACAGAAAGTTGTTGACTCGCGCCATCATCGCGATGCAAGAACCCGATGGCCTCGTCGCCGATGTCACGCTACCAGCGTGGTCCAAGCAGCCCATATCTTTCAGCCGCAAAGATATGTGGGCACGCATCTCGGACGCTGGACGATTTCCACTGGTCCTCGACCCAGTGATAGCCAACATCCGCTTCGAGAAGGTGCTGGTCGACGGCGGCAGTGCTCTGAACATCATGTTCTACCCAGCCTTCAAGGCACTCGGCATACCGCAGGAGCAACTACAACCATACGACACACCGTTCTGGGGCATCATGCCTGGAAAACCTTCTTACCCACTCGGGCAGATCACCCTCGACGTGCAGTTTGGGACCAAGCAGCACTTCCGTACCGAGCACATCACCTTCATCGTGGCCGACTTCGAAGGGACATACCACGCCATCTTGGGCCGCCCTGGTATTGCCAAGTTCATGGCTGTCCCCCACTATGGCTACTTGGTGTTGAAGATGCCCACCGAGCAGGGAACGCTTTCCCTACGTGGCAACGTCTTCATGGCTCGTGAGTGCGAGACTGCCGCCTACGCTGCGGCAGAGTTCCAAGACCTGCAACACGCTTTGCAGCACACCAGCCTGGGTGTCGATAACTTACCACCCGCTGAGCTCGAGCAACCTGTCGGGACTGGCCGGCGCCCATCCAACAAGGTGAAAAGCGCCAAGACAGTCAACCTCTCTGATGACGACCTTTCCAAGGTCACCAATATCGGAGCAGAGCTCGACCCCAAATAGGAAGACGCGCTCATCCAGTTCCTTTGGAAAAACATCAGCATATTCGCGTGGAAACCCTCTGATATGCCTGGTGTTCCCGTGGAAAAGGCCGAGCACTACCTCGATGTCAAGACGACGCCAAGCCGCCGACGGAAGATGCGCTGCCGCCCGCGACCGCAAGGAGTTAATTAGGATAGAAGTAGCCAAGCTCAAAGCCGCTGGCTTTATCAAAGAAGTGTACCACCCGGACTGGTTAGCCAATCCGGTGCTCGTTCAAAAGAAGAATAAAGAGTGGAGGATGTGCGTTGATTATACAGATCTCAACAAACATTGCCCCAAGCAGGCATTCAATCTCCCTCGAATCGACGAGGTCGTAGACTCTACCGCCGGTTGCGAGTTGCTCTCGTTTCTTGACTGTTACTCCGGGTACCACCAGATAGCCCTTAAAAAGGAGGACCAAGAAAAAACCGCTTTTATCACCCCCTTCGGTGCTTTTTGTTACACGACCATGGCTTTCGGTCTCAAAAACGCCGGGGCCACGTACCAATGGGCTATCCAGTCCTGCCTCGAGAAAGATATCGCCGACGATCTCGTCGAGGCCTATGTAGACGACGTGGTAATAAAATTCAGAAAGGCGGACTCCCTGATCACTAACCTCGAGCGCACATTCGGGAAACTCAACGAGTTCCAATGGAAACTCAACCCTAACAAGTGTGTTTTTGGAGTACCATCCGCCATCCTGCTCGGCCACCTGGTCAGCCAGGACGGCATTAAGCCAAATCCTGAGAAGGTAGCCGACGTCTTGAAACTACGACCACCCCGGTGCGTCAAAGACATCCAAAAACTCACAGGGTGCTTAGCCGCCCGAGCGTATACATCTCTCGGATGGGTGAAAAAGGACTCCCCTTTTTCAAACTGCTCAAAGCCAAGGATAAATTTGAGTGGACTGAGGAGGCCAACCAGGCCTTTAAACAACTCAAAGCTTATCTCACCTCCCCCTCACTCCTGACAGTCCCAAAGCAGGACGAGGAGTTGCTCCTATACATAGCTGCGACGACCAACGTGGTCAGCACTGTGCTAGTAGTCGAGCGTGAGGAGGAAGGTCACGTCTATGGAGTCCAGCGCCCTATATATTACATAAGCGAAGTGCTCAGCGAGTCCAAGCAACGGTACAATCAAGTACAGAAGCTTTTGTACGCACTCCTGATCACCAAGCGCAAGCTGCTCCTTTACTTTCAAGCCTTCAAGATCACGGTCGTCACCGATGTACCACTTGGCGATATCCTCCGCAATCGGGACGCCAGTGGTCGGATCGTGAAGTACACGCTAGAACTGTCTGAGTATACTCTCCAGTTTCGCGCCCGACGAACGGTGAAGTCACAGGCCTTGCCTGATTTCATCGTGGAGTGGACGGACATCAGCCTACCTCTCGCCGATTCAAACGCCGAGCACTGGACCATGTATTTCGATGGCTCATTGAATATCGATGGCGCAGGAGCTGGTGTCTATTTTATCTCTCCTTTAAAGGACACGATAAAATACGTCTTACGCATCCACTTCAAAGCATCCAACAACGTCGCCGAGTACGAAGCAGCCCTACACGGCCTTTGTATCGCCGTTGAGCTTGGCATCAAATGACTCATGGTCTATGGGGACTCTGCTTTAGTCATCAAGCAGGTCAACAAAGACTGGGATACAGTCCACGAAAAGATGGATGCCTACGTCGCTGAAATTCGCAAACTTGAGAACAAGTTCTATGGCCTGGAATTCATCCATGTGCGCCACGAAAAGAACGTAGGGGCAGACGAACTATCCAAGTTGGGCTCATCCCGTGCCAAGTTACCCCCTGGTGTTTTTGTTCAAGATCTAATCAAGCCTTCGATCCCCGATCAGGTAGAACATACACCAGAAGATACATCAGAGGTCAATGTTCTGACCACGCTGTTCAGTAACGCTAATGTCGAGGACGACGACGGTCTCCTCAGCCAGCAGGCAGATGATAAGGGTACAGAGTCAGCCGACCAGGCGACGCCTCCCCAGGATGACTGGAGAGAGCCCTTTATCAAATACCTGAATGAACACCTTGTCCCGGAGGACAAGCTTGCTGCACAACAGCTGGTCCGCAGAGCCAAGGCCTACGCTATGGTCAACGGCGAGTTGATGCGCAAGGCACCCAAGTCCATTATCTTCCAGAAGTGTGTCACTCGGGAAGCAGGGATCGAGCTTTTAAAAGCCATCCATGAAGGCACTTGTGGTAATCATGCAGCGTCCCGGACACTGGTCGGCAAGGCCTACCGAGCAGGTTTCTACTGGCCAACAGCCGTTACTGACGCCGAGGACTACGTACGGCGGTGCGTTAACTGCCAAATGTTCGCCAAGCAGATTCATGTCCCAGCACATGACTTACAGACAATCCCAGCTGCTTGGCCCTTCTCATGCTGGGGACTGGACATGATTGGGCCATTCAAACCAGCTCCTGGTGGCCACACAAATGTCTTCGTGCTTATTGACAAATTCTCCAAATGGATTGAATATAAACCAGTCAAGAAAGCCACGGCCGAAAAGGCAGTCCAGTTCCTCGACGAGGTCATCCACAGATACGGTGTTCCGAACACCATCATCACCGACTTAGGCTCGCAGTTTACAAGTGATGCGTTCTTCAATTATTGCGATGACAGCCTGATCAAGGTCAAGTACGTCTCCATCGCTCACCCTAGAGCTAACGGACAAGTGGAACGTGCTAACGGGATGATCCTCGACGCACTTAAAAGACGAGTCTTCCAGGTTAACACCAAACTCAAACCTGGCCGATGGCTCAAGGAGTTAGCCGCAGTGGTCTGGGGACTGCGTACTCAGACCAGCCGCAATACAGGAGTCTCGCCATACTTTATGGTGTACGGCTCAGAGGCTGTCATACCAGTCGAGGTCGCTTTTCAATCACCACGAGTAGCCTACCACGATGAAACCACCTCCGACGAGGCTAGAGAGGTGGACATCATGGCTAAGGAAGAACAGGCCCTCGAGTCATGCGCTCGGACCGAGAAGTACTTAGCTACGGTACGACGCTACTACAACCGCAACGTCCGAGGATGACTATTCGTGGTCGGCGATCACGTGCTCCGTCGTGTTCAAAACACGGACGGCCTCCACAAGTTATCTCCAAGGTGGGAATGACCGTACAGAATCAAGGCTGTAACACGCCCAACGTCGTACCGGTTGGAGACACTAGATGGAGTCGAAGAGCCAAACTCATGGCACATAGAGATGCTCATACGCTTTTACCCATAAAGATATGTATCTTGTACTTTCTCCTCTATTAATAAAGTTTCCTCTTTTGTTGTCTCTCTTTCGTCCTGTTGCAATTTCTTATCTGAAATTTTGCACCACCTTGCATACATGCGCCCTGCATAAGTCACATCTAAACTTTGCGTTCTGCTCGCCGAGAACGATTTGATAAGGTCCTGCGTCTCGGTCCTCTGTCGATGTGCTACAGCTCCGCGCTACACAGCACTAGGAGATCCGGCAGGCACCCTCTAATAGATACTTAGGATTGTACCTAGTGATCCTGGCGTACCGCGCTGTTCACTAGTGCGTCCCTTTGTCATCTTGACAGAGCTAATCGCTTCGAGAGTGAGCGCAAAACTTATTTGTCGACATGATTCTTTTTAAAACGTTACGCATCTAAGTTATGCCTAACGTAAACTATAAAAACGGCAAAATACTTAACACCCGTTTAAGTATGCCTAACTTGTCTGCATCTTAGTACGGCCTTAAGTTTTGTTTCGAGCACCCCGTGCTCAGCACCACTTATATACAAGTTTTAAATAAAATGTTTAAAACGAAGGGCCCTACTGACCACCCTCCTCCTCTGCAGGATCTTCAATAAGAGTCATGTCGCCGACCAGCTGCTCGGCGACAGGGATGAAGGTGGTTCGGAGCTCCTCGGCAGCAGCGTCGCTGAGTTCTGGCGCGATCCCAAGCGCGACGGTGGCCGGATCAGCCACCGCCACCCTTGAGCGGACCACCGCCAATGCCGTGGACACCGCGTAAGTGCCCGCCCACGCGACGAGGTCCTGCAGCGCCGGCCACAGCCTCTGGCACATGTCCGCCACGAGCGCAGCCTCGCCAGCCGGGTCCGCCGGGTGCACCTCCTCCGGGAAGATAGCGCGGAGAACCAGCTTGATGTGCTCGGTCATCCGGTCAACCTTCTTCTGGAGGTAGGCGCATGTGTCCCGCAGACATTGGAACTGGGTCAGCCGGCGATCCCGCGTCTCTGTTACATACAAACAACGTGGTTAGCATGCACTGTTCGATCCAGTACATGGCAGACAAATCATACAATTGATCTAAGTTACACAACTTACCGATCAACTCCGCGATCTGCGCAGCATCCGCCTTGGCCTACCCCTGGGCGGTCTCCAGCTCCTTGGCCAGAGCGGCTTTTTCCCGCTCTAGAGCGGCAGCCTTCTCTTCCAGCCCTGATGCAGAGGAAGAAATCATAACATCTCTACGGCAATAGACCGTGCTTAGCCTGGTAGCGAGGACACGGCCACGTACCTTGTCGGCCCTCCTCCAGCCCGGCCACCCGTTCCTCCAGCGCCAGCCGAGCAGCCTCCTTCTCGGTGAGCCGGGTCTCATAGACCTGCGCCTGCGCCAGCATGTTGGCCTTCTCCTCCCGGAGGACCCTGCACACTTCATCAATCAGCGCGAACCGTTGAATGGTCCGCGCACGCTGAGCGTTGGTGCTCTGCAGGGTCTATCGATAACAGGACAGTCAATATGTGCTCCGCACACCCATTTGTCACATATGCAAGAACAAATTATACCTGGATCCGGGAGGTGAGCAGCTCCAGGGCCTCCCTAATACCCTCCTCCATCACCACCTCAGGCACCTCGTCATACGACTGCCACTCCTCTCCCACTAGCCTCGAAATCATGACACGATTCGGAGGGAAGGAGGTGGCGGGTGCCTGCGGCGGCTCCCTATGGATCTTTTCCACAGGGGAGGAGGGGGACTGGGCTGAGCAGTCGCCCCGGGCTCCTGCTGAGCTGCTGGCTCCGGCGTAGCCTGCGCAGTTGGCCTTGGGGTGGCCTGCGCCGGCTCTGGACTCGGCTCGACGGGGTGACGGGCGGCCTCCGGCGAGGGGACCCTCTCCTCCGCCGCTGGCTCTTGAGCCCGAGGCGTCTCCACGTGCGGCGGAGCACTGGTGGCATCCGCCTCGCCCTGCTGGGGCTCCGCGCCCGACGCTGCTCCTGCAACTGGCGGCGTAGCCGCAGTCCCGGTGGAGCTCTGGGTGGGGCCGGTACCCGGCCGGCTATACAAACAAAAATCAGCATAACCATACAGTTGATTCTAAAGCAAGACATTACACTTGCGAGTACACAGTTACTTACCGGCAAAAGCCGCCCTTGAACTTGGGCACGCCGCCGCTCCTCGGCGCCCCGCTCCCAGACCCCGCGCTGGGCTTGGGGACTGACTTGGGCGGGACCTGCCTCCCGCTCGGGGACTGCTCGGCGCCGTCCTTGGAAGCCGCCCCCGGTGTTGGTGAAGGAGGGGCGGCGGCAGCCTTCGGCTTCGGCGGAGCAGGGGTTGGCCCGGCGTTCCGCGGCGACCGTCGCGGTGCTGGTTGGGGCGACTTAGAGCCGCCACTCCCATCCCCGGCGCGCGCTTGGCGCTTCCGCTGGTGCTCGGCGATGGTGATGGTGTCATCGGAGTCCGGCGACACCGGGCTGTCCGGGGCCGGCCTCTTGCTGCCGACCTCGGCGCCGGCCTCCTTGCCAAGGTTCAACTTACCCCCGGTGCCAAGGTTGGCCGGCTTGTTCTTCTCCTTGGGGGCGGCACTGGTCGGCTGTTTCCTCGCCGCCTGCCGTTGGCCCCTGGTGGTTGGTCCCACCTTCTCATCATCATCATCATCATCATCGTCATCAGGGCTGAGGTCCTCGACCTCACCCTGGTCGGCAGTCCTCTCAGGACGCCGCTGACCACGAAGGGCATCGCCCTCTGGCCATTGCTCTACTGGAACAGCTGAAAAATACTGATCACTTCGCCCCTGTGCACACAATACCACAGTGGTCAGCGTCATATCTCCTGGTCAGGATATTTTTCAATTTACAAATGAATTGATCACACATCCTTACCTCTGGTGGGGGGATGCTCAGACGGTACGGGATCTGCTTGGCGATCGGCAGAGAAGTATTGGGATCATACTTCTCAAAAAGAAATTAGAGTATGTGATGGGTCCATCCTTCACCGGGCTTCTCTGCTGTGTCCCGTGATGGATCCTCTAAGCCGCTGTATTGCCACAGCGGATTGGTCCTCTCCTTGCACGGTTGCACGCACCGTACCAACCACATTCCGGCCACTAGTGCCCCAGTCACTTTCTGGTTGTCGATCATGGCCAGCAGCTCCTCGACCTGGCTATCGCCGACAGGAGGCGGCTCTGACCACCTGGGGTTGGCCTCCGGGATCTGGTGGACATCACAGGGAATTTTCCTACCCACTGCAACATCCTGGCTCATATAGAACCAGCGCCTGTTCCAGCCTTTGGGTGCAGAGTTAAACTTGCTCCCTAGCCATGATGCTGCCAAATTGTCCCGGAGCCGAATGTAGCATCCGCCGGCCACCTGGGATCCCCCAGTCTCTACCCCCTTCTTCCGTAGCACGAAAAAGTGGCGGAATAGATTGAAATGGGAGGGAATGCCCAGGAACATTTCACAGTAGGCGATGAAAATGGATACTGTCAATATGGAGTTGGGGTCCAGGTTGCATATGGAGATACTCCACCATATGCAAAGGTCCCGCAGGAACCCGTTCACTGGTTGCCCCAACCCACGAGGCACGAAATCCTCGAAGACAACGAACCCACCAGGCCTCGGCGCCGGCTCGTCCTCGCCGCGCGGCTCCCTGTACACCCCCATCTCTAGAGGTGGCAGGAAGCCGTTATCCGACAGCGACTTGAGTGATTCCCGGCTCGAGGTGGATTGGTGCCAGTCCGGCCCGCGCCACGCCGAATCCCCGCCCTTCGCAGCCTTCTTGGTCGACCGCTTCGCTCCCATCTCTGGCGGCGGCGAGTCGATGCGGTGGTGGTGAAACCCTAGCGGGATGAGCAGCAGCGGCAGCTAGATCTACGCGGCGCGGCGATCTAGTGCGAGTGCAGGCACCAGATCTATTGGACGCCCCCGCCGGCGGTTGTTGCGGCGCGGATCTAGCAGCGGAATGGACGGCGGCGGCGGTTTTCTCTCTCGAGTGCGGCGGCGGAATGCGGAAAGCTCGAGAACTGCTTGAGTGCGGAACCGTCCACTGGCGGTGGTGCCCGCTATTTATAGTCTCCGGATGACGTCTGGTTGACTTCTAGGGTTGGACCCCCTCTGACTCATGTGGACCGCCCCATTTTTTAACCCTAGTGGGCCGCGGTCCCATGGGCCGTACTCTTCACATGCGGCCGCCAGATTTTTTACTATCCGTGGTAAAATTTTAAAACGGGCCCAGTTCCCTTGGCACCGCACGTGGGCCTTCTCTTTTATCCCGGGACTGCCGGCTCCCCCCCGGTAGTCCTTTTTTAACACGCATGTGTATATCTTTGGTCCTGGGAATTTATTCCTGATCTGTTTCCTAAGCAGAGGGCCGTAGGTATATAAGTTTGGACTTTTTTCTTAAAAAGTTCAACGAAACATATACTATCTTCCATCGAACTTGGGGACTACGTGGGCCCACGTCACCTCGCGGTGACTTAGGGCCTATCATTCCTGTACAGTTCTGGTTGATTTTACTCTGCCCGGCTTACGTTGCGCACAACTTTGACTTTACTGTCATGTGTCAACGTGGGCCCACATCTCAGGACAATTAAAAAAAATTCTTTTTTCTTTTTCTCAACACCATGCATCTTTCGACAAGATCATCGACAGCTCGGTCAAACAGTGGTCAAGACAGACTGTTCGGGAAACCTGCTCGGCACTACTGGTGGTTCGCCCCACTGATGGTCGACACTACTGGTGGACGGCACTACTGGTGGTTAGCCCCACTCGTGGTCGGCACTACTCGTGGTCGGCACCACGTATGGTCAGCACCACGGGTGGACGGTGCTACGTGCTCGACGCATGGCTACCAATCCTCAACGCGGTCTGCATCTACACTATTCAACACAGGTCAAGACGAAGGACTTCTCTCAAGATACATGGTGCTCGGGGACTAGCTGTGGGGGGTATAAATCCGGTATACCACCATAGGCAGTTCCAGGGCTGCTCGGCAAGACGGCGCAGACCAAGACAAGACCCGGCCCATTACCGACCAGGCTGGTGGGCCGGACTTCAAGACGATGACGTGGTCCGCAACCGACCAGGAGGTGGATCGCGCACAAGGATGCTTGTCCCGCAAGTAGACTTAGTCGGTTAGGTCAGATAGAGTCCTCCACGGGCACGACTTGATGTAACCGACCACCTCACGTATACCCTTGGCTGCTCGGCTATATAAAGCGGCCAAGGACCCCCCTAGAAGGCAAGGCTATTCTTTGGCATCCTAACCTAGAGAGCTTAGCGCTTCATTGTAATCCGACACTTGATCATACAGCATAACACGAGAAGCAGGACGTAGGGTATTACGCTTCCGAGCGGCCTGAACCTGGGTAAACCTGTTTGTCCCTGGTTTGTTCTGTTTCTCGAACGTCTAGATCGTGGATCGTAACACGCCCTTGCCGAAACTCACCGCCGTGGGATACCCCGTGGTGGACTGCCGGTTATCCGTAATCGACAGAGGAGCTTTCATCAATCGAATCCTTACTTAGACCACCTTTAGATTTGACTGTGAGCCCTCACCCGAACCACGAACTCTGAAAGAAAGAGTAATTCATCTTTTAGAGTTCTTTATCAAATTCAAGGATTATGGCAGTAGCTCATAGTGAAAACCCTCGAAGTTTTCTTAGACTTTGATATCTATGCTATCCTTGAATTTGATGTTATCATAGGCTACCCATATAAAAAAAACCTTTCCATGGGAGCCTTAATAAAGAAGCTGGGAAGAATTGTTTTGCCACTCGCTTAGAAACTACAATGCCAAAGCAACTTCCCAATCATGACCCGTTCAATGAAGTGCCATTCATATCTTCATTCATTCCACTTAACTTGGTAAGTGAAATCAAAAGACCATCACTACCCTCATTCGAACTAACCATCTCCCTCTGGCCATCAACCTTTTTGAGGAAGAAAACCTTTATGCCATGGACATTCGTAAAATAACTCTAGAGACTAGGAAGAAAGTTTCTACAAACCAGCATGAAAATTTTGCTTTCAAAACCCTTCATGTTTCATGCTGACTTTTAAAGTCTCTAGAGTTTGTTTTGCATATCACAGCATGCTTCTACAAGAACCATAACCACTTTTTATATCTTGTTAACAAATTCTTTTTTTTAAAAAAAGATGGTTATAGGTACTCGTGTTTCTTATAAAATTCGTAAATCTCGTAGTTTGCATGTGACAGAAGGACTGCAGGGAGATACCTCGGATTATTCATTAAAAGAATGTGTTTCTCTCTCTAAATAAAAGCAAAAACATGTTGTCAAGTTAGTATGTACCCTGGGGTATTCTTGTCACTAATATTTCAAGTGGCGATTAAGAAGAACAAAAGGGGCGTATGATACTCGAGAACGTGGAAGCTACATCAACAGCACACTTTGACGCTCTTCGGCAATGGAGCACAATCAAGAGGAGACCCGATTCTACACACTTGACTTTTACACAAAAGCCCAAGTGTGTGGGAGGATGGTGAGAGTTTCACCACAAGTTTCATACGCCAAGGGTCATATTGAAAAGAAAAAATAATAATAATGATGATGTTAGCCTTATCTTGCTATATAAAAAAGAGAGTTGAAAAAAAGAGGGAGCGAAAAAATAATAATATATGAAAAAAGGAGAGCTTAAAAAAGGGGTCAATGACGATGAAAAAAAGAGAGAAGTGAGAAGAGAGAGAAGGAGGAGGTGGCGCCACACTACAGCCATCACAATTTTCATAAAACATCAATATGCTGCCTACTCCACCTGGCTTTGCTTATGCACACCTGCAAGCCTTGGCCATTTATCATCTGCTATCAGCCTTGCATAGCTGCATTATTGAAACAAGAAAAGATTCGCCTCTCTCAAGCCATGTTGCACACCTGGGTTGAACCATTTGCGATAAAGCCACTATTGCAGCAACTCCAACACTTGCATCCATATATGCTGCCGGTAAGAACTCTCAGGTATGCAAAAATAATGTTCACCAACCCCTTTACTCATTTGTCTCCATAGCTTGATAAATTTCATGTTTCCATTACTTATGACACATGCTCTAGTTTGGGTGTACCCACATGTAGTACGTTCATAGGTCTTTTTAAATTAAGCATGGTGCTTAGGTTAGAAATGATCTACCTTAATCAAAATTTAGACACGGTGTTTAATTTTGATTAATGAGCATTGAGTTATTACTGTCATAAACAATGGAAGTAATCTATGATGGAGATAGATTAAGGCTTGAGATATATTGTTTCTTTACCATAGGCCTTGTTTGAGTTAAACTTAAAAGACAAAAGAAAAAAGTGGGGGTGAACACTAACAATATTTAAAAATAATAATAAACCTTTGCTCTCTTAGTTCACCATCTATATTCTTATCTCCTTTTAAATAAATCTTCATCCATTTTTATACGCCCTCTTCTATTATAAATATTCTTTGGTTTGGGTGTACTGAATTGTACTCCAAGGAGTGTTTAATTTAAACATGGTATAAACATCCATCCTTAATCAAATTAGACAAGTGTCAAGTTTGGTTATTGAACCAAAATGTATTTGTATAGAATTTGGTTGTATTCTTGAACTAACCCCCGTAGAAAATTTTTAAATTATATC
Source organism: Themeda triandra (assembly GCA_018135685.1). Taxonomy (NCBI): domain Eukaryota; kingdom Viridiplantae; phylum Streptophyta; class Magnoliopsida; order Poales; family Poaceae; genus Themeda; species Themeda triandra. The sequence goes on along the minus strand of JAENPR010000750.1, from coordinate 297,368 downwards.
GGGTAAACCATGAAGATATTCTTGGAGATCATCAAGGTTTGAGGTACTGCTCAACAAATTTTATCTATGATACCTTAAGCCTTGGATAAAAGCAGATATGATGGTGAAAAATATAAAAAAATAATATATATATATATATATATATATACGGCAAAGCTTTTTGATCCATGCTGCTTGAGTTTTCAATTTAATTTTTCTTAAGCATGGATATGATCATTATCTTTGTTGCCATGTTAAAAAAGGGAATTATATTTATATAATTATAATAATAATGATAATAAATAAAAAACTTTTGGGCACATGAAGGTCCAATTATATGAACATAAAAAACAAAAATATATGGGCACATGAAGGTCTATGCTATATGTATATATCATGCAAGAATCTTGCTTGAGGGGAGGTGCATCATCATCGTCTTCATTATCCGAATAAGTATTCGTTTATTACTGCTTAATATCTATTAGAGTTAATATTAGTAATTATAAAATTTTGCAAAACAAAATAAAAAGAGTGTGTTAGCTTGTTAATAATAAATAAATATAAAATATATAACTATAATAATTATAATAAGTAGCTTCCCTAGTGTTTAAACTGTTAGAGTTGTTTTTGTGTTTCTTTTGTTTTCTTTTAAAAAAAGAGTACAAGAACAAGTGTGGGGGACATCTCCCAAGCATAACTAATATACATATTCAAGATCTCTCCAACATGTTGCACAAACTTTGAGTGATCCATTTTACTAAAGGGCGGGGCAAATTATTCAAAAGAGCGTCGGCTGAACCTCTGGTTAAGCCGAACCACTTCTGATTCACATATCTCCTTCATCTTTAAAACAGTAGTTTGTGCAATGATCTCTCTCTCTCTGCCTCCCACAATAAATAAAGGAAACTTGGTGTTAGATATGTTCTCCTCGGGTATTTTTTGCTAGTAACAGTTACAAGAATGAAGGATGAACTATCTTGAGAAATAATGGTCCAATGAGGTTGATTCAAGTTGCAGTATTTATTTTGTGAGATGATCTATGCATGAAAAATATAATATGGAAATTTTGTAGAACTTTTTGTGTAGATTTATTTAAGTGCTATATTTTTTGCTATCTTAGGAAATGCATAAGTAATTTTAGTAAGCTCAGAAAAATGTGATTCTAGTTTTGTTAGTCTTCTTATGCTATGAGGATTCCAAGAAAAATATATGTCATGTGGTGTTCTGTGTATGAAAATGATTTGATGAATTAAGTGGATTAATTAGCCCTGTCTTGGGAAATTCATAGTAAATAAAGTATCCATGTGATGTGCTTGATAATTTTTGTAAGATACTTTGATACTGAGATGCAGCTAGGAAAAATATAACATCTGTGGTTTGAGACATTTCATAGTACAAAGTATTTTCCATGTGCATTCTGCCATGTTGTTTGCCATTTTTGTGTAGGGCAATTGGCTTATCCAATTGAGCTGAAATTCTTATGCTAGGCTAGGGTTGGCATGTGCTATCTACTATAATTTTCTGGGAATTTTATGCAATGTCGAAATGGTAGTATCTGTTATACCCATTTCTTAATATAAGTGAAATCGGCTTAATTATTTGGTTTGGGGGTGCCACAATTATTTTTGTGGGTGTTTGGAATGTATATGACCTGATGATGCTGATCGTTTGGTTCAGTTAGTAATCTAGAATATATTCTGTTTATAATTCATTTATATAGAGGGTGCTAGTGCCTAGTTGGACTATATATGTGTATGATGTATGATTCATGTGCCATTTGTGCTTGTGTGTTTATAGTAGGGTTCAAATGATGATAGGTTGCTGTTTGTAGACTTGAGTACATGTTCTTGGATGATGTTGACTACCTTGTAGAAGCTTAAAAATGGGTCATTCATTCAGAAGCATTCATAATCATCATTCAAACTTGCACTTATACATTCAAGTCGTGATATTCATACATATGCATATGCATCATTCCAGGATCCCAGGAGCAAGAGCCGATAGCAGTGCACCAGGAGCTGGAAGGAGACCAGCAGGAGGTGGCCGTGCAGGAGTTTCCAGATGAGGAGGAGCCCGAAGGGGAACTACCTGAGTGTCCGGACCATCACCCTAGTTCCTTTGAGAGAGGCAAGCCCTTATGCATTCTCACATATGTTTTACAAATTCACCTTGCATCGTTTATCATTTCTATGCATTATGTATAGGAGTTGGTTGGAGTAACCCTATTGCTGCATTATACCTTCCTTGGTACTTGATATCCTATCCTTGTTACCTTGCTAGAGTAAGATCGGGTTAACTGCTTAGCTGTGCTTAGACGGTAGAAGTCGGGTGATTTATGTCACTCGCGAGCTATAGGTGGTTACCTAAGATATGTGGCAATATGTTGGATCCTGGACATAACCAAGTAATGAATTAAAATAACGGCTACTCAAGTCATGTTGATCGCAGCCCCACATTTAGCTGGTCTTATGGAACCGCGAAGCCTAGTAGTTCTGTTCGGGCCGGGAATCGACGTGCTGAGCGCATCGTACAGGGGATGTATGGGGACTACGGGGGTGTGGTGGTAAGGCCAAGGATGTGTACAATCCGGTGGGCAGCCAGGCGGCTCCTGGGTACGATGGCTTCGGTTGGACCCGCAACTTTACCCAAATAGTACCAACGGTGACCTAAGGCTGCCCTTGCAAAGCATGCCTGATTTGTGTGGGGAATACCTCGCCAGCTAGTTAGTAATCGATTTGAGACGCCATCATTCCTGGACAATGAACACTTGACTTTAAGTGTCATCACCTTAATAAATCATGGTACAATGTTGGTTATATGGATGATTTTGGAAATGCCAATTGGAAATATGGTAACTATTGATGCTTATAATTGATCTCTATGTTCTTGACTAAAGCAATGAACTAGCATAGGTGATCATGTAGTAAAGCAGGTTGTAATATTAAGCTGATGCTAATCCTGATAATTATTTATAAAGTAACACTTATGCTTTTCTGCAAAAGAGTCGAGCTAGTCCACCTTTATGAAGCCTTGCATGATCCTTGATGAGTCACTTTATTTTGGTTTAAGACGGGTAAGTCTAGCTAAGTACATTCTCGTACTCAGGGCATTGTTCCCATTGTTGTTGCTGATGGCCAGATGTTCTACGGGTACTGTGTCAACTGTCTCTATCCTGCAGTGGGTGACGAGTAGACCGCAGGGCGTGGTCATTATCTATGTTATTTTCTCACCACATGTTTTTGTTGGACTTAACTACTATGCTGGCACTGTAATATAACTAAGTGTGTGTGTGTGTGGGTGAGGTCAAAAGTTTAGTTTGCTTTCACTACTACTTTTAGAACTTGGTATTGTAATAACTGCTATCGTAAACTGTGATGTATGAGACTATGTGCGAATGTATGTAACTTGTGGATTGTGAATGTGAAACCGTACGATCCAGGTTGTGTTGTTGAAAGTTTGAAATCCTTCATGATTTCATGGACTACCGGGTTTATGTGAGCATAAGGACGACTTAAGCTGCTTTGGCAGGTTAAATCGCTCTTAGGCTTGTGTAAATTGGGTAGTTCTGTTACACCTGCCGTCCAACACCAATGAGGAAGGCGATGCTACATAGACTATCTACAGGCAAACAATGACGTGGAATGCGACACTACACAAATTACCTAACGGTGAGCACTGACATCGACCAAGACAGGCAACGCTATGCCAACTACATGTACTTCAACACTACACCAGCCGGTGCTGACATGATGACGACATGAGCGGGTGGCTAACGTTCCTGCCGTGCCAAGCCAGATCTTCACCTACATCGACAAGCATGCACGATCGACGCCAACAAGGTGGACCACATTTATGTACTTGAGCATATGCATGGAGGAAGTCGCCATCCGGCCATGCACCAAGCACCAACACCAAGCCGTGCACCGACCACTGACGTTCGACCTAGCCGCATCGGGGGATGAAAGGATGGGCGTGCTTAGCATCATGATGGATGACGAGGAGATCTACATCAACAAAGCGAAGGAGGAATCTTGCGACCGGGGGTGCCATGACATCCAGCGCCCATGACATCTACATCAACGCTCGCACCGACCACACGGTGGTGTAGACTAATGGTATGGCCATATTGCTAGATCATATAATTGCAATTTAATTTCTCTCCTGTTACATCGTCCTTATTGAACGTTACGTATATTTTTCATTTTAATATTACTGTCTTTGGATTACTTTGCACAAAAATGTTTAAATATAATCCTTAATGACCATTTTGTCACTGAATTACTTTGAGTTACAAGCCAAAATTAGGAGACCATGATCCATGGTGTTAACAATAAAGCCTATATGAAAAAATTCAGACCTCCACAATTATAAAAGATAATTAATATAATCCAATAATTTTTTTAATAAATTATCCCTCTCTATCATTATTGCTTTGATCCCCTAAGTTTGCATCCAAATTACCTAGACATGGCCTTATGAAAATAATGTAATATAATATATACCTATATAATTTGTACTTAAATTATCCACCTAAATCATTCTAAAAATTTAACAAAAAAACTCTCAAATCTGTTACGAACAATAATTCAACATCCATAAGTTAAAACTTACATTTGTCTCCATTTTTATTCGTATAAGCTTATCAAGCGTGGAAAAAACCCCATAGTAATGACACTTTTAAGTTTTATTAACACTTATGACAATAAATTTTGTAGGTCATTGTCTTGAAAAAAGTTTAAAACAGTTTGGTTAAAAAATTATATCATATAAATATTAGTAACATAATTTTAAGATTTACTAAGACAATACTAATACGATACAATAAATTCAACTTCTTGACTGCGTGCCGAAACAACTATTATACATTGTCGAAACTATGAGGGTATCATATATAGGACCTAGAATATTATTTTAATAAAATAAAACATGAAAACTTTGAATAAATGATACAATAACCATTAGAATCTATAATTAATACATGTAAAATATATTACAGCAGATAGATCAAAAGCTAAATGTTAATTATAGATTTTCCTGATATCACATAAAGGGATGAAATAAGGGTTTATGCACTATAAGTTTATTTAAGTTTGAACTAAAAGCATATAGTGCAAAAAAAAAAGATTAATCATAGAAATTATTGCTAACAAAACCAGTAGAAATAAAACAAAATAGATCCTAAAATTCTTACAAAATTCTAAAACATTTTGTCATCGAAACGGTAGACTATAATCACCATTGTGAATATCTATTATATCTGACTAATAAAATAAGCTTGGGAAAAGAAACAAAATGTCGTCAAAATATAGACCGTAGCTAAAACTATCATAGTTTAATTAAATGTTTTGACTATGTATATTGGAGATACATAGAGATTCTATGTAAAGAAAAAATTATGGATATGGATGAAAAATTATAAATAAATATTTGATAGATTTTCTCAATTAAGTATAGACTATGGAGTACCTATTATTGCTATTATTTTAGAACATTAGTGATATAAAAATAATTGATATATGTAATTCTTATTATAGTTAGTGTCTCATAAGATTCTAACCCGTGCTCTCGCACGGGTTAGTGAACTAGTAGTTTGATAAATATTTGTATCATCTGCATACTTGGTGTGTATCCGTTGGGAACCAGTGACCTGAGTGGGCATGGGTTTTGGGTAAAAGTTAAACCCATGAAGTGTCAGTATGGGTTTGGGTTGGCAAAACACAACGGATTTCTGCCGCTGCCATCACAATCAGTGGTAATAAATGACACCAATAAACGTGAGACTGTTGCGTAGCTTTCCATAGTCGATTTCTTTGCTTGTATGTGGAAATTTCAACATTCTTAACAGAGGTGCTTGATTGAAAAGAACAACGATAGATGTGATGTCCTTTATCAGCACACAGGACCGAAGACTTCGCTGTATGGGTGGTTGAATGGTTGATGATGGCCCATTAGATCACTCGGTAGAGTAGTTCATACGCTAGCTTGGGTACATGAACTGGAGGACCATAAAGAAAGCAGAGTGAGCAAAGAGCGAAAATAGCGTAAATTTTGTTTCTGATATATTCAAATTATGCCATATTTCAATTAAAGGCTGGATGTTTTTAATTATAGTGAGAATTTTTACGATTTTCTTTCTTTTCCTATCGCATCTAGTTACAATTAACGTGGAGGCTCTTAATTAGTAATGTAAAATTAGAGTATTTGATATTTTTTTCATACGGCAGAGGTTGGTAATTCTCCACAAAATATAATATACTAAATGGCTAATATTGATGATTATGATGTGATTGTACCAAATTAAAGGTTATATGTTTCTTATTATTACGAGAATTTTTAAGATCTGTATCCTTTTGTAGCGCATACCATAAGATTTAACATGCTCTGTTCAGGCCTCTAATTAGTACGTAACATTTAGATAGTACTCTTGCCATCCTGTGCGAGTACATACGGAGTACTAGTGTAATCTGCTCAATATGATTACTGGAGAGAGTTGAGACTTGACTTGGTGCCTTCGCCGGTCGTGGTCTCCTCGGTTCCTGTTCGACACCAGTGTGCCATCTACCAGTGGCGAGCAGGTCATGGGACTTCATTGTCCACCATTATTTCCTTGCCGGTGCTTGTACAGACAGCTAACATTGCGGACAGGGCATCAATGGTGATCAGTCGTTGGTTGGCGGCGATAAATAAAACCACGTAGTACAAGGCAATGATAGTGATACAATGATATGAGCATGAAGTCCCTTCGTTACTGCACTTGGCGATAGCTTCAGGTTCAGTGCACTTGGCTTTTGAAGTTAGCAACCTTCCTCGCCGTCGATATCAGCCCCAGTGCACTTGGTGAACGTAGTCCGTCTGTGACGTTCACACACCCAGCTCGTTTCCACCAGGGGACAAAGCGCTAGCTCGGTTGGTGAGCTTCCGGTTGTGGAAGTCACCGATCTCGTGTTCGAGCGTTGTTCAGCACGAGATTTTCCACCGGGAACAGCGAGTTCCCCAAATAATTTCGTTCTGTCACGCGTGAAGGCACAAAGAGAATGCGACGCGCCTGTCGCCTACGGAGCCATAGTTGGATCTGGTCATCTCGCGAAGGACCACTACAGGCATCGGCCTCTTTGCCGAGTGCAGGCCGCACTTGGCAAAGCCTGCTTTGCACTCGGCAAAGGCTTTGCCGAGTGCGGCACTCGGCAAAGGGCACTCGGTAAAGAATTCGTCGGTCGGCAAAGAATTCTTTGCCGAGTGCCACGTGTCGAGCACTCGGCAAAGGCTTTCCGAATGCCACGCCAAAGCACTCGCAAAGAAGCGCTGCCGAGTGACGACGTGGCAAAGACTCGGCAAAGATTTAATTTTTTAAAAAAAATATCTTTGCCGAGTGCCGACGTGTGCGGAGCACTCGCAAAGATTTTTTTTTGAAAAAGGCTTCGCCGAGTGCCGGCACTCGGCAAAGTTGTGGTCACTTTGCCGAGTGCCACGTCAGCACTCGGTAAAGCTGGTGTTCTGTGGGAAAATTTCCCAGCTTTCACTCGGCAAAGCTGGGCAAAAATGTTTTTTCTGTTTCTTTCTGTTTTCTCACATTCCATTCATGCAATATCACATATATTCAGCACGATACAAAACAATATCACATTTCATCCTCAAATTCAGTTTCAACACAAATCCATACATAATCCATACAAATCCATACACAAATCCAACACAAGTTCATCGATACAAATCTGCACTAAAGAAAACAAGTTCATCCAATACAAGTACATAACCTACTGCGACCCGGCGTCCCCATGGCCCCCAGGGTGTGAAGAGCCCCCACCTTGCCACGGAGCCCACCCTCCCTGCGGCGCCGCCTAGTACGTCCATCCGAACGGCGGAAGAGGGCCGCTTGCAGGCCCGGAGTGCCCCTGCTGCATCGGTGGAGGAGAAACGCCACCTGGCCACATGTACTATGGAGTCGGGCCGAGCGGGCTAACCGGCCACCCGTGCGGTGGAGAAGGGCCAACTGGAGGACTGGCACCTGGAGGAGTCGGGTTCGAACCTACCGACTGTGCCTGCACAAAGGACAAGTGACCTCATTAGTACCTGCAGGATGGCCGCACAAGCTAAAGCAATAAGCAATATACTCACCGGAGTCTCTATAGGAGTAGGAGGAGGGGGTGGAGCGAATAGCGAGGCAGGCAACGAAGGCAGGACCAAACCAGAGATCTGAAGGGCCTGGAAGTAGGTCGCCACGTCCTGCATCTGACGCGCCGAGTGTTGCGTGACAGCCTCCAGCTGCCGCCAATGGGCCTCCGCCTGCTGGGCCAGCAACTGTGCCAGCTGGGCCTGCAATATTACACCCGCAAGGTTTAAACAATGCGAAGGCAACGTACATGTGTAAAACGAGTGAACGATGAATAAAACTGTACTTACCTGAAATGCCGACATCATCTGCGTGGAGCTCGGCTGCCGAGACGCTATGGGGATGTCGGAGGAGCTGGTGGTCCTTTCTCAAATCTCGCTCAGCATGGGAACAGAGGACGACTCGATTGCGCTGTTGGCGATCCAGTACCGGCCGTGCTGCTTCCCTCCACCCAACCTCATCACGAGGTCTGTTTCTAGGGGCTCAGTGGCCGGGTCGAACACCTCCCCATGGCGTGTGTGAGCCCCTGAGGTGTACTCGGCAAGCTTGGGGTAGACGCTCGCGTTGGTGTACGCGTCGGGCCCACCCACCGGGTTGTAGACGTTGTCCGCCGCTGTCGCTGGGCCCTTGTGAGCCAGGGTGTACCCCATGAACTCGTTGATCTCCTGCCCACCATGTGACTAGGACTACGAGGAAAACATAAAGATGATTACAATTATTGACAATTGAGCGCTAGAATAAATTTAAATAAATCAACAGAAGCGTACCCATCTTTCTATGAACACTGGGAAGGACTGGTTCCCTTGGTGGTGTGACGGCCCTCGCATCTCCATGCGGCACTTCCGACGGGCTCTGCGCTCCTCGTACGATGCCTCCGAGGTCCACTTTTCCACAATGGCCCTTGTGAGCCAGGGTGTACCCCCATGAACTTGTTGCACCACTCCGGACACATCTGCATGACATCAAGTATTTAACATGCCAGAAGATGAATTGAATGTTTCATGGAAGAAATCAGAATGAATGTTTCCTACTTACTTGGATGTACTGCCCCCTGGCGAGGTCGGTCTCCCTCTGGAGTATCATCAGCCTGGCTTCCTTCTTCCTCACCACCTTTCCAAGCACGTCGGCGTTGTATCTGATGATGCACTGGAGATGCGACTCGTGGTACAGGTCCTTGAGACGCTCTCTGCAGACCTTGTCCTGCACTCGCGCTGCATGGGCCTGTTTCCTCTCCTCGCACGTGAAGAAATCCTGCACACAGACATCATGTATCATTTCATTATTTCAAGAACATCCAACGAATGCGTAGTTTTGAGCAATGCGGTGCGATGAAAAGACTCACCTAGAACTCCCGCTTGATCCTAGCCGCAAGGGTTTCACCGTCGGTGTCCGTGACGCTGGCAAAGTGCTCCCACTTCCAGGGCGGCCCAGTCACACCCGCGTGGGTGACCATGCCAGGGTTGTGATTCCAAATCAGGAGGCCTTGGATGCCATTGACATGGCGTGAAGCGCCTCCTCCGCTCACAAACGTGCAGTTACTGCACGAGTCATTAAGAAGAATTATTAGTCTTAAGTTTGGTTTTTAACATGTCATATGAACAAGTAGTGAAAACAACAATGGTTACTTACTTTTCACCGCAGGGTCGAATCACCGGGCGGCGGGAAGGGGCGAGCGACACTGAAGGGAGGGATGAGGGCCTGCGTGAGTAGACCTTGCTCAAACCTGAGGAAGGCGTCTCGCCTGGTGTTGCCTCAATCCCATCATCGTTGTCGTCATCGTCATCACCCCCTGTTGAGCCTCCTCATCGGGACAAAACTGCAGCCTCCTCATCGACGTGCGACGTCCGCTGGGCCTCCTCCCCCTACTCATCGACAGCTCCACCGATGGCTCCTCCTCGTTGACGGTCGGCTGCTCCTCATCGACGGTGGCAGAGCGGATCTTCTGGTATCACGACTGGATCCCATGTCGTTGCTGCCGCCTGTAACAGAACCGACCAACTAATGTAATTACAAGGTACTAAGTAAGCCACCGTGGCAACTTAATTAGCACATTGCAGTCATACCAGCCCGGTAGTCCAGAAATCTCGAAGGATTTCAAACAATATCACATTACATCCCAGACCGTTAAAGGCTCAATGATAACCATTCCATGATCATTACATCAAGTTCGCAAATAGTTGATCACATCGAGATCATAGTTAAGTTATTACAGACCAAGTTTGAAAAAAAAATGCGGAAGCAAATTCTTAAACAAGTTCTCAAACGCACGTAGAGTTTTTCATAAACATAGTGCCAGGTCCTTTACCGAGATCCACAAAAGGATGAGGTACGAAAGCAGGATTGATCGTGCCCACGATCTACTCATCACCAACTGCCTGATGGAAATAGGTCGGGCAGTAGCCGTAGAACATCTCCCCATCTGCAACAACATTGGGAATTGCACCCTGAGTACGTGGTACTCAGCTAGACCTAGCCATCCAAATAAAAATAAAGACTCTGAGGGGTGGTGTGCAAGGCTTTATGGTGGGCTAGCCAACTCTTTTCTTTGCGTAAAATGAGCTTATTAATAATCTTTAGTGATAAAGGACTCTCTAGCTTATCCAATTAAGTAGAAACCTACCATTACTACATTAGCACCTGCACTACTCACATTTTGATTAGAAGCAACCAACATAATTATAACCGCATTGATTGAGTAATCATTAACCAACATGAGTGAACATAACCAACTCGCACTAACAGATCATTGGCGATAGTGCCGTTGCTCGGTCAAGTATTCACTATCCAGGAACGATGGCGATTATAATCGATTGCAAACCAGCTGGCGGGTATTCCTCACACAAACCTAGTTCACCGGCCAGAGTGAGCTAAAGATCACCTTGGTCTATTCAGGTAGAGTCACGGGATCAACAAGGACGACCATGACCAAGGAAACTCCTGGATGCCACGGGAAAGCGAACTCATAGACATGGAACGCCCCAAAGTGGTCTTACACACCAGGCACCTTGTTTACCCCACCCCCATCGCCGGCATGGTACGCTCTCTACAGATACCCGCCCCAAATAAATTCTAGGTTTCGCGGTCGGATGCTCGGATCCTTCCAGCTATCTGTGAGGCATTGTTCAACATGATCCGAGGAGCGTATGACCATCTTAGTTATAGGTGACATAGACAAACAGATCTAGTCATGGTGATTTAACATGGCCACATGGTTATGTTCAATACAACCTATCATCTTTCTCAATCCAGAGGGTAATAACAACCTATCCTCGCAGATGATGGTCATTCACCCGTCTTCTACTGACTAGAAAGCAGGCCTAAGCATAAACGTATTCTTGTACATAAAAGTAGAATATTTCTATGGCAAGATAGTCCTGATGCAACTACGGTTCCAACCAATGCCTATAACATAATGCATCAAAAAGAATAAAGGACGCAAGGTAAAACATTTGCAAACCGTAGGAGAGAATGCTCCGGGGCTTGCCTTTGACGAACGAGCTGGGCACGTGATTAGGACACTCGGTCTGTTCTGCTTCTGGATCCTCTCCCTCGGCTACCTCCTACAGCCCTAGGTCCTACTGTCCCTCCATGTCCTGCTCCTCGAGAACTGCTTGCGGGGTGTTTTCTGATGATCCTGTATGATGCATTGCATATGTATAAGTAATATGTATGCGTTATAGGTGTCATAGTGCAAATGATGACATGACGTGTAGCCCATGTTTACATAGCAGCATCCTAAGCATTTAGACAACTTAAATGACTCGAAACACTAACATAAATACCCTAGCATAGAGATGAATACGACAAAACTTCGGAGATGAATACGTTATAGATCAAGCATGTCCTAACTAGAGCAAGAAAACAAGAACCGCATTTTTCTGACCAACATGGAATTACTTATGCATTTCCAAAGTATAAAGCATTTAAGCACATTAAATAGCTTTGTACAGAACAGTATGCCAAAGGTGGCAACTCATATTTTTCCTGCATAGGTCTAGTCCTAAGAAAATAACCCAATTTGAATCACCCCATTTGGACTAAAAATGAGGGAGATGTGATTTTTGGAAGATTAAAACACATTCTAGAAAAACCTATTTTCTTTTTTTCGGAAAATCGATCCTAATTGCTACGCGCCCCCGAACTGTACATAGGCGGGTTCTAAAACGCTAGGTGCACCCGGCACAGTGCACCCAGACCCGGCATGACAGCGGGTCCCGCAGTGGGGCCGGTCCCACCTGTCGGCCTGACCGAGACAGGGGACGGCGGCGGTCGATGGCGACGCTCACGGGCGGCGGTCCTCCAGCGCGGCCGAGGGCACCAACGGGTGCGCCTCGCTTGCGCGCACCTAACGCGCTAGAAGATGGAGGCCCTAATGGCCTAGATCGACAGCGATGACGTGCACCGCGGCACGGCGGCGGCGGTCGCCGGTACGAAGGCCGACGAGGCCTCGGAGGGGGAAGCCAACGAGCGCACGGGCTCCACCTCGACCTATCGAGCGATCTACGTCCAAGAACGGAAGAAAATGACGGATGATTCGGCGACAAGGCCTCGCCGGAGCGGCGGTGGCGCGCTCGCCGGTGAATCGAAATCCGTCGTGCTCGGTGCTCTAAACTCGAATCCAACCTAACCCTAAGCTCTACGCGTCCTAGCAGCTCCGATGCGCCCAAGAATGCACAAAAAAGATGGCCAGAAGGGCGGCAATGGCGGCCTTGTCCTGCGGTCAGCGGCGGCTACGCCCGCGAGGAAGAAGGGAGAAAATGCGAGAGTTTCCGTAATGAAATTGGCGCAAGAAAGGGCAGAGAAGATGAAGTCGAGGATGGCGAACAAGGTGCTGCCCTCGGCTTCGAATTCTACTGGTCGGAACTCGAGCTGTGTAGCAGCGAAGTGGGCGGCGGCCATGGCGGTTTGGTGGGGGAAAGAAAAGGGGAAGGGAGGAGGAAGGAGAGAGAGCGAGTAGGCGACAGGCGGAGTGAAGGCGAGTGACGGAGTTCGGTCCCCTTTCGGCCCTGGGCAGGGACTTGCCCGCGCGAGGGGGCGACCGGGCGACAGCAGCCGCGTGGTGCAGCCGGCCTGGCGAGCGGGCCCGGCCAGGGGGCACGGGGTGGCAGCGGAGTGGACGAGCGACGGTGTTTGGTGTGCGGGGGTGCAGCCACGGCCGACGATACGGCCAAACAGCGCACACGGGCACTCGCCGGCATACGGGCGCCGTGTGGCGGCCGTCGGGTGCGACACCGTCGGCGCGAGGAAGAAGATGAGGGGGATGCTGACGCTGATGAGTGGGTCCCACCCCCAATTCAAATGAACTAAATTATTCGAACTACCATATCTTCTAAACCGTTTCGAATTTGAAAAAAAGTTTCTACATGAAAGTTGCTCTAAATTGAATGAGGAACATTTCATTCAACTACAACTTTGGCTAATTTGGCCTGGTTTAAAAGATTCAAAAATCAGTTTGAAATGAATTATAAAAATCAATTTTAAAATCCCCTTTGGGCTGTTTTTGCCATTTTTGAAGCCGTAAAACTCATTTTGACAATTTGGTCAAAACAGAAAGTTTTCTCCAAATATTTTTCTCTATAATCTTCCCCAAAGGCTCAAATTCAAACACTCAACTAATCAAGCTCTATTGAATTGATTTGCCAAAGACACTTATTTAAAACAAGTCAAACTAATTGCAACCACTAAGTATAGTTAATTGCAAGACTCTTGAAAACTTAATTACAATCCTTTAGGAGGAATCTCAATCATATTTGACCACTACAATTAACACTATCAATCATCATTTGCAGGCATTTACAGAGGCAAATCTAACTCTAGCAAGACAAGCAAGCAAACACTAGATTAGACGATGACAATGCATGCTTATGCAAATGAGGGAATGATTGAGAATGTTTAATTAGTGCTTAACACTGGAGGTGTTACAGCCCTACCCCCCTTAAAGAAATCTTGTCCCGAGATTTAAGTGTACTAACCAGTCCTGGAAGAACGATGGATACGCGTCTATAAGATAGTCCTCGGTCTCCCAAGTGGCGCCATCATCGTCATAATGACTCCAACTCACCATGTAGGTCTTGACAACTCGATTCCGAGTTACTCTTTCTTTCATGTCCAAAACCTTGACTAAACTTCTCTTCGTATGACAAATTGGGTTGTAGCTCGATGTTAGCAAGTTTGATTTGCTCTTTCGGAACACGCACACACTTCTTAAGTTGAGACACATGAAAAACGGGAAACACCGTTCCCATGCGTTCTGGCAACTCCAACATATAAGCCACTTCTCCTTTCTTCTCCAAAATTTTAAATGGTCCGACATATCAAGGGGCTAACTTCTGCTTAACTCCAAATCGTTTCACCTTTTTCATGGGTGACACCTTCAAGTACACATGGTCACCTACTTCGTATACCACTTGCCTTCGTTTCTGATCCGCTTAACTCTTCTGTCGGGATTGTGCTGCGGCCATATGTTTTCTGATAACTTGTACCTTCTCCATAGCATCTTGTATAAGGTCTACCCCGTAGTACCTTCTATCTCCTGTTTCTACCCAACTCAGTGGTGTTCTACAGCTCCGTATAATGCCTCGAAAGGAGACATCTTGATACTCTCCTGGTAGCCGTTATTATATGCGAACTCTGCTAACGGCAACCATTTCTCCCATGATCCCTTGAAAGATAACACACAAGCTCTCAAAAGATCCTCTAGTACTTGATTCACTCTTTCAGTTTGACCAGATGTTTGAGGGTGATAAGCAGAACTATGCACTAATTCCGTTCCAAGTCCTTCCTGAAGTTGATCCAGAAGTGAGCCATAAATTGTGTGCCTCTATCTGACACTATCTTTTTGGGAATACCATGCAATCTCACAATTTCCTTGATACAAATATCTGCATACTGAGGAGATTGGAAAGTTGTGTTGACGGGAATGAAGTGTGCGGACTTAGCGAGTCGATCTATAATCACCCATATTGAATCATTGCCCTTCGGCGAAGTGGGTAATCCTGTAATGAAGTCCATACTAACTTCCTCCCATTTCCATTCAGGTATTGACAAAGGGTGAAGCAAACCACCAGGCTTCAAATGTACCGCTTTGACTCTGCAGCAGGTGTCACACTTGGCAACATACTCAGCTATGTCCTTCTTCATGTAAGGCCACCAAAATTGAACTTTCAAATCATGGAACATCTTGCTACTGCCAGGGTGCATTGACAGCTTCGATAAATGTGCTTTGTCATTTTAAGTTTCCTAATCTCAGGATCTTGTGGCACAACTAAGCGGTCATCAAACTATAATGTCCCATGGTTATCCACCGTAAGACACTGAGACGGCTGGGTCTCCAGCTTCTTCTTAAATGTGGCAACGACGCTATCCGTTTTCTGATCTTCCTTAATCTTGCTCTCTAGTTCATAGCTCAACTAAATATTCCGCGAGATTACAGCATGCATAAAGTCAAAACCAATCGGTAGTGAGGGTTCGACTGCCTTACAATGCGATTTTCGACTCAACGCATTGGCAACTACGTTTGCCTTACCAGGGTGGTATTGCAAATGTAGGTTGTAATCCTTAATCAACTCTAACCATCGGCGTTGTCTCATGTTTAGCTCATTCTATGTGACAATGTACTTCAAGCTCTTATGATCCATGTAGACATTGTAGAGATTACCAAGAAGGTAATGTCTCCAAATCTTCAATGCATGTACCACAACTGCTAATTCTAAATCATGAGTAGGATAGTTCACTTCATGTTTCTTCAGTTGTCTTGAGGCATAAGCTATGAGTCATCCTTCTTGCATTGGCACACACCCCAAACCAGTACCCGACGCATCACAATAGACCTCAAACAGCTTTTCTATGTCAGGCTGTGCTAAAACTGGTGTAGTGGTTAACATTTCCCGCAAGGTGCGGAAAGCGGCTTCACACTGCTCTGTCCAAAAAACCTTTCATCCTTCTGCAGCAGGTTGGTCATTGGCTTGGCTATCTTTGAAAATCCAGGGTTGAAATGGCGATAATATCCCGCTATTCCAAGAAAACTTCAAACCTCGTGGACCGAGGTCGGCGCTTCCCACTTCAACACCTTATCAATGTTAGTAGGGTCCACTGAAATACCCTCATCTGACAGGATATGGCCGAGGAAATGCACCTTTCTCAACCAAAATTCACATTTACTGAACTTGGCATACAACTTATGCTTTCTAAGCCTTTCTAATACAATCCTCAAATGCTCAGCATGCTCTTTCTCATTCTCCGAGTATACCAAGATATCATCAATGAACACTACTACAAATCGATCGAGTTTAGGCATAAAGAACGAATTCATCAGGTACATAAAGTATGCAGGAGCATTGGTTAATCCAAAGGACATCACCAACTACTCATACAACCCGTATCTGGTTGAAAACACGGTCTTAGGTATATCCTCAGGTCTGATCTTAATCTGATGGTATCTCGACTTCAAATCTATCTTAGAAAACACTTTCACCTTGGATAATTGATCGAATAGGATATCAATTCTAGGTAGGGGGTACTTGTTCTTAACCGTCGCTGCGTTAAGCATGCGGTAATCTACGCACATGCGTAACGACTGATCCTTTTTCTTCACAAACATTATTGGACTTCCCCATTCTGAAGCACTAGGGCGAATTAGACCTTTATCTAATAGTTCTGACAACTGGTGCTTAAGCTCCTTCAATTCATCTGGCGTCACACGATACGGCCTTCTACAAATCAGAGCCATTCTAGGTAACAACTCAATGCAAAACTCCACTTCCCGATCAGGCAGCAAACCTGGCAGATCGTCGGGAAAGACATCCGAAAACTCACATACCACCGGAATTGATGACAAAGGCATCACCTTCGTGGCATAGGAAACACTTCCAGTTTCAATGCCCGAGGCAGGGGTACCAAAAAAGTTCCCTCGCCCAAAGGCTTCCGAATCGATATCATCCTATTCATGGTATCCAAAACCACACCCCAATAATTCATCCAGCTCATCCCAACAATCACATCCACACCTAGTCTGGGAAGAACAATCAAGTTCATCCAGAATCTCCACTAATCTAAATCCAGTGTTGCTCCTGAACTATCTGTTTCGTGCTAACATCAGCCCCAGTGAGCTTACATGAAATTCTATGCTTAACACAGTTATCTTCTGATCATGTTGTTGTGCAAATGCTTGGCTCATAAATGAATGTGATGGTCCGGTATCAAACAAAATAGCAGCAGGGATCTCATTAACAGGGAACATACCAGTAGTCACGGGCTCTCCAGCTAGGATCTCCTCAATCGAGGTCAGGTGTGCACGAGCAGGAATCTGCTTCCTTAGATGTGTGCAAAATCTGCTGAAATGGCCAGACTGACCACAGTTATAGCATGGCCCATATCCTCCTACTTTAGGTCCCGCTGCGCTACTCTGACCCAGCTTGTTCTGAGTGACAGGGGTTTAGAAAGTCTTCTGATACTTCGGATTCCCTTGAGCAGGCCAGTTCTTCCTTGGTGGGGGTCTGTACCTGTTGCCTTGGTTGGGAGCACTGTAGGGAGGACGATATGCAGGTGGAGCCCTCTGCTGAGAAGGACTACCTTCATTTGCCCTCTTACGGTTCTTAGAAGCTGAGTGCAGGCTATTCTAGCTCTCTTGAATTAGGCAATCATTGTAGAAATCATTGATGGTAACATGGGTAGAAGTACCCATGGTCTTCATCAGCTTGGTGCTAAGACCCCTTTTGAAAGCAGCTATCTTGGTCTCTTCAGTGTTCACGAGTTTAGGTGCATAATGAGATAGACTATTAAAGCAACGATGATACTCCTTCATAGAACGAGTACCCATAGTCAGATTATGAAATTCTGCCTTCTTCATTCCTATCACTGAAGCGGTGACAAAAGCGGCATGGAAAGCACGGACGAACATGTCCTAAGTGATTGGCTATCCTACAGGGTAGGTACTGCGGTGCTGGATCCACCACAGCTATGCTTCCTCTTCAAGCATATGGGCAGCATAGGTAGTCTTGAGATCTTCTATCAAGCACAACATATGAAACTTTTCCTCCACCGATGCAATCCATGCATCTGCAACATGTGGATCTGGAGCCGACTTGAAAGAAGGCGGCTTGGTATCCATGAAATCCTTGAACTCACTGTACTGGTTTGGTGGGGGTCCTTGGTTGATATTGTGGTTGAAGTTGGCGTGCAAAAGAGCCTCAATGTTGCATTGGCTTCCCAGGAACTGATGAAAGAACTGCTCCTGGGTGGGAGGAGGAGGAGGTGCCCCGTGTGCTTCATCTCCAGCACGGCCTCTACCTCGTCCACCACCACCAGCGGCACCGCGGCCACCACCACCGACAGGAGCACCGCGACCACCACCACGGCCTCCACCACCGCTGTTGCTTGCTCCAAGAGCGCCAGTGGTGCTACGAGTGTCCACCATCAACATATGGCAACATAATATGTGCAAATCATTAGGAGTTGGATTTCACATGGTAAATCAATGTATAGATCATGTTGTGCTGAAATAATTGGAGAGAATAAAAATTCATTCAATCATTCGTACAGACACAATAATTCGTTTTTCCACATCACAACTGCGCTAATGATGATATTATGTCGCACATAGCACATCGCCATATAATATCCATGGTTGCCAGCATACATACACAGGACTTTCTACCTGCGTTCCGATTACATCACATAAATAGGTTCCAAGGGTCGCATCACAGATCTCATTAGCATACCATATTACAAGCCCAAAATAAAGCCATCGGTCGCACAAAATAAATCATCTAGGATCTAGCAAAACTGTGACTAGCCTAGGCATCGCAGGCTCTCACACTAGTCGACGTGCATCGCACAGTCAACCTCGTGACTAGCTGAACCACTATGGCGTGACGACGCCTCCTGAGCATAGTGCCTCCTGTGAAGCTCCTCGTGCGCTACGTTGATGTACAACTCCTTCTGGTGCAACTCACGACTGAGATTGGTCGCCTCATTCCTCAAGTCACGCACCTCGGACCATGCTGCATTCCTCTGCTCCATGATCTCAACCAGGGTAACCTCGGTGCTCTTGAGTGCAGTGTCACGATTGTCCAGCTTCATCTGAAGCTCCTGTAGCTGCATCCTGTGCTTCTCCTTCATGTCAGCCATCCTCTTCCCGTACTCCTGCTCCTTCTCCTCGTGCTCCTCCCTGGTACGCACCAGCTCGTCGTACCTGGCAAGAGCAAGGTCCTCCATCTCGGAGTAGTCCTTCATCAGGGAGAAGACCACAATCTGAGCACAGGTACTGATGCCCTCTGACTCCTGGGTACCAACTACCAGTGCCTAGCCCTTCTTCTACCTCCACTTGTCGGTGCGGGGGGGGGGGGGACACCGGGCGGGATCCGCTCCGGCTCGTTGGGCATCTCAGCCACCATCTTCACCAACACCTGAAAGGCAGCGTCCTGAGCACCGCGAAAGCGGTTGTTGATGGGAGATAAGACCCAATTCTATATGCTCCAAAACCCACCAATAGTCCTCGATGGAAGGAAGATAAGCATCACATGAACATATTTATCACTAATAAAGTTTCACTTGTACTCTTAGCTTGTGAAATACAGGGAAGATGGAAATGAACCTTGTGGGCCCCATAATTTAGGTCGATCGACCAGGACTTGGGCCCACCAGGGGCTGCCCTCCATGGCATGGTCCTTGCCATGCTCCAGGGAGACCTTCCCAACCCTTGGATCCAAGTGTGCTACCTCTCAACGATCCAAACACTTAGCACATGGTGTAACAACCCGGAAAATCCCAACAACCAAAATTCACAACTACAAAATTTTTTCTTAAAACCTATGTAATGTTGAGTGTCATGTAGTTGAAACACCTAAAGCTTGCCTAATGAACCCATTGGAAGCATGAGCATTTTACTTTTATGCAATTATTAACATATGATTGAGTTGGATTTTATTGCTTCTTTTGTAATGTTTAAATAAGTCAACAACACTCCCATATTTATTTATGTGATAAATAAATGTGCAATATGTAATAGTGTTAAGGGAATAATTCCCTAACCTAGCCTATGACCACTTAAGACCACCATGCAAATACTACATGAGACTTGGCATGAAAATACACCCATACACATGCCCAAAAGCCAAACCAGAAAAGGAAAAGAAAAAGAAATGGAAAAGGAAAAACCTAAAGCAATTCGGCCTGCTAACCTAACCCGGCCCGCTAACCCTTCCTCTTCCTCCCTTGCTTTCCGGCCCGACCAGCAGAACTGGCCCATTGGCCACGCCGGCCCGCTAAGGAGACCGAAGCCGCCGTCCCCGCTACGCGACAGGAGAGCGACGTGCTCCTCCCGGCGGTCCCACCCGTCATAACCAACTCGGAGCCCCTCCTCCGCTTTTCCCCTCTTCCTCGCTTTTTGACCGAGACGACGAGCCGTGCGCGCAAGACGAAGCCGCCGCCCCCGATTTCTACTCCCATCGCATCGACGCCCAAGAGCGCCTCCACCCGGACCGCACTCGGCCGACAAGCTCCGCACGAAACCCCACGGCCGCGGCCTTTTTCCTCCCGCGCGCGCACATGCGCCCGCGTGCCCGAGTTCCCCTTCCCTTGGCCGCCAAGCCGGGTGGACGCCCTCGACCGCCTGGAGCCCACGGAGTCGGCGTGGCCGATGAGTCCTTGGGAGCCGCCCCGATCGCGCAGCTCCCAAGGATCACCGTTCGCCCCACCTACCACCTCGCCGGCCATATAAGACCGAGCCCGGCCTCTAGGGTATCCCTTGTCCATCGCCGCCGCAATTGCGGCTACGCAAACCCACCACCACCACTGTCCGCTTCGGATTGGAGAAGAAGGGGGAAAGAAAGGAGTAGAAGGGGGGACGGGGAGAAGAAGAAGTCCGCCGGTGAGCCACCGGACTAGAAGGAGGAGGTCGCCGCAGGAGTTGCCATTGCCGAGAAGCCGAACCAAGAGCTGCTGCTTCTCCGTCCTCAACCTCGCCGTCGTCTACACCACGCGAAGCTCGTACCACGCCGCTAAGCTTTGCTCACCTACACGACACGGTGAGGACCCCCTCCGCACCGCTCATCTCCATCCTTGCCCTGCTTCTAGGCCATGGCGCCGCCAGTGGCGCAAAGGCCGAGCCGTTTTCGGCTCTTGGACACCGCACGCCCGCACACACAGACCGGACCAACCCTTCGAACCTCGGTGACAGGAGGCCACCGGAGATGTCGCCGCCATGAACTCGCCATGGCCATGCCAACCATGGCGAGGCCTAGATCCGACGTACCGGCACCTTGGACGCCGTAGTGCTTAGATTCGAACCCGCCGTGACGTCCTGAGCGCGATGCGCGCGCTAGTTACGAGGAAGGACCACCGGAAGCCCTTGGTTGGTGAAGCATGCCACCGCCGGCGAGCCGTGGAGCGCCGCCGTGGCGCAGGTGCCGTGCAAGATTCCGGCCGCCTCGAGCTGTGAGACTTGGTCGTCGTGGCTCGCCTCGACCCGCTGCACCTAGCCGTGAAGAAGATGGGGCCGCGGAGCCTATGGTTGCCCCGGCCGACGTGGCGTTGCCCACGCCGGAGCTCCGCCGCGAGCACGTGACTCGCGCGAGCGCCGCTGTGCGGTTTGGTCGTCGTCGACGAGCCGAGCAAGTGTTCCATGATCCCAATCGAAGACCCGCGCTGTCGATTAGAGGAAAGGGCCTCCCCTTGCCCTAGTTACCGAGCGCCGCCGACGTCGTCATGCCGCCGCCATGATCGGCTCTGCTCCGGCGAGCCGCCGGACCTCCGGACTATGTCGACGGAGTCGCCTAGAGGCCCTGGTGCCCGTGCGCTCGCCAGATCGACCCGGGGAGCACCACGGCGCCCAGACGCCTAACCGTGCCGCCGGCCATGGCCGCCGCGGGCATGGGTGCGCCCTGGGGAAGAAGATGGAGAAGGGCAGCAATTGGGTGGACATGGTCCACGGGGACCGAGCCCACTGTTGGTGGGTCCCATGACGCAGTCCACCGTGCGCCAGAACCTGTGGACCGGTTGCTACAGCATGAAGCTACGAAGACCAGGCTCACGTGGACCAAAGAGACAGAAGGGTGGACCAGTGGAACAAGTCCACCGTAGACCGGAGCGGTAGACCAGAGCCCGCTGGGAGCCCGGACTGCGACGTGGTCGCGTACGAGACCGACACGTGGTGGGCCCGGCCCGGCCCACACCGGCCCGGCCCGGCCCACACCAGCCCATTATCGGCCCACTAACGGCCCATTAGCGGCCCACATTGACCGTTGACCAGTCAACGCTGACGTCATCATGACGTCAGCATGGTCCCACCTGTCAGCAGTGACGTCAGCCGCCACGTCATCACCTTTGCCACGTCAGCTTGGACCCACAGTGCCACATGGATGAAACCAGGAGCTGACACGTGTCGCCACCAGATTAATCGGCCATTTATCTTTTTCAGAAAATAGTATAAACTTCGGAAATTCATAACTAATTCATACGAGCTCCAAAAATGATGATCTTTATATGTAAATTCATCTAAAATCGAGCCCCATGTCATAAGCTATTCTATGAGTGCATTTGGATCTTTTAGCAGTTCATTTGTTCTTTGTGCAAACTCTATAGGGTCGCTAACGCGACCATAATGTCTCGTTTCAGAGTCGAGTGAGGAACTGTCTGACGGGGACCGCGAATACAGGGAAGAGCTCGGCGACGACTACTCTGAAGGTGCCACATCTCACCCACCCCCGTAGATCCCATTACGCATGGCTAATGAATAGTATTGCTAGTGCTTTATATTTTTGTTATATTTAATCTGTGATAGGATTGCATGGTAGTTCTTACTTGATGGCCACTACCTTGACGCAACCTTACCCCTGCTCACCCGCTGATAGGCTAGACGCACACTCGTATACTTGCTACTATTTATTTCTACTACGTTTTATATCATTGATGTGATGCGTGGTGGGAACCACTGTTTATATATGGACTAAGGCACGTGGTGCCGCAATGGATAACCCCGGGAGAGAGTCTTTGCGTGAGTCTTGGGTGCGTGGAGGTGAGGGTTGTGTCGACAAGCCGGGATATACGACGAGCTTATGCGAGCGAGTCTTGCCCCGGGATGGACTGGACATTCTGTGCGGATACCCGTGGCGGGTATGCGGTGGTTGGGGAAACCCCGGGTGTGGGCTTGTCGTGGGCCGCTCGGGGAGAAGGTGCTTTGTGGTGGCACGTGGTGTCGGGATGGCACCCGAACGGTAACCCCGTTGGAGACATCCCGGCTTGGTCATCCCTAAGGACTTACTAGTACTCGGTTTCTTCAGGACTCCTTTACAGACCACATGTTCCTTGTAATGGGGAGACGGCTGGACTACTTGGTAGCGCGGTGCCACTACTACTAGGCGAGATGTGTAGGGAGGTACGGGCATTGGTGGACTCACACCCTCCCGAGACGATCATGGCCCCCTATTTGGGATCGGGAACGTGACTTCACAGTTTCAGTTACTCCAGAGGTACTTGGGGTATTCCAGGACTGAGAGGTAGGGTGGCATCGTTCTAATATAGCAAGCAGTCGGTATCGCCTAGGCGAGCGCTCGCCGATGAGGGTGATCTTGTGGGTTGTAGAACCTCTGCAGAGTGTCTGGTTGATCGATCGATACACAAGCCTACTTGTAGGCTATGGACCTGTCCTGTGTTCTGTCCCACTAGATAGAGAGATGAGTCTTCCTTTCTCCCCCTGGTATGGTGTTGGTTTGAGGAGTGATATCCGGTCGTGGACCGCTGAGACGGGCCGAGAGGGAGTCGGCCTTAGTCGCCTTGTGAGGATGAGATTGAGATGATGATGGATTGGTGTGGGATATGGGATGGTGTGTGGGAATGATGATAACCTGATGAACTTAATTATATACTTGTTATAATTAAAACTTGACCAATCGCCGCATAGGAAACCACAGCCCATATATAGGCCTCTTTGATATATCCTTAATTGCATCCATTTCCACCAAAGCAATGCATAGGGTGAGAGTGGCGGTACATATCGTGCGATACTTTGGCACACAGTACGGATGGTTCGTACTACTCGACGAGTACTCGGACGAGGGTTTCGTTCTACGCTCGAGTCGTTTGGAGTTGAAGTCTTCCGCATCCTCAAGCTGTTTCGTTTGCTTTATATTTCATGTTTCCGCCGGTGAGGCGATGTAATAAATTATTGTAATCCCGTACTATTGTACTCTCTTTAATCGTTGTATGGATTTGGTACTCAACTGGAATTCGGGTAATGTGATTTTAAACGGTCATATTACACTTCAATCTGTGGATTTCCCTTTGCGGAAATCGGGTTGTTTCAGTTGGTATCAGCTCCTTACTTGACCTTAGGACGAAACCCGTAGAGATGGACGTTAGAACAGGATAAACCAGCCCTTCTCTCGGTTATATTACCGACCATTGCATTTCTTTTTATGCATGGCCTATCTATGACTTGCTGACCAAGTTTTCCCATGAAACCTGCAGATGACAAGCCTAGGAAACCCTCCAGTCGGGCCTTCACCACCCTATCCCACCCTCTACCTGACCTACATGGGGAAGATGCCTGGGGGTTTCTCCTTAACCCTCTACCGAGTGTTGAAGACCCTAGAAGAACCTGCTGATGAGATCAAGTACGTCTGCTCAGGACAGCCAGGGGAAGATGGAGGAATCAAGGGCAATGTCGTCACCAGGGTGGAAGTACCTGCAAGTCTGATCCTGCCCTCAGTAACCGCCTTCACTGAGATGTCAGTGGACGAGTCATGTGAAGAGGGGATTCAATCGCTTGCCCACAAAGCTCTCCGCTGCGTCTTTGCGAGACCACTACCTCTACTTGCGTAGACGACGAGTTTCGCCTACTCCCTCAGGCCCTCTGCCTTGAGCTTGCCCCAGAAGTGCAAGTTGTCGAGGCCTTCACCAGAGCCAGCTTTGAGGTTGACCCCTGTCTTCATGCCTCTGGTTACCACCTGGTGAACCAGGATCAGTACATTGAGGGGCTGAAGCAGAGGAACCGTAGCTACCGTGGTCTCTTGCTGGATCACCAGGAGAGGCTAGCCAAGGAAGCTGAGGAAAATGCCAAGCTACGAGAGACAGTAGCTAGACGCAAGACCGCCTCGCTCGCCAAGCAATCAAACATAAGACTAAAATAGCGACCTCCGAACAAGACCGCGGACATCGGCAATGGGAACGTGTACCTAGACCGCAAGGTCCTAGAGCTGAGAGACCTCCGGGATAGGAGTGCGGCCTTAGCCGAGAGCGGGCGAGGCAAGAAGCTATGGAGTGCAGATGCACACTCTCAGCAACAGCATCCTGACCCTGAAGAGAGAGCTGAAGGGGCAGAAGGTCAAGGCCGTGAGAAACCAGGGTCACCTCATCAACACTATGAGGATGAACGCGTTTCTCCGTGAGAAGCTCAAGTTGACCGAAGAAGCTTGGACCGTGTCTGACAGGAAGCGACGCATGGAGCTCGAAGAAATTTAGAAGCAGTTGCCCCCACACAAGCGCGTGCAGCCTCAGAAGGAGACATTCAAGCTCGGTGAATTGACTCTGAACTTCAAGGACTGCGCCGCAGCTGCTGGGGTGAAGCCCACTGAGGAGCACTCCGAGGCTCTCGCCTACGTCGAGCGCCTGCGCAAGACCAGGACAGAGATAAGACTTTCTGGCGAGCGTGTTCCGTCAGCAGTTCACCACCAGGAGTAGGTGTGAGTGTGTCGGACCCTGCGTGGTCAAGCGTCATGTTCTAGTTTTAGCTGAGTAGTCATCAGTCATGAGTCATGCGAGTTGTGAGCTGTCAGGATGTATCCCATGAGTAGTATGAGTCAAGATGTACCCCCCATGAGTTACCATGCGTAGAACGAGCCGTGTCGGCACTATTATTATCATATCATAACATTTTTTTCCACCCATGTAATGAGTGATCGGTTTTTATCGCATTTTAAGGATTTTATCGCTTCTTTGTATGAGTGTTGGGTAGAATAAATGTTTTTCCTTAAATCGTTGAAATCATCTAATTATATTGAATTGATTACAACTTATTACCTGGGTACTAAATCTTTGTGGCCTCGTGTCACAGATGTCGACCCGCCGCTCTACTCGTCTGAACAACCGTGCACTGTCCCTTGTGCCTAACCTGGGACGCGGTGCTCGTGGTGGTGCCCGTGGTTGTGGCCGTGCTCCTGCACGTGGACATGGCCGTGGGCGCGTTGGTGGACGCAACCTCAACTTGGGAGGCGATGACTACCGTGAGCACACTCCGCCTGCAGACGTGCTCAATGGAGGAGGCAATGAGAACCAACAGCTGAATCCACCACCTAATCCGCCACCGAACCCACCGCCAAATCCGCCGCCGAACCCACCGCCAAATCCGCCACCACCTCCGCAGCCACCAACCCTGATTGAGTTGATGGCTCAGCAGACACAGCTCTTGGCAGCCATTGCCGAGGGAGCAAACCGTCGCCAAGGAGGTCATCATGATGACTTTCAGAGGAAGCTGGAAGGATTTATCAAGCTGAGGCCACCCACCTTCGACAACACTGATGACAACGCACTCGCCGCTGATGATTGGTTGAGGGAGATAGAGAAGAAGCTTGACGCTACTACCTGCACTGATGAAGAGTGCGTCGTCCTTGCTACCCACCAGCTCACTGGGGCAGCATGCTCCTGGTGGGACAGTTACTGTGCCGCGCATGAAGACCCTGCCAACATCTCTTGGGACGAGTTTGTGGAAGCATTCCTGGAATTCCACGTCCCTGAGGGAGTCTTGGAGGCCAAAGCTGATGAGTTCCGTGAGATCAGGATGGGCAGTGACCGGATCAACGAGTACACGACTCGCTTTACCAACCTGCTGCGATATGCACCTCCTGAGGTTGCGGCCTCTGAGAAAGAGAAGATTCGTATCTACAGGAAGGGGTTGAACTCCCGCATCAAGGTTCTCCTGGCAGGTATCAACTGCTACACTCTGCGTGAGCTAATCGATCGCTGCATTCAGATCGAGAAGGATCATGCTGAAGCTGGAGAAGAGCACAGGGGGAAGAAGCGCAAGTTTGAAGGATCGCATCGTGACCATGATCGCAAGAAGTCTCGCCGGGATGCACCCTCGACTGGCCACTCTCGCTATGTCAAGGATGCAGCCCCGGCTCAAGCGAAGGGAGGATCATACTCCACACACCGTTCTCACTCGGGAGACGCTACAACGGGGACAACGGGGACCGCTCCGTACCTCGTACGACCGTCCCACGCGAACCGGTCCACACCAAGCACCGGCAACCGGAGGTCCTCCGCGCCAACCCCCACAAAGCGGTGCGCTTCCAACGTGCTTCGGTTGTGGGAAACCCGGCCACAAGGTTCCGAGTGCCCCGACAATGACAAGGCCACCCCTGGAGCTCAGAAGTCGCAGTACCGTGGCTCTGCACCACGTTCTGCCACTCGTGGACACCTGACCCACCTCAACGCTGAGGATGCTCAGGCTGCCCCTGACGTCGTCCACGGTATGTTTATGGTTAATGGCATTAAAGCATCAGTACTTTTTGATTCTGGAGCTACATGTTCATACATATCATCTAAGTTTGCACGTGAGCATAATATACCTGTAACTCCTCGCCTAAAGCCCATTATCACTAGCTCACCTATGGGAGATCTTAAGAGTACCCAAGTCTGTAAGGGAGTGAGTCTCACAATTGAGGGTCTTGTCTTCAAAGCCAACCTTACCCTGCTACCCTCCACAAACCTAGATGTCATCCTAGGAATGGACTGGCTAACGAGACACCGTGGTGTAATATCCTGCTCCCCTAGATACATCCAATTGACACACCCCACTGGGCAAGCCGTTCGATGTGAACCCCAGACAGAAAAGACCACTTCTCTCCTATGTGCCCTCAAAGCCAAAGCAGAATCACAGATAGAAGCCAAGACAGTTAATGATGTACCAGTGGTTAGGGATTACGCCGATGTGTTTCCAGAAGAATTGCCAGGCATGCCTCCAGATAGAGATGTGGAATTCGTTATCGACCTCCTGCCGGGTACTGGTCCAATTGCTAAACGACCGTACCGCATGTCGGTAGACGAACTAGAAGAGCTCAAGAAACAGTTGAAGGAGCTTACAGAAAAAGGGTACATTCGGCCTAGTGCCTCACCCTGGGGATCTCCTGTCTTGTTTGTCAAGAAGAAAGATGTGCATTGATTACAGAAGCTTGAATGCTGTGACAATCAAGAACAAGTATCCTCTGCCAAGAATTGATGACCTGCTAGATCAACTCCGTGGAGCCAAATACTTCTCCAAGATCGATCTGAGATCAGGCTACCACCAGATGAAGATTAGAGAAGAAGACATTCCAAAGACCGCCTTTGTTACTAGGTATGGGCGGTATGAATTCACGGTGGTGTCCTTCGGACTCACTAATGCCCCGACCTACTTTATGAACATGATGAACAAGGTGTTTATGGAGGAGCTAGATCACTTTGTGGTGGTATTCATTGATGACATCCTCATATACTCCAAGACCGCTGAAGAACATGAGCAACATCTGAGGACTGTGCTTAAGAGGTTGAGCCAGCACCTGCTATACGCCAAGTTCAGCAAATGTGAGTTTTGGCTCGAAGAAGTTGCCTTTCTAGGCCATGTACTCTCTGCTGATGGTGTTGCTGTAGACCCCGCCAAGATCGAAGCTGTGAAAGAGTGGGAGCAGCCCCGCAGTGTAACTGAAGTGAGGAGTTTCTTGGGATTGGCTGGATATTATCGCCGATTCATTGAGAACTTCTCCAAGATAGCTCGCCCAATGACCAACCTCCTGAAGAAGACCAAGGAGTTTGAATGGACGCCCGAGTGCGAACAGAGCTTTCAAACGATGAAAGAGAAGCTGACTACCACACCTGTCCTAGCCTTACCTGATATCACCAAGGACTTCGTAGTCTACTGTGACGCATCTCGTCAAGGACTTGGCTGTGTATTGATGCAAGATGGGAAGGTCATTGCCTATGCTTCCCGGCAGCTGAAAGACCATGAGCAACGCTATCCAACCCATGATCTCGAGCTCGCTGCCGTTGTGCATGCTCTTAAGATCTGGAGACACTACTTGATTGGCAACAAGTGTGACATTTACACTGATCACAAGAGTTTGAAGTACTTCTTCACACAAGAAGACCTGAACATGAGGCAGCGCAGATGGCTAGAACTGATCAAAGACTATGACCTGGAGATTCACTATCATCCGGGGAAAGCTAATGTAGTTGCAGACGCTCTCAGCCGCAAAAGCTATTGCCACACCTTGATCACAGAATCAGTGCCTCCTGAGCTCAGGCAAGAACTTGAAGATTTCCA
The DNA here is from genome assembly GCA_018135685.1 of Themeda triandra. Classification (NCBI taxonomy): domain Eukaryota; kingdom Viridiplantae; phylum Streptophyta; class Magnoliopsida; order Poales; family Poaceae; genus Themeda; species Themeda triandra. The sequence goes on along the minus strand of JAENPR010000750.1, from coordinate 267,987 downwards.
GCTTGAGATTCTGCCACATGGCTTGCTGAATGAGCTACGGGTTGAGTATAACCTCACCGACAAGATCCGTAAAGCCCAGAAGGAGTGTGCTGAGATTGATTACTTCCGTGGCTTTGATGAAACATGGGTACAAGACCAACCATCGTGAAGATGACCGGGGAACCATCTCGGTTCAAAGACGAATCTGTGTACCTTCGATCCCGCATTACGAGAAGAAATTCTGAAAGAGGCTCATAATTCCAAGTACAACATTCACCCTGGAGGTTCCAAGATGTACCAAGACCTGAGGAAGCACTTTTGGTGGAAAGGCATGAAGACAGATATTGTTGGGCATGTGGCCCGATGTGACACTTGCAATAGAGTCAAAGCTGAGCACAAGAGGCCCACAGGACTGCTAAAACCTCTTGATGTACCAGAATGGAAATGGGAGTGCATAACCATGGACTTCATATCTGGTTTGCCCCGTTCCCAGCATGGCAATGATTCTATTTGGGTGATAGTCGACCGACTAACCAAGGTTGCCCACTTCATACCAGTCAAGACCACCACTGGATCTGAGAAGCTAGCGGATTTGTACATAGAGCACATTCTGAAACTCCATGGGGCCCCGTCTAGTATTGTGTCTGATCGTGGACCTCAATTTGTGTCCCGATTCTGGAAAGCCCTTCATGATGCCATTGGGAGCCAGCTTGACTTTAGCACAGCTTATCATCCACAAACTGATGGACAGACTGAACGAGTCAATCAGATCCTTGAAGACATGCTCCGCGCTAGTGTGTTGAATTTTGGCAAAGATTGGGAGAAGTGCCTGCCTTTCGCTGAGTTCTCCTACAACAACAGCTATCAAGCAAGCATCAAGATGTCACCCTTTGAAGCTTTGTATGGCAGACCTTGCAAGACCCCGCTCATGTGGTCACACCCTGGTGAACGCTCATTCTTTGGCCCTGCTACGATCAAAGAAGCTGAAGAAGGGGTAGCTCAAGTTAGAGAGAATCGAGGATCGCTCAAAGCCGCTACAAGAGCTACGCGGAGACAAGAGGCGTAGAGAGCTCGAGTTTGAAGTTGGGGATCAAGTCTACCTCAAAGTATCCCCGCTTCGAGGTTCTATCGATTCCGTGTAAAAGGGAAGCTTGCACCGAGGTATATCGGGCCCTACAGAATCAGCGAGAGAATTGGTACACTTGCTTACAGAGTTGAACTACCACCTGAGCTGTCAAGTGTGCACCCTGTGTTTCATGTGTCACAACTGCGTAAGTGCCTAAGACTGCCAGATATAGAAGAAGTTCCACCTGAAGCACTGGACTTGCAGAGCACGCTTGAGTACAAAGAGCATCCCACCAAAATTCTGGGTTGGGACACCAAAGAAACTCGCAAAGAATGCCATTCCTATGTGCAAGGTTCGGTGGAGCAACCACACCGAACGTGAAGCTACTTGGGAGATGGAATCCAGCCTACGTGTGCAGTATCCTTACCTCTTTGATGGGTACATTACTCTTTAAATCTCGGGGTCGAGATTCTCATAAGGGGGTAGGACTGTAACAACCCGGAAAATCCCAACAACCAAAATTCACAACTACAAAATTTTTTCTTAAAACCTATGTAATGTTGAGTGTCATGTAGTTGAAACACCTAAAGCTTGCCTAATGAACCCATTGGAAGCATGAGCATTTTACTTTTATGCAATTATTAACATATGATTGAGTTGGATTTTATTGCTTCTTTTGTAATGTTTAAATAAGTCAACAACACTCCCATATTTATTTATGTGATAAATAAATGTGCAATATGTAATAGTGTTAAGGGAATAATTCCCTAACCTAGCCTATGACCACTTAAGACCACCATGCAAATACTACATGAGACTTGGCATGAAAATACACCCATACACATGCCCAAAAGCCATACCGAAAATGAAAAGGAAAAGAAAAAGAAATGGAAAAGGAAAAACCTAAAGCAATTCGGCCTACTAACCTAACCCGGCCCGCTAACCGAGCCGGCCCTCTCCCTTCCTCTTCCTCCCTTGCTTTCCGGCCCGACCAACAGAATCCGGCCCATTGGCCACGCCTTCCCCCGGCCCGCTAAGGAGACCGAAGCCGCCGTCCCCGCTACGCGACAGGAGAGCGACGCGCTCCCTCCCGGGCGGTCCCACCTGTCATATGCCAGCTCGGAGCCCTCCTCTGCTTTTCCCCTCTTCCTCTGCTTTTTGACCGAGACGACGAGCCGTGCGCGCCAAGACGAAGCCGCCGCCGCCCGATTTCTACTCCCATCGCATCGACGCCCAAGAGCGCCTCCACCTGGACCGCACTCGGCCGACAAGCTCCGCACGAAACCCCCAAGGCCGCAGCCTTTTTCCTCCCGCGCGCGCGCGCACATGCGCCTGCCGCGCCCGAGTTCCCCCTCTCCCTTGGCCACCAAGCCGAATTGGACGCCCTCGACTGGCAGCTGGAGCCCACGGGGGTCGACAGCGACGCGCCGAGTCCTTGGGAGCCGCCCGATCGCGCAGCTCCCAAGGATCACCGTTCGCCCCACCTACCACCTCGCCGGCAGCATATAAGACCGAGCCCGGCCTCTAGGGTATCCCTTGTCCATCGCCGCCGCAATTGCGGCTACGCAAACCCACCACCACCACTGTCCGCTTCGGATTGGAGAAGAAGAGGGAAAGAAAGGAGTAGAAGGGGGAACGGGGAGAAGAAGAAGTCCGCCGGTGAGCCGCCGGACTAGAAGGAGGAGGTCGCCGGAGGAGTTGCCGTTGCCGAGAAGCCGAACCAAGAGCTGCTGCTTCTCCGTCCTCAACCTCGCCGTCGCCTACACCACGCGAAGCTCGTACCACGCCGCTAAGCTTTGCTCACCTACACGACACGGTGAGGACCCCCTCCGCCGCCGCTCATCTCCATCCTTGCCCTACTTCTAGGCCATGGCACCGCCGTGCGCAAGGCCGAGCCGTTTCCGGCTCTTGGACACCGCACGCCCGCACACACGACCGGACCAACCCTTCGAACCTCGGTGACAGGAGGCCACCGGAGATGTCGCCGCCATGAACTCGCCATGGCCATGCCAACCATGGCGAGGCCTAGATCCGCCGTACCGGTGCCTTGGACGCCGTAGTGCTTAGATTCGAACCCGCCGTGATGTCCTGAGCGCGATGCGCGCGCTAGTTACGAGGAAGGACCACCGGAAGCCCTTGGTTGGTGAAGCATGCCACCGCCGGCGAGCCATGGAGCGCCGCCGTGGCGCAGGTGCCGTGCAAGATTCCGGCCGCCTCGAGCTGCGAGACTTGGTCATCGTGGCTCGCCTCGACCCGCTGCACCTAGCCGTGAAGAAGATGGGGCCGCGGAGCCTATGGTTGCCCCGGCCGACGTGGCGTTGCCCACGCCGGAGCTCCGCCGCGAGCACGCGACTCGCGCGAGCACCGCCGTGCGGTTTGGTCGTCGTCGACGAGCCGAGCAAGTGTTCCATGATCCCAATCGAAGACCCGCGCTGTCGATTAGAGGAAAAGGCCTCCCCTTGCCCTAGTTACCGAGCGCCGCCGACGTCGTCATGCCGCCGCCGTGGTCGGCTCTGCTCCGGCGAGCCGCCGGACCTCCGGACTATGTCGACGGAGTCGCCTAGAGGCCCTGGTGCCCGTGCGCTCGCTAGATCGACCCGGGGAGCACCACGGCGCCCGGGCGCCTGACCGTGCCGCCGGCCATGGCCGCCGCGGGCATGGGTGCGCCCTGGGGAAGAAGATGGAGAAGGGCAGCAATTGGGTGGACATGGTCCACGGGGACCAAGCCCACCGTTGGTGGGTCCCATGACGCACTCCACCGTGCGCTAGAACCTGTGGACCGGTTGCTACAGCATGAAGCTACGAAGACCAGGCTCACGTGGACCAAAGAGACAAGAGAAGGGTGGACCGGTGGAACAAGTCCACCGTGACCGGAGCGGTAGACCGAGCCCGGCCGGGAGCCCGGACTGCGACGTGGTCGCGTACGAGACCAACACGTGGCGGGCCCGGCCCGGCCCACACCGGCCCATTATCAGCCCACTAACGTCCCATTAGCGGCCCACATTGACCGTTGACCAGTCAACGCTGACGTCATCATGACGTCAGCATGGTCCCACCTGTCAGCAGTGACGTCAGCCGCCACGTCATCACCTTTGCCACGTCGCTTGGACCCACGGTGCCACATGGATGAAACCGGGAGCCGACACGTGTCGCCACCGGATTAATCGGCCTTTTATCTTTTCGAAAATAGTATAAACTTCGGAAATTCATAACTAATTCATACGAGCTCCAAAAATGATGATCTTTATATGTAAATTCATCTAAAATCGAGCCCCATGTCATAAGCTATTCTATGAGTGCATTTGGATCTTTTTGCAGTTCATTTGTTCTTTGTGCAAACTCTATAGGGTCGCTAACGCGACCATAATGTCTCGTTTCAGAGTCGAGCGAGGAACTGTCTGACGGGGACCGCGAATACAGGGAAGAGCTCGGTGATGACTACTCTGAAGGTGCCACATCTCACCCACCCCCGTAGATCCCATTACGCATGGCTAATGAATAGTATTGCTAGTGCTTTATATTATTGTTATATTTTATCTGTGATAGGATTGCAAGGTAGTTCTTACTTGATGGCCACTACCTTGACGCAACCTTACCCCTGCTCACCCGCTGATAGGCTAGACGCACACTCGTATACTTGCTGCTATTTATTTCTACTACACTTTATATCATTGATGTGATGCATGGTGGGAACCACTGTTTATATATGGACTAAGGCACATGGTGCCGCAATGGATAACCCTGGGAGAGAGTGCTGCGTGAGTCTTGGGTGCGTGGAGGTGAGGGTTGTGTCGACAAGCCGGGATATACGACGAGCTTATGCAGCGAGTCTTGCCCTGGGATGGACTGGACATTCCTGTGCGGATACTGTGGCGGGTATACTTGTGGTTGGGGAAACCCCTGGGTGTGGGCTTGTCGTGGGCCGCTCAGGGAGAAGGTGCTGTGGTGGCACGTGGTGTCAGGATGGCACCCGAACGGTAACCCTGTTGGAGACATCCCGGCTTGGTCATCCCTAAGGACTTACTAGTACTCAGTTTCTTCAGGACTCCTTTACAGACCACATGTTCCTTGTAATGGGGAGGGAGACGGCCGGACTACTTGGTAGCGCGGTGCCACTACTACTAGGCGAGATGTGTAGGGAGGTACGGGCATTGGTGGACTCACACCCTCCCGAGACGATCATGGCCCCCTATTCGGGATCGGGAACGTGACTTCACGGTTTCGGTTACTCCGAGGTACTTGGGGTATTCCGGGACTTAGAGGTAGGGTGGCATCGTTCTATTATAGCAAGCGGTCGGTATCGCCTAGGCGAGCTCGCCGATGAGGGTGATCTTGTGGGTTGTAGAACCTCTGCGAGTGTCTGGTTGATCGATCGATACATAAGCCTACTTGTAGGCTATGGACTGTCCCGTGTTACTGTCCCACTAGATAGAGAGATGAGTCTTCCTTTCTCCCCCGGTATGGTGTTGGTTTGAGGAGGATATCCGGTCGTGGACCGCTGAGACGGGCCGAGAGGGAGTCGGCCTTAGTCGCCTTGTGAGGATGAGATTGAGATGATGATGGATTGGTGTGGGATATGGGATGGTGTGTGGGAATGATGATAACCTGATGAACTTAATTATATACTTGTTATAATTAAAACTTGACCAATGCTGCATAGGAAACCACAGCCCATATATAGGCCTCTTTGATATATCCTTAATTGCATCCATTTCCACCAAAGCAATGCATAGGGTGAGAGTGGCCAGTACATATCGTACTGATACTTTGGCACACAGGTACGGATGGTTCGTACTACTCTGACGAGTACTCAGACTGAGGGTTTCGTTCTACGCTCGAGTCGTTTGGAGTTGAAGTCTTCCGCATCCTCAAGCTGTTCTGTTGCTTTATATTTCATGTTTTCGCCAGTGAGGCGATGTAATAAATTATTGTAATCCCGTACTATTGTACTCTCTTTAATCGTTGTATGGATTTGGTACTCAACTGGAATTCGGGTAATGTGATTTTAAACGGTCATATTACACTTCAATGCGTGGATTTCCTTTGCGGAAATCGGGTTGTTTCGGTTGGTATCGGCTCCTTACTTGACCTTAGGACGAAACCCGTAGAGATGGATGTTAGAACGGGATAAACCAGCCCTTCTCTCGGTTATATTACCGACCATTGCATTTCTTTTTATGCATGGCCTATCTATGACTTGCTGACCAAGTTTTCCCATGAAACCTGCAGATGACAAGCCTAGGAAACCCTCCAGTCGGGCCTTCACCACCCTATCCCACCCTCTACCTGACCTACATGGGGAAGATGCCTGGGGGTTTCTCCTTAACCCTCTACCGAGTGTTGAAGACCCTAGAAGAACCTGCTGATGAGATCAAGTACGTCTCGCTCGGGACGCCAGGGGAAGATGGAGGAATCAAGGGCAATGTCGTCACCAGGGTGGAAGTACCTGCAAGTCTGATCCTGCCCTCAGTAACCGCCTTCACTGAGATGTCAGTGGACGAGTCATGTGAAGAGGGGATTCAATCAGTTGCCCACAAAGCTCTCCGCTGCGTACTGCGAGACCACTACCTCTACTTGCAGACGACTGAGTTTCGCCTACTCCCTCAGGCCCTCTGCCTTGAGCTTGCCCCAGAAGTGCAAGTTGTCGAGGCCTTCACCAGAGCCAGCTTTGAGGTTGACCCCTGTCTTCATGCCTCTGGTTACCACCTGGTGAACCAGGATCAGTACATTGAGGGGCTGAAGCAGAGGAACCGTAGCTACCGTGGTCTCTTGCTGGATCACCAGGAGAGGCTAGCCAAGGAAGCTGAGGAAAATGCCAAGCTACGAGAGACAGTAGCTAGACTGCAAGACCGCCTCGCCTGCCAAGCAATCAAACACAAGACTGAAATAGCTGACCTCCAGCTCAAGACCGCAGACATCGGCAACGGGAACGTGTACCTAGACTGCAAGGTCCTAGAGCTGCGAGAGACCTCCCGGGATAGGAGTGCAGCCTTAGCCGGTGAGCGAGAGCGAGCAAGAAGCTATGGAGTGCGATGCACACTCTCGGCAACAAAGATCCCGACCAAGAAGAGAGCTGAAGGGGCGAAGGTCAAGGCCGTGAGAAACCGGGTCACCTCATCAACACTATGAGGATGAACGCGTTTCTCCGTGAGAAGCTCAAGTTGACCGAAGAAGCTTGGACCGTGTCTGACAGGAAGCGACGCATGGAGCTCGAAGAAATTTAGAAGCAGTTGCCCCCACACAAGCGCGTGCAGCCTCAGAAGGAGACATTCAAGCTCGGTGAATCGACTCTGAACTTCAAGGACTGCCCCGCAGCTGCTGGGGTGAAGCCCACTGAGGAGCACTCCGAGGCTCTCGCCTACGTCGAGCGCTGCGCAAGACCGGGACGAGATAAGACTTTACGCGGCGTGTTCCGTCATGGTTCACCACCGGGAGTAGGTGTGAGTGTGTCGGACCTGCGTGGTCAAGCGTCATGTTCTAGTTTTAGCTGAGTAGTCATCAGTCATGAGTCATGAGAGTTGTGAGCTGTCAGGATGTATCCCATGAGTAGTATGAGTCAAGATGTACCCCCCATGAGTTACCATGCGTAGAACGAGCCGTGTCGGCACTATTATTATCATATCATAACATTTTTTTCCACCCATGTAATGAGTGATCGGTTTTTATCGCATTTTAAGGATTTTATCGCTTCTTTGTATGAGTGTTGGGTAGAATAAATGTTTTTCCTTAAATCGTTGAAATCATCTAATTATATTGAATTGATTACAACTTATTACCTGGGTACTAAATCTTTGTGGCCTCGTGTCACGAGATGTCGACCCGCCGCTCTACTCGTCGAACAACCGTGCACCGTCCCTTGTGCCTAACCTGGGACGCGGTGCTCGTGGTGGTGCCGTGGTTGTGGCCGTGCTCCCGCACGTGGACATGGCCGTGGGCGCGTTGGTGGACGCAACCTCAACTTGGGAGGCGATGACTACCGTGAGCACACTCCGCCGCGCGGTCGTGCTCAATGGAGGAGGCAATGAGAACCAACAGCTGAATCCACCACCTAATCCGCCGCCGAACCCACCGCCAAATCCGCCGCCGAACCCACCGCCAAATCCGCCACCACCTCCGCAGCCACCAACCCCGATTGAGTTGATGGCTCGGCGGTCTGCTCTTGGCAGCCATTGCCGAGGAGCAAACCGTCGCCAAGGAGGTCATCATGATGACTTTCGAGAGGAAGCCGGAAGGATTTATCAAGCCGAGGCCACCCACCTTCGACAACACGATGACAACGCACTCGCCGATGATTGGTTGAGGGAGATAGAGAAGAAGCTTGACGCTACTACCTGCACCGATGAAGAGTGCGTCGTCCTTGCTACCCACCATTTCACCGGGCAGCATGCTCCCGGTGGGACGATTCTTGTGCCGCGCATGAAGACCCTGCCAACATCTCTTGGGATGAGTTTGTGGAAGCATTCCTGGAATTCCACGTCCCTGAGGGAGTCTTGGAGGCCAAAGCTGATGAGTTCCGTGAGATCAGGATGGGCAGTGACCGGATCAACGAGTACACGACTCGCTTTACCAACCTGCTGCGATATGCACCTCCTGAGGTTGCGGCCTCTGAGAAAGAGAAGATTCGTATCTACAGGAAGGGGTTGAACTCCCGCATCAAGGTTCTCCTGGCAGGTATCAACTGCTACACTCTGCGTGAGCTAATCGATCGCTGCATTCAGATCGAGAAGGATCATGCTGAAGCTGGAGAAGAGCACAGGGGGAAGAAGCGCAAGTTTGAAGGATCGCATCGTGACCATGATCGCAAGAAGTCTCGCCGGGATGCACCCTCGACTGGCCACTCTCGCTATGTCAAGGATGCAGCCCCTGGCTCAAGCAGGAAGGGAGGATCATACTCCACACACCGTTCTCACTCAGACCGCTACAACAGGGACAACAGGGACCGCTCTCGTACTTCGTACGACCGTCCCACGCAGAACCGGTCCACACCAAGCACTGGCAACTGGAGGTCCTCCGCGCCAACCCCCACAGGCGGTGCGCTTCCAACGTGCTTCGGTTGTGGGAAACCCGGCCACAAGGTTGCTGAGTGCCCCGACAATGACAAGGCCACCCCTGGAGCTCAGAAGTCGCAGTACCGTGGCTCTGCACCACGTTCTGCCACTCGTGGACACCTGACCCACCTCAACGCTGAGGATGCTCAGGCTGCCCCTGACGTCGTCCACGGTATGTTTATGGTTAATGGCATTAAAGCATCAGTACTTTTTGATTCTGGAGCTACATGTTCATACATATCATCTAAGTTTGCACGTGAGCATAATATACCTGTAACTCCTCGCCTAAAGCCCATTATCACTAGCTCACCTATGGGAGATCTTAAGAGTACCCAAGTCTGTAAGGGAGTGAGTCTCACAATTGAGGGTCTTGTCTTCAAAGCCAACCTTACCCTGCTACCCTCCACAAACCTAGATGTCATCCTAGGAATGGACTGGCTAACGAGACACCGTGGTGTAATATCCTGCTCCCCTAGATACATCCAATTGACACACCCCACTGGGCAAGCCGTTCGATGTGAACCCCGCATTTAAAAAAGACCACTTCTCTCCTATGTGCCCTCAAAGCCAAAGCGAGAATCACGACGAAGCCAAGACAGTTAATGATGTACCGGTGGTTAGGGATTACGCCGATGTGTTTCCGGAAGAATTGCCGGGCATGCCTCCGGATAGAGATGTGGAATTCGTTATCGACCTCTGCCGGGTGCTTGGTCCAATTGCTAAACGGCCGTCACCGCATGTCGGTAGACGAACTAGAAGAGCTCAAGAAACAGTTGAAGGAGCTTACGAGAAAAGGGTACATTCGGCCTAGTGCCTCACCTCGGGGATCTCCTGTCTTGTTTGTCAAGAAGAAAGATGTGCATTGATTACGAAGCTTGAATCTTTGTGACAATCAAGAACAAGTATCCTCTCGCCAAGAATTGATGACCTGCTAGATCAACTCCGTGGAGCCAAATACTTCTCAAGATCGATCGAGATCGAGGCTACCACCGAGATGAAGATTAGAGAAGAAGACATTCCAAAGACCGCCTTTGTTACTAGGTATGGGCGGTATGAATTCACGGTGGTGTCCTTCGGACTCACTAATGCCCCACCTACTTTATGAACATGATGAACAAGGTGTTTATGGAGGAGCTAGATCACTTTGTGGTGGTATTCATTGATGACATCCTCATATACTCCAAGACCGTGAAGAACATGAGCAACATCTCGAGGACGTGCTTAAGAGGTTGAGCCGGCACACGCTATACGCCAAGTTCAGCAAATGTGAGTTTTGGCTCGAAGAAGTTGCCTTTCTAGGCCATGTACTCTCTGGCCGATGGTGTTGCTTGTAGACCCCGCCAAGATCGAAGGCGTGAAAGAGTGGGAGCAGCCCCGCGGTGTAACCGAAGTGAGGAGTTTCTTGGGATTGGCCGGATATTATCGCCGATTCATTGAGAACTTCTCCAAGATAGCTCGCCCAATGACCAACCTCCCGAAGAAGACCAAGGAGTTTGAATGGACGCCCCGAGTGCGAACAGAGCTTTCAAACGATGAAAGAGAAGCCGACTACCACACCTGTCCTAGCCTTACGATATCACCAAGGACTTCGTAGTCTCGTGACGCATCTCGTCAAGGACTTGGTCGTGTATTGATGCAAGATGGGAAGGTCATTGCCTATGCTTCCCAGCAGCTGAAAGACCATGAGCAACGCTATCCAACCCATGATCTCGAGCTCGCTGCCGTTGTGCATGCTCTTAAGATCTGGAGACACTACTTGATTGGCAACAAGTGTGACATTTACACTGATCACAAGAGTTTGAAGTACTTCTTCACACAAGAAGATCGAACATGAGGCGTATGAGATGGCTAGAACGATCAAAGACTATGACCTGGAGATTCACTATCATCCGGGGAAAGCTAATGTAGTTGCGGACGCTCTCAGCCGCAAAAGCTATTGCCACACCTTGATCATAGAATCAGTGCCTCCTGAGCTCAGGCAAGAACTTGAAGATTTCCAGCTTGAGATTCTGCCACATGGCTTGCTGAATGAGCTACGGGTTGAGTATAACCTCACCGACAAGATCCGTAAAGCCCAGAAGGAGTGTGCTGAGATTGATTACTTCCGTGGCCTGATGAAACATGGGTACAAGACCAACCATCGTGAAGATGACCAGGGAACCATCTGGTTCAAAGACAGAATCTGTGTACCTTCTGATCCCGCATTACGAGAAGAAATTCTGAAAGAGGCTCATAATTCCAAGTACAACATTCACCCTGGAGGTTCCAAGATGTACCAAGACCTGAGGAAGCACTTTTGGTGGAAAGGCATGAAGACAGATATTGCTGGGCATGTGGCCCGATGTGACACTTGCAATAGAGTCAAAGCTGAGCACAAGAGGCCCGCAGGTCTGCTAAAACCTCTTGATGTACCAGAATGGAAATGGGAGTGCATAACCATGGACTTCATATCTGGTTTGCCCCGTTCCCAGCATGGCAATGATTCTATTTGGGTGATAGTCGACCGACTAACCAAGGTTGCCCACTTCATACCAGTCAAGACTACCACTGGATCTGAGAAGCTAGCGGATTTGTACATAGAGCACATTCTGAAACTCCATGGGGCCCCGTCTAGTATTGTGTCCGATCGTGGACCTCAATTTGTGTCCCGATTCGAAAGCCCTTCATGATGCCATTGGGAGCCAGCTTGACTTTAGCACAGCTTATCATCCACAAACTGATGGACAGACTGAACGAGTCAATCAGATCCTTGAAGACATGCTCCGCGCTAGTGTGTTGAATTTTGGCAAAGATTGGGAGAAGTGCCTTTATTTGAGTTCTCCTACAACAACGGCTATCAAGCAAGCATCAAGATGTCACCCTTTGAAGCTTTGTATGGCAGACCTTGCAAGACCCCGCTCATGTGGTCACACCCCGGTGAACGCTCATTCTTTGGCCCTGCTACGATCAAAGAAGCTGAAGAAGGGGTAGCTCAAGTTAGAGAGAATGCGAGGATCGCTCAAAGCCGCTACAAGAGCTACGCGGAAGAGGCGTAGAGAGCTCGAGTTTGAAGTTGGGGATCAAGTCTACCTCAAAGTATCCCCGCTTCGAGGTTCTATCGCATTCCGTGTAAAAGGGAAGCGGCACCGAGGTATATCGGGCCCTACAGAATCAGCGAGAGAATTGGTACACTTGCTTACAGAGTTGAACTACCACCTGAGCTGTCAAGTGAGCACCCTGTGTTTCATGTGTCACAACTGCGTAAGTGCCTGAGACTGCCAGATATAGAAGAAGTTCCACCTGAAGCACTGGACTTGCAGAGCACGCTTGAGTACAAAGAGCATCCCACCAAAATTCTGGGTTGGGACACCAAAGAAACTCGCAGCAATGCCATTCCTATGTGCAAGGTTCAGTGGAGCAACCACACCGAACGTGAAGCTACTTGGGAGATGGAATCCAGCCTACGTGTGCAGTATCCTTACCTCTTTGATGTGTACATTACTCTTTAAATCTCGGGGTCGAGATTCTCATAAGGGGGTAGGACTGTAACAACCCGGAAAATCCCAACAACCAAAATTCACAACTACAAAAATTTTTCTTAAAACCTATGTAATGTTGAGTGTCATGTAGTTGAAACACCTAAAGCTTGCCTAATGAACCCATTGGAAGCATGAGCATTTTACTTTTATGCAATTATTAACATATGATTGAGTTGGATTTTATTGCTTCTTTTGTAATGTTTAAATAAGTCAACAACACTCCCATATTTATTTATGTGATAAATAAATGTGCAATATGTAATAGTGTTAAGGGAATAATTCCCTAACCTAGCCTATGACCACTTAAGACCACCATGCAAATACTACATGAGACTTGGCATGAAAATACACCCATACACATGCCCAAAAGCCATACCAGAAAAGGAAAAGAAAAAGAAATGGAAAAGGAAAAACCTAAAGCAATTCGGCCTGCTAACCTAACCCGGCCCGCTAACCGAGCCGGCCCGCTAACCCTTCCTCTTCCTCCCTTGCTTTCCGGCCCGACCAGCAGAACTGGCCCATTGGCCACGCCGGCCCGCTAAGGAGACCGAAGCCGCCGTCCCCGCTACGCGACAGGAGAGCGACGCGCTCCCTCCCGGGCGGTCCCACCTGTCATATGCCAGCTCGGAGCCCTCCTCTGCTTTTCCCCTCTTCCTCTGCTTTTTGACCGAGACGACGAGCCGTGCGCGCCAAGACGAAGCCGCCGCCGCCCGATTTCTACTCCCATCGCATCGACGCCCAAGATCGCCTCCACCTGGACCGCACTCGGCCGACAAGCTCCGCACGAAACCCCAAGGCCGCACCTTTTTCCTCCCGCGCGCGCACATGCGCCCGCGCCCGAGTTCCCCCTCTCCCTTGGCCACCAAGCCGAATTGGACGCCCTCGACTGGGAGCTGGAGCCCACGGGGGTCGACAGCGACGCGCCGAGTCCTTGGGAGCCGCCCGATCGCGCAGCTCCCAAGGATCACCGTTCGCCCCACCTACCACCTCGCCGGCAGCATATAAGACCGAGCCCGGCCTCTAGGGTATCCCTTGTCCATCGCCGCCGCAATTGCGGCTACGCAAACCCACCACCACCACTGTCCGCTTCGGATTGGAGAAGAAGAGGGAAAGAAAGGAGTAGAAGGGGGAACGGGGAGAAGAAGAAGTCCGCCGGTGAGCCGCCGGACTAGAAGGAGGAGGTCGCCGGAGGAGTTGCCGTTGCCGAGAAGCCGAACCAAGAGCTGCTGCTTCTCCGTCCTCAACCTCGCCGTCGCCTACACCACGCGAAGCTCGTACCACGCCGCTAAGCTTTGCTCACCTACACGACACGGTGAGGACCCCCTCCGCCGCCGCTCATCTCCATCCTTGCCCTACTTCTAGGCCATGGCACCGCCAGTGGCGCAAAGGCCGAGCCGTTTCCGGCTCTTGGACACCGCACGCCCGCACACACAGACCGGACCAACCCTTCGAACCTCGGTGACAGGAGGCCACCGGAGATGTCGCCGCCATGAACTCGCCATGGCCATGCCAACCATGGCGAGGCCTAGATCCGCCGTACCGGTGCCTTGGACGCCGTAGTGCTTAGATTCGAACCCGCCGTGACGTCCTGAGCGCGATGCACGCGCTAGTTACGAGGAAGGACCACCGGAAGCCCTTGGTTGGTGAAGCATGCCACCGCCGGCGAGCCGTGGAGCGCCGCCGTGGCGCGGTGCCGTGCAAGATTCCGGCCGCCTCGAGCCGCGAGACTTGGTCATCGTGGCTCGCCTCGACCCGCCGCACCTAGCCGTGAAGAAGATGGGGCCGCGGAGCCCTATGGTTGCCCCGGCCGACGTGGCGTTGCCCACGCCGGAGCTCCGCCGCGAGCACGCGACTCGCGCGAGCACCGCCGTGCGGTTTGGTCGTCGTCGACGAGCCGAGCAAGTGTTCCATGATCCCAATCGAAGACCCGCGCTGTCGATTAGAGGAAAAGGCCTCCCCTTGCCCTAGTTACCGAGCGCCGCCGACGTCGTCATGCCGCCGCCGTGGTCGGCTCTGCTCCGGCGAGCCGCCGGACCTCCGGACTATGTCGACGGAGTCGCCTAGAGGCCCTGGTGCCCGTGCGCTCGCTAGATCGACCCGGGGAGCACCACGGCGCCCAGACGCCTGACCGTGCCGCCGGCCATGGCCGCCGCGGGCATGGGTGCGCCCTGGGGAAGAAGATGGAGAAGGGCAGCAATTGGGTGGACATGGTCCACGGGGACCAAGCCCACTGTTGGTGGGTCCCATGACGCAGTCCACCGTGCGCTAGAACCTGTGGACCGGTTGCTACAGCATGAAGCTACGAAGACCAGGCTCACGTGGACCAAAGAGACAGAAGGGTGGACCAGTGGAACAAGTCCACCGTAGACTGGAGCGGTAGACCAGAGCCCGCTGGGAGCCCGGACTGCGACGTGGTCGCGTACGAGACCAACACGTGGCGGGCCCGGCCCGGCCCACACCGGCCCATTATCAGCCCACTAACGGCCCATTAGCGGCCCACATTGACCGTTGACCAGTCAACGCTGACGTCATCATGACGTCAGCATGGTCCCACCTGTCAGCAGTGACGTCAGCCGCCACGTCATCACCTTTGCCACGTCAGCTTGGACCCACAGTGCCACATGGATGAAACCAGGAGCCGACACGTGTCGCCACCCGGATTAATCGGCCTTTTATCTTTTCGAGAAAATAGTATAAACTTCGGAAATTCATAACTAATTCATACGAGCTCCAAAAATGATGATCTTTATATGTAAATTCATCTAAAATCGAGCCCCATGTCATAAGCTATTCTATGAGTGCATTTGGATCTTTTTGCAGTTCATTTGTTCTTTGTGCAAACTCTATAGGGTCGCTAACGCGACCATAATGTCTCGTTTCGAGTCGAGCGAGGAACGTACGACGGGGACCGCGAATACAGGGAAGAGCTCGGTGATGACTACTCTGAAGGTGCCACATCTCACCCACCCCCGTAGATCCCATTACGCATGGCTAATGAATAGTATTGCTAGTGCTTTATATTATTGTTATATTTTATCTGTGATAGGATTGCATGGTAGTTCTTACTTGATGGCCACTACCTTGACGCAACCTTACCCCTGCTCACCCGCTGATAGGCTAGACGCACACTCGTATACTTGCTGCTATTTATTTCTACTACACTTTATATCATTGATGTGATGCATGGTGGGAACCACTGTTTATATATGGACTAAGGCACATGGTGCCGCAATGGATAACCACAGGGAGAGAGTGCTTTGCGTGAGTCTTGGGTGCGTGGAGGTGAGGGTTGTGTCGACAAGCCGGGATATACGACGAGCTTATGCAGCGAGTCTTGCCCCAGGATGGACTGGACATTCTGTGCGGATACTGTGGCGGGTATGCGGTGGTTGGGGAAACCCACAGGTGTGGGCTTGTCGTGGGCCGCTCAGGGAGAAGGTGCTGTGGTGGCACGTGGTGTCAGGATGGCACCCGAACGGTAACCCTGTTGGAGACATCCCGGCTTGGTCATCCCTAAGGACTTACTAGTACTCAGTTTCTTCAGGACTCCTTTACAGACCACATGTTCCTTGTAATGGGGAGACGGCTGGACTACTTGGTAGCGCGGTGCCACTACTACTAGGCGAGATGTGTAGGGAGGTACGGGCATTGGTGGACTCACACCCTCCCGAGACGATCATGGCCCCCTATTCGGGATCGGGAACGTGACTTCACAGTTTCAGTTACTCCAGAGGTACTTGGGGTATTCCAGGACTTAGAGGTAGGGTGGCATCGTTCTATTATAGCAAGCAGTCGGTATCGCCTAGGCGAGCGCTCGCCGATGAGGGTGATCTTGTGGGTTGTAGAACCTCTGCAGAGTGTCTGGTTGATCGATCGATACATAAGCCTACTTGTAGGCTATGGACCTGTCCTGTGTTCTGTCCTACTAGATAGAGAGATGAGTCTTCCTTTCTCCCCCTGGTATGGTGTTGGTTTGAGGAGTGATATCCGGTCGTGGACCGCTGAGACGGGCCGAGAGGGAGTCGGCCTTAATCGCCTTGTGAGGATGAGATTGAGATGATGATGGATTGGTGTGGGATATGGGATGGTGTGTGGGAATGATGATAACTGATGAACTTAATTATATACTTGTTATAATTAAAACTTGACCAACGCCACATAGGAAACCACGGCCCATATATAGGCCTCTTTGATATATCCTTAATTGCATCCATTTCCACCAAAGCAATGCATAGGGTGAGAGTGGCCAGTACATATCGTACTGATACTTTGGCACATAGGTACGTATGGTTCGTACTACTCTGACGAGTACTCAGACTGAGGGTTTCGTTCTACGCTCGAGTCGTTTGGAGTTGAAGTCTTCCGCATCCTCAAGCTGTTCTGTTGCTTTATATTTCATGTTTCCGCCAGTGAGGCGATGTAATAAATTATTGTAATCCCGTACTATTGTACTCTCTTTAATCGTTGTATGGATTTGGTACTCAACTGGAATTCGGGTAATGTGATTTTAAACGGTCATATTACACTTCAATCTGTGGATTTCCCTTCGCGGAAATCGGGTTGTTTCACATGGATCCATGGGTCCACATGGAAGCAAGCAGAGAACCAAATGAACTCAACTTCGGGCAAGACTTCACATGACAGATGGGGACAGCACCAGGGAGCCAGAGATGGGCCAGGCACCCCAATGCCAGGTCAGCTGACCTGGCTTTGGTGGCTTGCCACCTGGCCTGGCCTCCCACCGACATAAGGAGCTTCTAGAAGGGGAGTGGGACCCACAGGTCAGCCAACTCCAGGTCGGCCGACCTAGGGGTGGGCCCCTCCCACCCAAGGTCGGTTGGCTTCCAACCGCCTTCCCACACATTTCCCATGTGTGGAATTCCCACTGCCATCCATCTAAGGCGGTTGGGAGGTCGGTGGATCCAAAGGTGGAGAAGGAAGGAGCACGCGGATCGATGACGTGGCAGTGGAGTGGCCCCCTACTCCACCTCCCACTTGGAGTAGCCCCTACTCCACCTCTCTACTATATATAGACACCCTAGGCCTCATTTGTAAGACATCAAGGAGAAGCCTCTTGAGAGCCATGTGAAGCTATGTAGTCCATTATAGTAGTAGTAGTAGTAGTAGTAGTAGTAGTAGTAGTAGTAGTAGTAGTAGTAGTAGTAGTAGTAGTAGTAGTAGTAGTAGTAGTAGTAGTAGTAGTAGTAGTAGTAGTAGTAGTGTGGGAATTAGAGTGGGTCGAGCGAAGCTCGGGGCCTTCGGAGTCGTCTTCTAGAGAGTCTGGTATGTCTTCCTCTTGTAAGACCTTCAGTACTTAATATATTCATCCTTTACTTTACTAAGTCTTTACTTTAAGTATTTACTTTGAGTATTTACTTAGTGCATTACTATACTAGTATAGTGGTGTTGTGTCTTAGTCTTATTAGTGTGGCTGTCTTAGTTAGATTGGTGTTTACAACACCTTGTGTGTGTTTCACTACCATCTGGGGCTTTGGCTATTTACGTGATAGTTGAAGTCATAAGACTAGTGTAAGCAAGATGCTTAGGCTAGTGCTTATTAGTGGATGCAACCATTCAATGTTCTGACGTGTAATAGCGGGCGGCGGTGAATGTGACAGGTCTGCGCTTCTCATTAGGTTCTATTCGCGTCGGGTTTGGTCTATAGGGTGTCCATAAGCCAAAGGTGCGCTTGGATAGGAGTTTTGCCTCCTATTGCAGTTGACTTCCCCACCACACAAGACTGTTTAGATACAAGTCTAGTTAAGTCATTTACATTGTTAGGATTAGAACATAGAAGTAGAGTTAGGAGTCCATACTCACTCGTTGTCCTCCCACCTCACTATCACTCTACCTCCTAGACTTTCTTCCTAACTCATTGATCCATCCTTCCTACACACTTCGTTTATCCCTCTTCCACTAGTGATACTAGATTATAGACACCTGGATCCCCTTCCCCTATTAACTCCTTGCTACGGCTTTCCCTTGGGAGAAATATAAATCAACAACCTTGGAATACTCCTCGGTAAAATGCTACAGCGGTACATTCTGTGCGCTTGCGAAATATCCAATAGTTATAGAATTACCCCTCCTGGTATTTCTAGCGTTGCTGCCATACTTCTGGTGGTTGCATTAAGAAATGCCAACAGCGGTCAAGGCCCTCACCCTTGAGCGTCCAGCCATGCCAATGCTCGTCTAGACCCAAGGGTGGAACCACGACCACCACGGTCACAAAGCCATACTCCTCCTTTGCATCTCTGTCCCAGTAGTAGCACGGCTCTATGCCCTCGTCGTAGCAAGCAGCGTGCAACAACCTCCAAAGAAGAGTGGGAGTACCACCTGTCCTCAGGAAAGTGCTGGACATCCGACGGCGGTTGATCGGCCTCCTGCGAACCACAATGTCGCCGCCCACAGGAACGATGACGTGGGGAACGTTAGGAGAGCGAGTGCTCTTGCACGCGGTCTGCTTGGTCCATGCCATCTGTAAGGAAATTACGTATTCCAGTGAGAATAATTTTTAATTATGGGGACGAAATTAATTATAAGGGAAGAGAATAATGTAATGAATGACATGAGCAAAATTTTATAATTCATGATGCATGCACGTTCTATACGTCCTCACTAGCTATAATTTATATATATAATAATGGCTAGACGGTGGCATATAAGACGTGCTCTCATCATAGGAAGTCATAAAGCGTGCTACTCGATCGCGTGGTTAGTGTACCTGCAGAAGATTCATTTCAGCCCATTCCCCATGAATGCAAGTGACGTAAAAATTCACGCACCTTCCGAACAAGGTGAAATCTCTGATTACAGGCACTATCCCCATGTGCACACTACCCGAAATAAGTCGCCAAAAGACGACACCCACACATGGAGTACCTTCATATACACATGTGTAAACATGTATATAATTCAGCACTATATATATTCACTCCCCTAGATCGGCATTGCGTCCGATCCTGCTCTCACAATTCCCCTTACCTTCGCGTTGAACCAATCTTACTTGAGCGTAGAGGCAAAATAAACCATACATAACCATTCAAGTGAATGGCCCCCATATATATCCACCGTGTATGAGCGTGACAAAAAGAAAATATGATGCAATACCCGAAGTCAACATGTTACTAGCCACCTAGTAGTCCTTAACTGGGCATAAAAGATACGATCGGTCCATGGCACAAAAGATAGATTTTTAAAATCCCACACGTTTGGAAAGCCCATGTAATTTCTTGTTTAGGTGTCTATAAGTTCGTAATTACTTTTGAACACAAAACTCTTTGTTCATAACTAATCATGAATAGTGATTTGTTGAACTAGGAGCTGATGCCAGCTGTATCAGAACCGATCAACTAATATAATTACAAGGTACTAAGTAAGCTACCATGGCAACTTAATGAGCACGTTGCAGTCATACCAGTCTGGTAGTCCAGAAATCTCAAAGGATTTCAAACAACGTCACATTACATCCCAGACCGTTAAAGGCTCAACGATAACCGTTCCATGATCATTACATCAAGTTCCCAAATAGTCGATCACATCGAGATCATAGTTAAGTTATTACAGACCAAGTTCGAATAAAAGTGCGGAAGCAAATTCTTAAACAAGTTCTCAAACGCATGCGGAGTTTTTCATAAACATAGTGCCAGGTCCTTCACCGAGATCCACAAAAGCATGAGGTACGGAAGCAGGATTGATCGTGCCCACGATATACTCATCACCAACTGCCGGATGGAAACAGGTCGGGCAGTAGCCGTAGAACATCTCCCCATCTGCAACAACATTGGGAATTGCATCCTGAGTACGTGGTACTCAGCTAGACTTATCTGTCCAAATAAAAATAAAGACTCTGAGGGGTGGTATGCAAGGCTTTATGGTGGGCTAGCCAACTCTTTTCTTTGCGTAAAATGAGCTTATTAATAATCTTTAGTGATAAAGGACTCTCTAGCTTATCCAATTAAGTAGAAACCTGCCATTACTACATTAGCACCTGCACTACTCACATTTTAATTAGAAGCAACCAACATAATTATAACCGCATTGATTGAGTAATCATTAACCAACATGAGTGAACATAACTAACTCGCATTAACAGATGATTGGCGATAGTGCCGTTGCTCGGTCAAGTATTCGCTATCCAGGAATGATGGCGATTATAATCGATTGCAAACCAGCTGGCGGGTATTCCTCATACAAACCTAGCTCACTGGCTAGAGTGAGGTAAAGATCACCTTGGTCTATTCGGGTAGAGTCACGGGATCAACAAGAATGACCGTGATCAAGGAAACTCCTGGATGCTACGGGAAAGCGAACACATAGACATGGAACGCGCGAACTCATAGACATGGAATGCCCCAAAGTGATCTTACACACTAGGCACCTTGTTTACCCCACCCCCATCGCCGGCATGGTACGCTCTCTGCTGATACCCGGCCCAAATAAATTTTAGGCTTCGCAGTCGGATGCTCGGATCCTTCCAGCTATCTGTGAGGCATTGTTCAACATGATCCGAGGAGCGTACGACCATCTTAGTTATAGGTGACATAGACAAATAGGTCTAGTCACGGTGATTTAACATGGCCACATGGTTATGTAAAATACAACCTATCATCTTTCTCAATCCAGAGGGTAGTAACAACCTATCCTCGCAGATGATGGTCATTCACCCGTCTTCTACCGACTAGATAGCAGGCCTAAGCATAAACGTATTCCTGTACGTAAAAGTAGGATATTTCTGTGGCAAGATATTCCTGATGCAACTACGGTTCCAACCAATGCCTATAACGTAATGCATCAAAAAGAATAAAGGACGCAAGGTAAAATATTTACAAACCGTAGGAGAAAATGCTCCGGGGCTTACCTTTGACGAACGAGCTGGGCACGTGGTTAGGACACTCGGTCATTTCAGCTTCTGGATCCTCTCCCTCGGCTACCTCCTGCAGCCCTAGGTCCTGCTGTCCCTCCACGTCCAGCTCCTCGAGAACTGCTTGCAGGTTGTTTTCTGACGATCCTGTATGATGCATTGCATATGTATAAGTAATATGTATGCGTTATAGGTGTCATAGTGCAAATGATGACATGACGTGTAGCCCATGTTTACATAACAGCATCCTAAGCATTTAGACAACTTAAATGACTCGAAACACTAACATAAATACCCTAGCATAGAGATGAATACGACAAAACTTTGGTCATAGGAGCTAGGCTATAACAGCAAGTCATATTAGGACTGCTCAAAAAATTCCATAAACATTACAGTGGCAAGTATTGGTCTAGAGTAGACTACCATGAAAATTTCATCCCAAAACAATGAGTACTTTGCCCTACACAAAATTCACAAGGCAACACTAGCAAGTGGACCTAAAAATACTTTGTACTACCAAAGGTGCCAAACACCAGAAACTATGGCATGTAGACCTTCTGCATGGCATATAAACAGGGTACAAGAATTATCTCATGTAAAACCCTAGCCATTATTTAATTATGAATTTCCTAAGCATCAAGCTAAAAAGGGTACTTGAACAACACATGGCAATTCTACACATGACAGAGCAAGGTAACAATTTTCATAGATCAAGCATGTCCTAACTAGAGCAAGAAAACAAGAACCACATTTTTCTGACCAACATGGAATTACTTATGCATTTCCAAAGTATAAAGCATTTAAGCACATTAAATAGCTTTGTACAGAACAGTATGCCAAAGGTGGCAACTCATATTTTTCCTGCATAGGTCTAGTCCTAAGAAAATAACCCAATTTGAATCACCCCATTTGGACTAAAAATGAGGGAGATGTGATTTTTGAAAGATTAAAACACATTCAGGAAAAACTTTTTTTTTTTGGAAAATCGATCCTAATTGCTACGCGCACCCGAACTGTACACAGGCGGGTTCTAAAATGCTAGGTGCACCCGGCACAGTGCAACCAGACCCGGCCTGACAGCGGGTCCCGCAGTGGGGCCTGTCCTACCTGTCGGCCTAACCGAGACAGGGGACGACGGCGGTCGACGGCGACGCTTGCCGGCGGCGGTCCTCCGGCGCTGCCGAGGGCACCAATGGGTGCGCCTCGCTTGCGCGCACCTAACGCGCTAGAAGATGGAGGCTCTAACGGCCTAGATCCACGGTGATGACGCGCACCACAGCGCGGCGGCGGCGGTCGCCGGTACGAAGGCCGACGAGGCCTCGGAGGGGGAAGCCAACTAGTGCACGGGCTCCACCTCGACCTATCGAGCGAGCTATGTCCAAGAACAGAAGAAAATGATGGACGATTTGGTGACAAGGCCTCGTCAGAGTGGCGGCGGCGAGCTCGCCGGCGAACCAAAATCTGTCATGCTCGGTGCTCTAAACTCGAATCCAACCTAGCCCTAAGCTCTACGCATCCTAGCGGCTCCGATGCGCCCAAGAACGCACGAAAAAGATGGCCAGAAGGGCGGCAATGGCGGCCTTGTCCGGTGGTCGGCGGCGGCTACGCCCACGAGGAAGAAGGGATAAAATGCAGGAGCTACCTTAACGAAATTGACGCAAGAAAGGGCGGAGAAGATGAAGTCGAGGATGGCGAACAAGGTGCTGCCCTCGGCTTCGAGTTCTACTGGTTGGAACTCGAGCTACGCAGCGGCGAAGTGGGCGGCGGCCATGGCGGTTCGGTGGGGGGAAAGAAAAGGGGAAGGGAGGAGGAAGGAGAGAGAGCGAGTAGGTGACAGGCGGAGTGAAGGCGAGTGACGGGGTTCAGTCCCCTTTCGGCCCTGGGTAGGGGCTTGCCCGCGCGACGAGGCGACCGGGCGGCGGCAGTAGTGTGGCGCAGCCGGCCTGGCGAGCGGGCCCGGCCAGGGGGCGCGGGGCGGCAGCGGAGTGGACGAGAGACGGTGTTTGGTGTGCGGGGGTACGGCCAC
Organism: Themeda triandra; assembly: GCA_018135685.1. Taxonomy (NCBI): domain Eukaryota; kingdom Viridiplantae; phylum Streptophyta; class Magnoliopsida; order Poales; family Poaceae; genus Themeda; species Themeda triandra. Next base: position 244,487 of record JAENPR010000750.1, on the reverse strand, counting down.
GGCCGTCGAGGTGGCCGAACAGCGCACACGGGCGCTCGCCGGCGTCCGGACGCCGCGTGGTGGCCATCGGGAGCGACACCGTCGGCACGAGGAAGAAGATGAGGGGCATGGTGATGCTGACGAGTGGGTCCCACCCCCAATTCAAATGAACTGAATTTTTTGAACCGACATATCTTCTAAACCATTTCGAATTTGAAGAAAGTTTCTACGTGAAAGTTGCTCTAAATTGAATGAGGAACATTTCATTCAACTACAACTTTGGCTAATTCGGCCTTGTTTAAAAGATCCAAAAATCAGTTTGAAATGAATTATAAAAATCAATTTTAAATCCCCTTTGGGCTGTTTTTGCCATTTTTGAAGCCCTAAAATTCATTTTGACAATTTGGTCAAAACAGAAAGTTTCTCCAAATATTTTTCTCTATAATCTTCCCCAAAGGCTCAAATTCAAACACTCAACCAATCAAGCTCTATTGAATTGATTTGCTAGCACACTTATTGAAATTAAGTCAAACTATTTGCAACCACTAAGTATAGTTAATTGCAAGACTCTTGAAAACTTAATTACAATCCTTTAGGAGGATTCTCAATCATATTTGAGCACTATAATTAACACTATCAATCATCATTTGCAGGCATTTACAGAGCAAATCTAACTCTAGCAAGACAAGCAAGCAAACACTAGATTAGATGATGACAATGCATGCTTATGCAAATGATGGAATGATTAAGAATGTTTAATTAGTGCTTAACACTGGAGGTGTTACACCGCCTTCCGCCCGGCATTTTGTCGAGTCCCTGCAATGACAAAGATTAAAACAATTAGCACAAATAAACGACAAGTACTTGTAAAGAAACATAATCCGCAGTGGCTGGCGTGTTGTTGTCACCACTATTGTCATCATCACTATCAATATTGTCGAGCTCTCTTAAGTGTCGGGCATCATCTCCATCGTCCTCATCATCTCCATCGTCATCATTGTTGGCGTTTCTTCACATCATTACCAGGATTGCAAAGTCCTTGGCAATGTCACCAAGAAACACCTATTGGTATTCTGTAGCATTTACAGAACAAGTCCGCTAGCACACGGAAATACTGTTGTAGCATTTCACCCGGAAGTATTCAGGGTATCGTTATTTATATTTTCCCAAAGGAAGGTGTTGGCGGTCCTTATTGACACATTTTAACCGCCAACTTAAGATAGAAAAGGGAGAATTACATGTTCTTATACGCATATACTTGTGCTATTAACCGAATTCCACTTGTACCTGGAGTTTAGCAACGTTTACAGGAAATGCACCAAGTACGGGGGATTTTACACGAAAAGGCGCTTTCCGGCAAAGCGTAAAGAGGCACAAGGAGGAGACAGCCCATCCGAGCCAAACTGGGCCAAAACACCCCACCACCTCGACACACCTGACAGGAAGGCCCCACCAACCAAAGTCGGTTGGGGGGAGGCGTCATCCTGGCGCGGCCGCGCCAGGGGCGCGCTCGCGCCCCCCATACTGACAGGTGGGGCGGCTTCCTGGAGGCGGTACATTAAATGCAAAGGAGGGCAGTGCGCAGGTGTTCCTTCCATGTATGGCTCCAAACCGACCTGCTCAACATATAAAAGGGAAATCCAAGTCATTTCACCACACACATTTCATTTGAGCCATTCTCCTCTACTCTTGTTCTCTAGCCTAGTCTAGTAGCTTAGGAGCTAGGTTGAGCTATCAAGGAGGGCTTGTCTCCTAGGAAGAAGTTCATCACTTGGTAATATACTATGGAGTGTTCTTCCTACTTCAAGTTCTTATTCATATCATGTAGCCTTGTTCTTGAACTAGAGTATAGTTGCGTTGAAGCTAAACCTGATTCATATGAACTAGACCAAAGTTCTTATGATCATTTCTTAGCATGTTCTTCGTTGTTCTTCATCGTTCATATAATTTATAGGAGTAGAGATCTTGATGAGAATGGGGTAACGGTTCGTTGTTCCTTCGGGTTTGCCTACGTTCTAGCTCGTCCATCCGTAGGGTGGGAGTCCGCGAGGATGTAGGTAGTTCTCAAATATGCGGGCGTGGTGTCCGGATACGAGAGAGCCTTTGGATATGACGGCATGCCACGGTTGAGGGTAGGCGGCGGGTGGTGACAGCCCCCGTCCGTCCTTTGTAATCCCCACGTCCGTATGTCGTGTAGGAGTTCGTAAATGCCTCTATCGGCCGGTCGCCCGCTGCGGGGGTCTCCCCGTTATCTTAGGCTCTGATCTTTCTCTAACCCTGTAGACTATGTGACTTAGCTATTCAGGACATAGCTACAACTGACCTACCTACTCCGCTTAGATTTATTCTTTATTCGTTCATTCATTTATTCTTTCTTTTATTCTTTATCCTTGGGTTTGGCCAAATGTGTGTCCACTATCTTGCAAAACCATTTATACTTACCCCTGTTTAGTACTAGAGTCTCATTTCAATGACATGAAGTCAATCATCCATATCCATGCTTAGACACATCTACACCATGCCTTCCTATGGAAAATATAAATAACGATACCCAGAGAATACTCCCCGGGTGAAATGCTACAATGATAGATCCGTGCGCTTGCGGATAATCATATCTTTAGAACACGACTATCAATCCTGGCGTTTCTTGGCGTGACCACTGGGATGTAACAATTCTAGTGATTGCGTTAAGAAATGCCAACAAGCATTTCTGGCGCCGTTGCCGGGGAAGGCATTGGTTGAAAAATCTAGCATAAACATGGATATGAGTTGACTTCATTAGAAATGGACCTAGTCTATGCAGGCTAACTTTCATGTTTTCATCTATTGTGGATGAAAACAGGATAGTGCAGGACTGGTTCATTTGCCAGAATCGTTATACGAATCCAGAGGCAAGCTCCGCTGACAGTTGAATCAGTACCACCCACACCATCAGAGATTGCCCAGAAGTCAATCCACGAGTTCTCAGCTCCCGCTGTCGCTCATGTGCCCACGGGGCCCATTGTCGACGCAGCGGAGAAGAACTTTGAGCTCAAGACTGGACTCATCACGATGGTGCAGTCAAGTCCATTCGCTGGACTACCCAATGAGGATGCAAATGCTCATTTGCAGCGCTTCATGGAGCTCTGTGACACAGTCATCATCAAGGACGTATCTGCTGATGTGATCAGGCTCCGTCTGTTTCCCTTCTCCCTCTCAGGGAAGGCGAAACAGTGGTTTTACAAGGACAGAGAAGCAGTGAGCACGTGGAACAAGTGTTCCATGGCATTCCTCGCCAAATTCTTCCCCATGGGCAAAACAAATGCCCTGAGAGGAAGAATTACCAACTTCCAGCAAACTAAGCATGAACCCATCCCTGAAGCATGGGAGAGGCTTCAAGATTATATTCAAGATTGTCCTCATCATGGGATGGAGAACTGGCTGGTGCTCCAGAGTTTCTACAATGGGTTAACACCCATGTCAAAAGGGCACCTTGATGCCGCTGCTGGAGGAGCATTCCTATCGCTTACAGTTGACAAAGCTATGGCTTTGATCAATAAAATGGTGGAAAACCAAGCTTGGGGGGAAGATAGGACCCCAACCAAGCAACAAAAAGGCATGCACACAGTCAAGGAGACTGATATGCTTGCCGCTAAAATAGAGCTACTCCTCAAGAAGATGGAGGAGCGTGCTACGACAAGCACGCCTGACTCCATCAAAACCATGGACTCTCGCATGACTTGCGAAGTCTGTGGTAGGTGACTGTCCTGAAACCCGTGAAGAAGCAGCATATATCAACAACGGGTTCCGCCAGCAACAAGGAGGAAACAGTGGCTATTCACGACCACCATTCCAAGGTAATTCGAATTATAACTCCAATTATAATTTGAATCAGCCTTCATTCAAAGATCTAGTCCTTGGGCAAGCCAAGATCAATGAAAATCTGACCAAAAAGATGCTCGACAATGACAAAGTTCTTGGAAGCATATGATAAAATAGAAGGCTTATCTTCTGCTGTTAGAGATCAGCTGGGCTTCAACAAAATGATAGAAACACAGCTAGCCCAGATAGCTGCATCTCTTTCAAGTAATAGTGGCTCAGGAGGAATACCCGGGCAGCCCGAGATCTCACTAGAAACAGTTAACATGATCTCGACATGGCCTGGTAAGCCGTGTCCCAGTTGGGGCTCTGTCTTGGAAAAGAAGGGAGACCCTGGCCGCCCGACTATCACCATCGCAATAGGCCCACATGTCATTGATAATGCCTATTGCGACCTCGGAGCCAGTGTGAACATGATGTCCAAAGCGACATATGAAAAATTGTTGGGAGGACCTCCGTCCCCTCCAGCATTCATGATGCAAATGGCGGATCGGACTATGACACGGCCCGAGGGGATAGCAAAAGATATCCTGATCAGGATCCAGGATGAGTACGTTCCCGTGGACTTCGTCATCCTAAACACAGGAGACACAGACGAGGGACCACTCATCCTTGGGCGACCATTCCTCTACACTACCAAGGCAGCCATATACGTTGGGAAGGGAATAGCCAGTTTCCACTTCAACGCGAAGGTGATCAACCTTCGATTTAATGGCTATCCCAAACCAGCAGAAGCAAAGAAGAACCCGCCGAAGAAGCGGCAACCCAAGGCGAAGAAATCTGGACCCACTTCTCCCGGGCCGGGTGAATCATCAAACGAAATTGATGAGGAGAAAGTCCCGCTCAACGGACTTAAAATTGGTGAGCCCCGGTCGACGGGTAAACCGGTAGTTATGTGAAAAAAAAATCTTTTTCTTTATTTATAAAATATTTATTTTATAAAAGTATTTTCTTTGCACTCACTTTTTTTGTGAGCAAATAAAATAATTTTTATTTTTTAAAACTTTTTTCCCAAAAATTCTGAAAATTAGTTAGTTAGAAGGAATAAATTTTTCTCGTTATTAAAAATTATTTTTAAAATATTTTTTGGAAAAAATGTTTTTGATCAAAATTTGTTGGAAAATTCGAAATTTGGGGAAATTTTGGGCCAGAAACCAACCCCAACGGCCACATTTTTGAAATGGCCGTTGGGAGCTACCCAAAGGGCGGTGGCGGGCGGAGCCCGGCGCGCGCGCGCCGAGGGCGCGGCGCGCCGGCCGTGGCGGCTCGCCACCGGCCGGGCGCCAACGGCTAGGAGCCGTTGCTTCCTCCCCCTTGGCCGGTGCTTGGCCTATAAATAGGAGAGGAGCCGGCGGTGGAGCTCCACCCCTCTCACACTCTCACACTTTCACTCCTCTCACTATCCCACTTCATCCTTCAAGCAATTTTTCCAAACATATTTTGTGTAGAGCAAGTAGCAAGAGCACTCTTGGGTGTAGAAGTTCATTCTCTACTAACCCTTCACACCCAAGAAGCTCTCTCTACTTGTGAGCCATGGAAGGATTCGGGAACTTACTTAGGAGGCGCTCCAAGCGTCGCCTCGGCGAGTCGAGCTCTCAAGCACCCGAAGCCCCCGTGAAAGAGCAACAGCCCGAGGAGGTTGAAGGAGCCGGCGAGGAAGAGGTGGCGGCGGAAGTGCCACAAGAGCAAGTCCTGAACGAAGAGGACAAGCTGTACCTCGACCTGGAAGAGGGTCGGGAGATGCAAGCCTACTTCCACCTCAAGGATCGCCTCTTCCTCCACACGCAAGTCTACGACTCCAACCTCCACCACCGCATAGGTATGGATGATGAATTCGATCTTGTGTGGAGGTCTGTTGGTTGGGAGGATGTTGAACCCATCGAGGAACAAGGTTCACGCCTCCGAACCATACAGTTCCTAAGCACTTTGCTAGAAACCGACGATGGTGTGATTTTTAGCTTGTTCAACGAGGAGCATGAGCTTACTTGGAAAGAACTCAGTGTTCATTTGGGTTTTAACCGAAGATGCTTCCTCGATCTCGATTTCGCCACCATCGGTTTTGATCGAAACAAGTTTTGGGAAGAGATTTCTGGGAGAGTTGAGTTTCGATCTTTTAAACCCCAGAACACCCAAATCCATCATCCTACCTTGAGATTTATGCATTGCTTTGGATGTCCATGGTTTTCTTCCCCACTCGGTGTGGTTAGATGGGTGCGCATGGCCGAACTTAAGTTGCTCTATGCCATTGTCAAGAAAATCAAGGTATCACCCGTAAGGGAGATCATTCGCCATTGGCAAGACATAGTTCGCAACAAGTACCCGGTCCTGTGCACCTCTCTTGTCACTCGTGTTGCCAATTCGATGGGTATTTCGGAGGGTGAGGTTGTTGAGTACATTCCTATTCCTCGACCCATTTGCGACTTGACCACCTTGCTCCAAGGGCACACGTTGACCACCCACGGCACAAAGGATGAGCTCTATTTCTTTTTCCCTGGCTATGAAAATAGGATCTGGTTACCTAACCCGGATTACTATTTGCGTAATTGCCAGTCACTAACCTTTGTGCTCAAGACTGCTGAAGATATTCGTAGGGAAGAACTTACCAGCAGGACACGACGAGGCAGGGCAGGGGACGAAGTAGGCCCCAGTTCCTCGCAGCCTGAGCAACAATGGACCCCCTACCAGGATTACACGGGGTATGCTCCACAGGGCAGCGGGAGCTGGGATCAGTTCGTGCCTCCTGCACCGACCACAGAGGCGTGGGCTGAGGTAGGCATGGACGAGTGGGAGCGCCACAGGCAGCAGTACAAGGATGTTCCACCACCCGTCCAGCCCCGACACAACCCCGAGATAGAGGCCCTCGGCACCCGCATCGGAGAGCTGCAAATTCAAACAGGTGAAATACAGCACTCTCTCACCTCTTTTGTGCAGGAGACCCACGAGTGGCAGGCACATATGGATCAGAGGTGGGACGGCCTGAGTGCACAGATGCAGCAAGACCAGGCTCAACATGAGGAGTTCTGGAGGTTCATGGGATATCACCCCGACGGTGAGCTTCACACAAGCTTGGGGAGGACCCCTAAAGGTATCTTGCATTGCATATTTAATTTTCAAGTAATTTTATTTTCCTTTCAGCATGTTTAATTCTTGTTCTCATGCATAAAAAAACAAAACAAAAATATTTTTTTCTTTTTTTCTGTGCCTCTTAGTATGTGCTGTAAAAATGTGTAGTTCACCCTTGTTGAAATGATGAGGTTGCTCTGTCTCTTGTTTCTTTGTACCCGAGTTATAAACATTGTTTTCTCTAGATTTGGGTTTATCGGCTAGAAATGTCTCATCCTGAAAACTTGCTTTTTAGTGGGAGCACTTGTGTTTTCTTGTCTAAGTTATTGCTGGGTATGATATAGTACTATAGCCACCGCTATGACTTTGCTCTAGAGTACAACTTGACTTCCGGAGTTTCCATTTGCAAAATATTCAAAAACAAAAAGTTCCTCAATGATTATGAAATACCCACCAGAGCCATATGATTTATCTGTGGTACAAAACCTTCATACGCTGCTTGTTCATACATTGAGTTCGGTCGGATCGGTACCGACGCGAGATTATGACCTTACACCCACGATTGAGATTTCACTTGCACCCACCAAATAAAATGCCGATTCTTACACTGAGAGTCGCGCACAACATGCACCCCTTTCCATCCGCCAACTCTTACATTGAGAGTTGCGCACCATCTTTCCATCAAATAAAAATGCCGATGCTTATCCTGAGGATCGCGCACTCTTTAGCCACCAAAAAGTACTCCTTGCATTTTCATCATTACATCTCTCTCCATCTTCATTAATCATTCGTCAGAGATGGGCTATTCATTCATTCGAAAAAAAAAGAAGAAGGAAAGAAAGAAGGATAGGATAGTGCAATAAATCAATGGGAAAATCTTTAGATCCCCTTTCAAAAAAAGAGAGAGAGAAGAGAAAAAGAAAAGAAAAAGGTTGTTCCATTCATAGCCCATACTCTTCTATCATCATCATCATTCAAATAAAAGAGAGACATAATGCATGGAGTACACAAAAATATCCAAAAGTTAGGAACCACTTCTTCCATTCCACACACTTGCACAATCTCAATCAAGGTGTATGGCTTAATCTCCGTAAGGTCCGATCCTTGACCTTACAATATATGTGATACAAGTATGCCCACTTACATACCTACCCAAAACTCCACTCTCAGCTTTTTAGTGGTAGGTAGAAGGCAAATTCTCAAAATGCCTTTGGTGAGGTTGCTATACACATTTGAGTGATCGAGAGAATCATTCGAGGAACTTGGGATTTCATTTTATAAAATTCTTAAAACCTCCGGAAGAATGGTCAAGCTTTGGACAAAAGATAAGCACAGGCCGTGGTGCTGTTCTACCTTGCAATCACCCAAGACTTGGGAGCCAAAAAGCCCCATTAGAGCGAGATAATAAAAGGGTGGATAGAAATGCCGGTTTATTCAAATTCAGTGGAGAACATGCGTATAACTATGGTATATTAGAAATACGATCGGCATAGAAGCGGCTCCCGATCAACAACCCAAAAGCCCGCTTTGCTCGGGACGAGCAAAGGGTAAGCTTGGGGATCTTGTTGGCGGTCCTTATTGACACATTTTAACCGCCAACTTAAGATAGAAAAGGGAGAATTACATGTTCTTATACGCATATACTTGTGCTATTAACCGAATTCCACTTGTACCGGAGTTTAGCAACGTTTACGGGAAATGCACCAAGTACGGATTTTACACGAAAAGGCGCTTTCCGGCAAAGCGTAAAAGAGGCACAAGGAGGAGACAGCCCATCCGCAGCCAACCGGGCCAAAACACCCCACCACCTCGACACACCCGACAGAAGGCCCCACCAACCAAAGTCGGTTGGGGGAGGCGTCATCCTGGCGCGGCCGCGCCAGGGGCGCGCTCGCGCCCCCCCATACTGACAGGTGGGGCAGCTTCCTGGAGGCGGTACATTAAATGCAAAGGAGGGCGGTGCGTAGGTGTTCCTTCCATGTATGGTTCCAAACCGACCTGCTCAACATATAAAAGGGGAAATCCAAGTCATTTCACCACACACATTTCATTTGAGCCATTCTCCTCTACTCTTGTTCTCTAGCCTAGTCTAGTAGCTTAGGAGCTAGGTTGAGCTATCAAGGAGGGCTTGTCTCCTAGGAAGAAGTTCATCACTTGGTAATATACTATGGAGTGTTCTTCCTACTTCAAGTTCTTATTCATATCATGTAGCCTTGTTCTTGAACTAGAGTATAGTTGCGTTGATGCTAAACCTGATTCATATGAACTAGACCAAAGTTCTTATGATCATTTCTTAGCATGTTCTTCGTTGTTCTTCATCGTTCATATAATTTATAGGAGTAGAGATCTTGATGAGAATGGGGTAGCGGTTCGTTGTTCCTTCGGGTTTGCCTACGTTCTAGCTCGTCCATCCGCAGGGTGGGAGTCCGCGAGGGATGTAGGTAGTTCTCAAATATGCGGGCGTGGTGTCCGGATACGAGAGAGCCTTCGGATATGACGGCATGCCACGGTTGAGGGGTAGGCCGCAGGTGGTGACAGCCCTGTCCGTCCTTTGTAATCCCCCACGTCCGTATGTCGTGTAGGAGTTCGTAAATGCCTCTATTGGCTGGTCGCCAGCTGCGGGGGTCTCCTTGTTATCTTAGGCTCTGATCTTTCTCTAACCCTGTAGACTATGTGACTTAGCTGTTCAGGACATAGCTACAACTGACCTACCTACTCCGCTTAGATTTATTCTTTATTCGTTCATTCGTTTATTCTTTCTTTTATTCTTTATCCTTGGGTTTGGCCAAATGTGTGTCCACTATCTTGCAAAACCATTTATACTTACCCCTGTTTAGTACTAGAGTCTCATTTCAATGACATGAAGTCAATCATCCATATCCATGCTTAGACACATCTACACCATGCCTTCCTACGGGAAATATAAATAACGATACCCAGAGAATACTCCCTGGGTGAAATGCTACAATGATAGATCCGTGCGCTTGCGGATAATCATATCTTTAGAACACGACTATCAATCCTGGCGTTTCTTGGCGTGACCACTGGGATGTAACAATTCTAGTGATTGCGTTAAGAAATGCCAACAGAAGGCATGGTATAAAAGAGTCTAGAAGAGACATGGACAAAATAACATGATTGTATAATAGATCAAAGTCCACAACAATGGTAAAATAGGATAGGTAATTTGGATAACTGACACACACACTCAAGCCAATCCCAATGATAAAGATAAAAAAAAGAATAAAGAAAACCTAAACCGGAGCAGGCATAGCTATGTTATGTTAGCAGAGATCATACAAATACGTGTCTATTATATAGGGTCAGAGATTCTACATTAAGTTAGTCTAGTCGCTGTTGACTCACTTCGGGCACCGGATAACGCCTGGTCTGCCAAGCGATGCCGGCCTACGGCTCTACACCGAACCTGGACGTGGGGGATACAAGGGACGGACAGGGCTGTCACCACCTGCCGCCTACCCCTCAACCGTACAAGAACGAGGCAAACGACGGTAGTCGCCACCCTAGACACCATCTCTAAGATATTGACTACTACTCTAGCGTACTAGAGCAACCGCCACGAGGGCGTACGACGATCCCACAAACCTACTTTGACCAAGACTAAACTAAGATAGAACTCGTCGCCTCAACTTAGCTCTAGGTCTAAACATGTATGCATGAAAGATATAGCATAAAGTCCTATGTTCTCTAGGACTTAGCTCTAGTTCATAAGCATAGCTATATAGATAAAATAAGAACAAGAACAAAATGAAGACTTCGATGAAGATTATTCATACCAAAGATCACCAAGTTGCTCAAGCTCTACATTGAGCTCCACCTTGCTCCAACTACTAAAACTACTAAAAGGAAAAAGATACAAGTGGAGGGAGAGAGAGGCTCCATGTGTGGTGTCTGTAATGAGGAGGAGGGAGCCCTCTATTTATAGGAGGAGGGTGGAGGAATGTCCATGGAATATTCCCCTCTTAAATGCCTAAACTAACCTCTACAGCGTCCAGGTGCAACGAACGTGGAAAATCCACCAGCGCACCGCCATCCCCTCGGTTTAATGTGCCGACACGCCGAAGCTAGGCCCGGGATGCCACAAGGCAGGGCCGGTCGCCCCCCTATGACATCGTCTGGGCCTCATCCTTAGCCAGGCTCGTGGGCCTTCTCGTTAGCTTCGCATGGCCTGGTGCATTGTCCAATTCGGAGTCCGGATGATTGAGTTATGCCCATTTTAGTTCGGTCTGCTCCGCCAGCCCGAGTTGGAATGGATTCGGGTTTTGGGCCTTTGCTTGTTTGGATCATGTTGGACTTGGGCCACTGTGTCATGGTGGGTTTGTCCCAATTGACCTTGAATAGGCCTTCCTTCTATTCCATGGATTTACGCTTTGTCAGAAGGCGCCTTTTTATGTATAATTCCCTGTACTTGGTGTATGTTTCTGCAGAGTCTCACAACTTCCAGTACATGTGGACTTGGGTCAATAGCAAAGGTATATTTGTATAAAAATATGTAATCCTCCCTTTTTGGTCTTAAGTTGGCGGTATAAAATCGTTGTTAAGGACCGCCAACAAGATCCCCCAAGCTTACCCTTTGCTCGTCCCGAGCAAAGTTGGGCTTTAGGTTGTTGATCAGGAGTTGCTACTATGCCGATCACATCTCACGTGTACCGAATTTATAACAAAGTTTTAAACTACAGTTTGAATAAATCGGCATGTTTATCCACCCTGTTGTTATCTTAAAGCAAATGGGGCTTTTTAGCCATCTCGAGTCTTGGGCGATTGCAAGATAGAACAGATTCACAAACATTTACTTATCATTCGTTCCAAGGTCGACCATCTTTCTGGAGGTTTTGAGAATTTTTGAAAAGAAAGTAAGTTCCTCAAATGATTCACTCGATCGCTCAATGTGTATGAGTACCTCACCAAAGGCTTTTTGAAGTTGCCTTCTATACCTTTCCACTAAAGCTGAAGAGTGGAGTTCTGGGTAGGTATGTAGTGGGCATACTTGCATCACATATATTGTAAGGTCAGAAACCGAACCATACGAAGATACAAGACATACATCTTGATTGAGATGTGCAAGTGTGTGGAATGGAAGATGGTCCTATTATGTATATTTTTGTGTACTCCATGCATGATGACTCTCTCTTTTATTCGGGTGGATGACGAAGAAACCAAAGGAAGAGTATGGGCTAAGGTATGACTTTCTTTCTTTCTCTTTGTTTTTTTTTTTGAACGGGGATCTACATATTTTCCCGTTGATTTATTGCACTACCTCTCTGTCGACGAAATATCGGCGATAGTCCGACCAGGGGTATGCCCTGACCGGTAATGGATTGGCGGAAGGCGCACGAGATTGCGAGCAAGACGTAACAGGGAGCAATCACACGAGGTTTACCCCGAGGTTCAGCCGCAAAGATGCGTAAAACCCTAGTCCCGCTCTCTGTTTCGATTATGATGTGGATGTATGAGTTCCGTGCGTTATGCCGCATTCGTCCTTCGGCATGGGGGTCCTTGCTCTCCTTATATATCGCGGGGAGCAAGGTTATAAGTCGGAACTAGCCTATCTCGGTACTAAGTTTATATACTTTACAAGTCTAAACTTTCCTATCTCAGGCTAGGTCTTGTCCTCCTTGTCGGTCTTCGATATTCTTGCTGTTTTAGGCTGTCCGACCACTGAGCGATCGGTCTTGAAGCTTGATGGGCCGGCTGGCGATAGCGTGTCGGCCCAAACTAGGCCGTGAGGGTATATGGAGTTTATACCTCCACAAATAGTCCCCGAGCATCATGGATCTTGAGGGAAAAACACCATCTTGCTTGGTTGAGTGAGAAAGGGTGGTCGGACACACGTTCGACATGTGGTCCGAGCAGTGGAGGAGGACCGTCTAATGCTTCCGACCACACTTTGCTTACACTTGGTTGACGTTTTCGGTTTTGACCGAAAGATTTATGATGCTCCCGAAAAGAAAAAAAGAATTTTGAAAAGGGTCCCAAATGCGGAGACGTGGGCCCACGTTAGTAGGTGATGCCCGCCATCACATGTTATCTGTAGTGATTGGTTGTTGCCTTAGCTTAGTTTTGAACTAAACTTCTTTGTAAAGAGAAAGATTCGTGCCGAGTCATGCAAATGACGTGGGCCCACGTAGTCCCCGAGGTTGCTGTGAGATAGTATATGTTGCAGCAAGCTCCAAAAGAAGGATCTAGCCCATGTCACCTCTCAGGTGACGTGGGCCCACGTAGTCCCCGAGCCTCAGATGAGGTGGAACACGTTATGTCAGGGTCTAAAAAAGAAGACAACTGATCATTATATCGTGCTTTATGTGTTTCCGACCACTCTTTGAGTGAGACCGAGCAGGCCAAATTTCATTTGGGCTGGTCGGTTTGAACCATGCCATGACTTTGTCATGATTAAGTTAAGGCAGCTTTGCTACTTAACTCAGTCCCCAGCGTGGCTGTGAGACCATGGTTTTGAATCTAAACCCATGAAATAGCTTAGCTATTTGTGTGCCAGAATAACCGGTATCATTGGCCAAAAAATCCCAGCTCAGCTGTCGGATTGTGTGGGTTGAACTGTTTATGCTATACTGCAACTTTGTTACGCGGGTTGGAACGGCTTTGCCGTGAACCCGTCTTTTTAGCGAGGCTGTTTTAAGACTATAGCAAAAGAAACAGACTTAAATGACCTTCGCAGCTTTGCTCACTGGGTCGGCTTTCGGGTTATCCGGTAAGCCGTGCGTCTAATGGGAAATGTTTTGTAAATTTAAATGGGGAGAGAAAAACTGACCAAAAAGGCCTTTTAGCTTGAAGCGGCCCAGTTTTTTCGGCCCATTAAGGAAAAACCCTAGTGTGGTTAAAAACTCTTGGTGCCGCCGTCATTTGGTTTGCTTGCATTTTGCCTATAGCTCTTGCAATCGGTTCATTCCCGCCGCCCAAACTCCGTGCCTAGGGTTAGCTCAAGTAACCGCATCCCGTTGTTTCGAGGGTCATGGCGAAGAGGCGTCAATCTCGCAACGGGGAAAAGGAAGGAGAAAAAAGAGCAGAAAGAGTATGAGAAGCGAGATGAAGCAGATTTGGTCGCCCACTCAATCGACGGCGGCGTCGGTGAATGCTTTGGCGGATGGCGGCATGATCCCGCCGGCATCCTTTGGAGTATGGCGTGTGCCACCTCGAGGTGAGGCATTCCCCCGCCCTTATGATGGCGAGATAGTTGTATTCGAGGATTATTTTATCGGGGATTAGGTATCCCAATCCATACTTTCTTGGTGGAGCTTTGTATCCTTTGGAAGATATCGCTCGTAACCTCCACCCGAACTCAATTATGACAATTGCGCTCTTTGTTGCTTATTGCGAGATGTATCTTGCAATTCCCCCAAACTTCAATGTCTTCCATTATTTTTATGAACGAAGAAGAGGGGAAACTTGGGTGGTAGTCCAGTGGCCGGGGCATGCTATATTTCTCTTCGTGATGGAATGCGCTCCCGCCGCTATCTTTCACCCATACCGATAATGTGAAGGACTGGTTCAAGAAGTGGTTTTATGTAAATGACAATGAGCAGGGGAGACCTGTTCCTTGTGATATTACACATATTCCTGAACCCAATCATTTTTGGTCGGATAGACCAAATGCTACTGAGATGATTGAGGTGAATGAGATAATTGCCATGATGAACTTCAAGGGTCTGAATGGATTTACAGTTGCAGCTGTTTATATCTCTCGCCGTATTCAGCCTCTGAAGGAGAGATTTAATTTTTTGTGGGAATATCGTCTAAAGACGACCCTTCTCGTGAATCTCCGGAGGAAATTTCACTTGATGACATTAATCCGAGACTTCGAAGATGTTCAAACGGGGGGAGGATACTCATATCCCTCGTCCTACCATTAAGCCTTATGATTGGAGGATGCCGCCTCCACCGGTATGTTTCTGCTTACTTATTTGTTTCTTCGTATTTGGATGTTTTTTGGTATCCTTGCCGTTGGACTGATCTTCATGTGTTTATAGGGTCGTCATATATACGTGTCCCGAGTACCTCTTGATATTTTGCCTGCTGGAGAAGCTCTGCAGTACCAGCGTACGGGTTTTGATCGAGGTATTGACAGGATGACGGTGGCTGATGATACTTGTTGATCCCGATGTTGATCGATCGAAGGCAGGGAAACGGAAGGTTGTTTATGAGAGGAAGAAACGATCGCATCTTGACCGGTGGAGCTTTATCATTACAACCTTGTGCTTCGGCGGCCGAAACGTCGGCGTCATCGGATTGCGGAATCGTCGGGTCGATTCCGATTGTGGAGACGAGCCGACTCTTCCGAGTTTGCTCGGCGCAAAAATTGCGCTACGAAAGTGGTCGGGATAGCGCTCTCCCTTTGTTGCGGGGAGCTAGTCGTGTCGTGGAGCAGCCTATGTCAACGGCCGACTAGATTGGTCATTCGGAGACCTTGCACGGGATAACTTCTCGGCCGGGTCTGTGGATGGTCGGAGTGCTCTTGTCATCGTGGCCCAAGATGAAGAAGCTCTTGCCGCCACCGATCCTTCTTCTCCTCTTCGTGATCCGGTGGTGCGGAATGACTTTGATGTTGGTACATCTTTGTCCCTTCTAGGGATGAGGAGACCGATATGCCGACTTGGTTTAGTCTCGCATTTTGAGTTACGTCTGAGCCGTAAGTTTTGCAAACTTGTTACTTTTTGCTATGCCCCCCCTTTTTTTTTAATTAATTGTAAAAATTTTCATTGCGGGGCTCCTATTGTTGATGACTTGGTCGGGGACCCTTTGGGTCATGAAGCTTTGGTCAATGCTTTGGAACAAGCCGGAGGCCGTTCCCGAAGTCATAACTCCCGCCGCCAATGCCGTCATTGATCAAGAAACTGTTCTGGTTGTGCCACACTCGCGATCGATGCCGTTGATGATCCAGGGATAGTTCTTGCAAATGTTGTTCTTTGAACTGCGGTGGTCACCGCGGTATCAACATCATGGCCTCCGCTAGGATACTCACCATCTTATCCCGAGTAGCGTTAGATTCTTCCCCGGCTTCTTCTCGAGGGTGATCAATATCTCGAATATGCATTTGGGTAGTTTTAGACCCGGTGCATCGACAAAGCAGACGCCCGAGATAATGGAAGAGGTCGGGGGAACTTCTTCTCGTCCCCATATACACGTAGCCGCAGACTATGTTGCTCGTCAAGATGACAACGGTGAATGGCACATTTTTGAAAATGTTACCGGGGGTGCCGTTTGGTGGTTTTGAGCAAGTGTTTGCCGATCTTCGTGCTCGTATTAAGGTTGGTACTTGTTTTTGGTGAATTTTTCTATTTTGCCCGTTACGTCGCGTTGTGAAGGATCTCTTTTGCGGGTAGTTGAAGATGTTGCTTTGAAGAGCGCCTTTTGCATAGAGCAATTCAAACCGACCATGTGTGAAAAACGGTCTTCTCGCGGAAGCAAAATGAAGATTTGGAGCGGCAGATCCGTGTTCACGAAGGTCGTGAAAAGCTTTGGGAACTTGAGAAAGATTCCTTGTTAAAAAACGTTGCATCCCTTCGGAGCAAAACAAAGGTTTGTTTTACTCACTCCCGTTACTTGTTGTTTTAACGAGAATATGTCAAGATTTGATTGTACTTTGTAGGTTTGGAGAGTGATAAAGCCTTGATGGTGCTGAAATTGCTCGTCGAACGGAACGGAGAACAAAGCCCGTGCGAAGTTGAGCGCTTGGAGAGGAGGCACGAGGTGCGTTTTCTCCCTTTTTATCTTCTCCGTTGTTGTTTCGATCGTGTCTTATAGGTTATACTTATGTAGAAACGCATGAGCGTCATATGGCGCAATTCGGCGTCTTTGAAAAATGATAATCAGCATCCGACGGAGCGTTACCCGTCCATGGCGAATGGATTGCAACCTCTCGTTGCTGTTCTTGCGTGGGGCGAAGTGAGGCCAGCAAATCCCCTTCTCGTTCCCCGAATTCGTTGTGGATCAATGCCGTCGTCCGTGGCGTTTGTTTAAGGAGTTTGTCGGGAAAGGGAGCCGCTTTGTTGCGTCAAGTGTTCGGCTCTTGCGCGCCTCACTTTCCTCGGGCGGATTTCAAGCGTTTGGAGTCTCGGGAGGCTGCGGATACCTCTCTGAAAAACTCGAGAGATTTGCAAAAGGCTTGCCGGGGCACCGCTTGTGTTATTGCGACAAGATAGATCTTGTCCCGAACAATGATTTAAAACTCACCGTGGTATTAAACTCGTGGTGCTTGCACCGTTTTGTAACAATATCTGGTGTGTTTTGATACAATTGGTAGTTGTATGTCTGAAAATGATTACAATTGCCTTGGTGCTAGGCATAGAATTTTATTAAATGTTCTATGTGCCAAGAATTTGGCAAATCTCTAGGTGGATCGTCTAGAGTACATAGTTTATAAGTCGTTGGTCTTGTGACTTTGACTAGGAAGGGTCCTTCCCAATGAGATGATAATTTGTGGAGATCGTCTCTTTTTCGAATTCTCTTGAGGACGAGGTCTCCGACCACAACCGTCTCTCTTTTACATTTCTGTTGTAATAGCGCCGTAGAGACGCTAGATATTTAGCCGTTCTTGGGAGTGTTTCCAAGTTCCGCTCTTCTCTGAATCGATGATAGTTTTTCGACTTCATTCGTGGCTTCTTCGTCATAATTTTTGTTCTTGGTGAGCCAAATGCTACTTCATCTCGCAAAAACGCTTCAGCACCAAATATCATGAAATAAGGTGAGACGCCGGTATTTCGCTTGGTTGGGTTCGGAGTCCCCATATCACAAAGGGTAATTCGTGATACCATCTTCCTGGATGGGTGTCGTTGTCTCGATATAGCCTTTTTCGTAGGGCATCTATGATCATCCCATTTGCTCTTTCGACTTGACCATTAGCTCGAGGGTGAGCTACGATACATATTTTACTTTTGTTCCTAAGTCTTCGCAAAAATCCCAAAATTCACCGCCGTGAATGTGGATCCCAAATCATTATAATGGTGTTGGGTACGCCAAACGATGTACGACGTCATTTAGGAACTCAACAGCTTTTTGAGCATTTGCCTTGACTAAGGGCTTATATTCTATCCATTTTGAAAATTTGTCTATAAGTACATAGACAAATTGATAGCCGCATGGGGCTTTTTTGAATGGTCCTATCATGTCTAGTCCCCCGGCATGAAAAGGGCCATGCAAATTGTATTGTTTGAAGCTCATGTGCGGGGACATGAATTTGTTTAGCGAAGAATTGGCAACCTTTACAATGCCGAACTAGTTTCTTAGCATCGGCGAGTGCGGTTGGCCAAGAAAAAACCTGCCGAAATACTTTTCCGACCGGTGTTTTTGATGCTTTGCATGATTTCCACACATCCCTTCATGAATACGTAGTAGTAGTTCGCTCCTTCTTCGAAAGAAATGCATTTTTGCAAGACTTCGGCGCTTGCATTTTTGCGCATAAGTTGCCCATCGACTAGGACATAATGTTTACCGTGTCTTATGAGACGCTGCTTTTTCTATTTTATCCGTCGGTGTGTCCTCATCAATGAGATACCGAATAAAGGGAATTCTCCAGTCTGGCTTTATCTCCTTTGTTTGTTCCAAAGGTTCCACTCGATGGTATTTGCTCGTTACATCCCTTTGTAGCCGAGGGATCTTGTCGCTTTCTTTTCTTTGGATAAATAACTTTGGAGTTATCTATAGATTTTTTGCCCGATCTTGTTACTTTGGAGCACTTATTCTCGAAAGGTCTTGGTCGGATTGCAAAGAATGATACCGTTTGCTGGGTCGGAGGTGGGGCCCGGTATGCTTTGCTGAATATTATCTGTTTTGGTTTTGCCGTCGATGGATCTGTTTCTTTTTGTGGTGGTTCTGTGCTTCCTCCGTGTGACAGAAGGTAATAGTAGATCTTGAACAAATACGTCGGGTGGCATTTTTGCTCTTTCGGATCCCAATTTAGATAATTGGTCCGCAAGTTTGTTCTTTTCTCTTGGTATATAGGTGAATTCCAAGCCATAGAATTTATTTTCTAGCTTCCTTATCTCGCCACGTATGCTTCCATTTTTTCATTAGTAAATGCCCCATTCTTTGTTGATTTGCTGGACAACTAAATTAGAGTCTCCGAAGACGAGGAGCCTTTTTATACCCAATTCTATGGCTATCTTGAGGCCGTGAAGTGCAGCTTCGTATTCGGCCGCGTTATTTGAAGCTTTGAAATGGATACGCAAAGACGTATCTTAGGGTATCACCGCTTGGTGCTTTGAACACGACGCCCGCTCCCTGCTCCTTTTATTTTAAGGGAGCCATCGAAGAACATTTCCCATCGTTCGCCGTTTTGAAATGGTGGTAGGGACATGTCCGTCCATTCTACTAGGAAATCAACCAAGGCTTGGGATTTGATGGTTGTACGGCTTTGAAATTTTAGTGTGTATGGGCCGAGCTCTATTGCCCATTTGACGATCCGACCACGGCATCTTTATTGCGAAAATGTCGCCAACGGCATGTTCTTACTATTGTGATCGGATATGTGTCAAAGTAGTGTAGCGCTTTCGTTTCGTTATTAGGATCCCGTACAAAAGTTTTTGTAGTGTGGGTATCTCTCTTTTCGAGTCGTTTAATACTTCGCCGATGTAGTAGACTGGTCTTTGTACGCCATATGTATGTCCCTCTTCTTGTCTTTCGACGACTATTCTCGTGCTCGACCACGCGATCGGTAGCCGCAATGTATAGCAATAATTCTTCGTCATCTTTAGGTCTTTGTCATTAGCACGGTGGCGATGTTAAATATGTCTTGAGTTCGAAGAAGGCTTTGTACTGCTTCGCTTGTCCATTCAAATTTTTGCTTGGCCTTTAATAGTTTGAAAAAGGGGAGGCCTTTTTCGCCAAGTCTTGATATGAAGCGGCTTAAAGCCGCCATGCATCCAGTAAGTTTCTGGATATCTTTTATACCTTTGGGATTGCTTCATTTTTAAGACTGCATTAACTTTTTTGGGGTTTGGTTTAATGCCATCCTGGCTAACTATGTTGCCGAGTAGTATCCCTGATGGTACTCCGAATATGCATTTCTGTGGGTTTAATTTCCACTGAAATTTGTTTAAAGCGACGAAGGTTCGCTCTAGGTTTGAAACTAAGGATCCGCTCTCCTTTGTTTTTACGACTACGTCGTCTACGTATGCTTCACCACCGGTCGGAAATTTCTTTTGAAGACACTCTTGGATAGCTCGTTGGTATGTTGCACCATTTTTGAGGCCAAACGACATGGTCGTATAGCGCATGCGCCGAAAGGCGTGATGAATGATGTTTTTATTTGATCGTGAGTTGCTAGGGCTATTTGGTGATACCCCGAATAGCAATCTAAAAAGGACAACGGTTCGCGGCTGCGGTTGAGTCAACTACTTCGTCGATGCGATGTAGTTTGAAGGGGTCTTTAGGGCGTGTTTGTTGAGATCGGTATAATCAACACACATTCTCCATTCGCCATTTTTCTTTTGTACAAGAACTGGATTGGATAGCCATCGGGATGATACACTTCTTTTATAAAACCAGCCGCTAATAGCTTTAACACTTCTACCCTAATCACCTCCTTTCATCGCGAGCAAACCGTCGTAATCTTTGTTTGATTGGTTTGGCGGTTTACGAGACATTAAGGAAGTGCTCGACCTTTTTCCCTTGGGACGCCCGGCATGTCTCGCTGGTTTCCAAGCAAATATGCTTATGTTGTCCCGTAGGAATTGGACGAGCGCGTCTTCCCGTTTATCGTCTAAATTGGCTCCTATAAGAGCAGTTTTCTCCTTATCTCCGGGGATGAGCTCGATCTTCTTTGTGTCATTGCTTTTGTTGGTGACCTTTTTGACCGCTTGACTTGGGATCTAAAGGTCGGCTTAAATCTCTGTTTGCTTCAAGGCATGTTTGTTCCATATGGGCTTTGAGGTCTCGCTAATTCGGGCCGCCGCGTAGGCGTTTGTTTCCTGGCATCGTGAGCCATAAGCACATTGCCTCGAGAGAAAGAATGCCCTTTGATGTTGGCATTTTTAACACTAGATATCCGTAGTGAGGGACAGCCATGAACTTTGCGATCCCAGGTCGACCGAGTATGGCGTGGTAAACGCCTTCGAAGTCGCTACAATGAAGCCGACGTAGTCTTTTCGAAGTGTTGTCTTGTTCCGAACGAACGGGTAGAGTTATTTTTCCCAATGGCATTGAAGGTTTGCTGGCATGACTCCCGGAATGGTGAGTCGTAAGGTTCGAGATCTTCGATTTTTAAACCTAGCTCGCGAAACGCTTGTAGGAATAGAATGTTTAAAGCACCCGCCATCTATGAGTACTCTTTCCATACGTATATGATTAACGATGGTCGAGTACCAAAGGGAATCGCCGGCATCGGGTATATTTGCCCACATGTCGGCTGGCGTTAAAGGTTACCGGTTGTTCCAACCAGTGGAGCTTTAATGTACGTATTTGGTCCATCGGACTTAGCGATTGCCATGATCCTTCTTTTTAGTAACTTTTTGTCCCGTGAGTTTTCGAGACCAACTTTGCCGCCAAAAATCATAGCCGACAAGTGTTTGGTGGGCTCGTTGAACCGATGCTTGAGGATCTTTGTCGCGTCTTCTTCTTCTTCCTCGGCCTTGTCCTTCCGTTCGGGCCGTTTCTCCTTACTTTGTTTTATTAATCTCTCGTTTCTTGGCGGCTGCCCTCTCAAGATTGCTTGTGAATCCGCGACACTCGCCCATGGTATGCCCTTTTCCCGGGTGTTTAGGGCAGTCTGGCCTAGAATCTTCTCATATTCGGATCGAAGTCTCGCTTCTTTTCTCGCTAGGTGGTACCGAATGGACGCGCGTTGATCCGTGTCTCTCGCTTATAATTGTTTTGTATGCGATTGTCGCGTCGTCGTTCATTGCGACGGTTATTGTCACGTCTGTCGTTTCGCGCATGTCTTTGCGTTGCAAATCTCTTTCTCTCGTCATCGTTTCTTCGAAGTTTCGTATCCTTGTCCGGTTTCGGGCAATTGTTGCATGGCATCATCAACGCGAGCGAATTCACGGGCTATTCCGAACATCTCGTCGGTTGAAGTGGGTTGTCTTCTCAAAAGTTCTTTTCGTAGATCAATATTTTCGGGTTGTCGTAATCCCTGTACGAAATGGGACACAACTTCGACTGCTGAAATGTCTGGAATTGTTGTCCGAGACTTAAGAAGCGTCGTATGTAGTGACGTAGTGGTTCATTCGGGTAATCGACGATCTTTGCTAGATCGTACTTAGTGCTAGTCTGCTGGCATGTTAGTCTGGTAAGCTGTGAATCGACCCCTCTCGTTGTCGTAATAACCAATTATTCGGCCCACTGTCGAGTACGATAGGGAGGTAATTGGCCATGACGTGTTCATCCCCTCCCGCTCGTACGGCTACTTCGTACAAGAGGATCCAATGCTCGGGTCGACCTTGCCATCGTACGTTTTGATGTCCGGTATCCTGAAACTTTTGGGCCAGACTACCTCTCATAGGGTAGCCGAATAAGGCTTTGGTCCTGAGGCATCCATGCGAGCTCGGATCGGTTGTTGATGACTGCTCGGAGGTCATTGTCGTCATATTGTTCATCGTGATGGTGATTGAAGGGTTGACCATAATCTCTCGTTGTCTCGTGGTTGATCTGTCTTCTATCATTGTGTCTCTAGTGAAATCTTGTTGTGAGGAAAATTCCCACAACTCTCTCCATCGTCTTCGTAGTTGTTGTTGTTAGCACCTCCCTCTCTAGAGTCGGGATTTGATTCTTTGAAGAAACTACGCGGCCGGTGGCTTCGAGAGATGCGGGGCTGGGTGCGCTTGTTCTCTCATATGGTTCACTTGAGCTTTAGCGGCTACTAGAAAATCAATCGCTTCCTCAATTTGGGGAGTTTGAGGAATGTTGGCCGTCTTGAGGCGGTCAATAGCAACCGCTGATTAGCACTTGGGGTTGTGTGAACTTGTCTTTCGTTTACAAGGTCGAAATCATCGGCAAGATTTCGCCGAAAACCCCTGCGTCGTCCGACCATATGATCTTGGTCGGCATTGCTGGATTGCGGCTTCGTTTTGCCTCCGTTGTTCCCGGCTGCGTTTCGACCCTCTCGTTGTGCCTTTGTTCGTCGGTTTCTCCATTGATGGTGACCTCGTTGTCACTAACATGACATACCGCGTTCCCTAGGGCCGGGGAAAGATGGGAATTGCTTTGTAACTCTTGAGTGGATTTGGCCGGGTTATGGATCTCGATGAATTTCCTCATGTTCCTCCGGTCGGAACACGGTGAGTTGTAGATCTCGGAGTAGTGTCGATACGCTTGGTGCCGTTGTTTGCGTTTGTACCTCTTCTTCGTTGTCGGAGTAGACCATCGTATGGGCAGATCCCGAGAGTTCTAAGATATTGTAGTAATCGTCGAGTCTGGGCGTGTCTGGAGTAACGTCACGTGTTTTCTCTGGAGATTGGTCGTCCGTGAATTCTTCGAGGCGCACATGGTTGACGATATGTCCTGCGGGTGCGTCGAAAGCGTAGCCGATCATATCTGGATGCGGATCAGGGATCCGGTTGTAGCCTTTGAGGTAATCTGCTAAAAGTTGGTGGCTGAATAGGTCGGTGGTGTTTGGCAACCCGTATGGGAATGGTGATGCAACCCTTGGATCTAGGATCTTGTGATCCGATGATTTTTGTTGGGCGTTTTGTTGGCGCTTGGTCTGTTGAAGGATAGTAGGTGATTCTTGCTTTGATTCAATCTCGATAGATCCAACCGAGCAAAAAACTCCATGAGCCTATCCCGTTGATCATGAGTTGCTTCGAACAGATCGGCCCAATTTTCGTGCAGTGGTTGATTGGTGCCTAGAAGAAAAGGCTGGAGTTCTGATAACTCGAGCTTTGATGATGATGCCTCGTACCGAGGAGGCAAAGGATTTGTACCTTCATTGCTTTGTGGAGCTAGGATCGAGGGCGGACCCTCGATGTATGAGGTGTCTAGAGCGGTTGTCCAGTCATCGTCCCAACGGTGAAGGTGAGGCCGAGCTTCGAAAGTCATGGAAGCCGGGAAGGAAACCATCTTGATCGACGTGAAATCTCGGTGCGCACCCCCTACCGCGCGCCACCGTCGACGAAATATCGGCGATAGTTCGACCGGTATGCCCCGACCGGTAATGGATTGGCGGAAGCGCACGAGATTGCGAGCAAGACGTAAACAGGGGAGCAATCACACGAGGTTTACCCGGGTTCAGGCCGCAAAGATGCGTAAAACCCTAGTCCCGCTCTGTTTCGATTATGATGTGGATGTATGAGTCATGCGTTATGCCGGATTCGTCCTTCTCGGCATGGGGGTCCTTGCTCTCCTTATATATCGCGGGGAGCAAGGTTACAAGTCGGAACTAGCCTATCTCGGTACTAAGTTTATATACTTTACAAGTCTAAACTTTCCTATCTCGGCTAGGTCTTGTCCTCCTTGTCGGTCTTCGATATTCTTGCCTGTTTTAGGCTATCCGACCAGCCTGAGCCGATCGGTCTTGAAGCTTGATGGGCTGGCCTGGCGATAGCGTGTCGGCCCAAACTAGGCCGTGAGGGTATATGGAGTTTATACCTCCACACTCTCCTCCTAGCTATTTTTCACCTCCTTTTTCTTTTCTTTTTTTTGAATGCGGATAGCCCATCTCTGATAAATAACTAGTCTCGGAAGTGGTGAGAGATGTCATGAAACAGATGCAAGGAGTACTTTTTGGTGGCTAATGGATGTGCAATCCTCAGGGTAAGGATTGGCATTTTTATTTGGTGGAGATGAGGCGCAACTCTCAGTGTAAGAGTTGGCGGTGGATGGAGGGTGCATGTTGTGCGCGACTCTCACTGTAAAAGTCGGCATTTATTTGGTGGGTGCAAGTGAATCTCAATCATGGGTGCATGACCATAATCTTACATCGGTCACAAATAAACTGACCGAACTCAATGATCAAACAAGTAGCATATGATAGTAGGTTTGTAGTTGAGAAACATATCATATGGCTCTGGTAGGTAGTTATAATCATTGAGGAACTTTTCAATTTTGAATTTTTTGAAAATGAAACTCCGGAAGTTAAGTCTCACCTAGAACAAACTCATAGCATAGTCTATGGCACTATATCATATCAGGCAATAACTTAGACAAGAGCAAGCATATGCAACCCATTGGTTCAAGTTTTTAGGATGAGACATTTTAAGCCGATAAACCCAAACCTTAGAGAACTCGATTATAAACTGGGTACAAGCAAGACATAAGACAGAGCAACTAATCATCATTTCAACAAGGGTAGAACTAAATATTTTTATAACACATATATATGGAGTGGAATATATCATATCTCATCATTCTATAAGATAGCCAATTTATTCAAAGAATTTTGAGATTTTACCTTTGTGGGGTCCTTCCCCAAGCTAGCTCCTGACTTACCACTAGCTTGGAATGCTGCTACCTTGTGCATGCTATGGCCTGATTCTCAGTTTGTGGCCTCCTCTAAGCATGCTTAGGAAGCTCCTCTCCCCCAAGCTTGTCTTGTGAAGATATCAAGAAAATAGGCCAACACTTGGGGTTGAAAGGTTTTATTGCCTCTTTTTTTCATTAACCTTATACTCTCTCTTTTTTTTTGCAAGGTAACAAAGAGATATGAGAGTGCAAAATACATGTTACCTTGTTGGGGTCCTCCCCCAAGCTAGCTCAAAGCCTATGGATCAGGGTTCTACCCCGCACTTCTGGTTTCTCCTGCATGGTTAGGGTTTGGTAGATCACGAGAGGTCTTACCTCCCTCGTGATTACCTTAATGGAAAACGTATGCAGGAGCAGCAAGTTGAGCTAGATGGTTTTCAAAAACTTTTTATTGAAGGGAGGACTTTTGTCCTTTAACACTCTTTTTTTCAAAGCTCACACATAGCAGTTTGAGAACAATGAGTAAACATGTCGTTTAATCAAGGTGGGCAGCTTAACCTAAGCTCCATGCTTAAGTTAAAAAGCCCATGAAGATATGATCATGCATCAATCATACTTCAAACTGAAACATGCTTCGTGCAACACTTTTGAAAACAAACCAGGCTAGGGAATATATAAAAAATCTTTTTTTTTTTGGAAAGAAAATATTTTGATTTTATAAAAAGGATAACTCATAACTAGCAAAATATTTTTGTTTTTCAAATAAACAGTTTATATAAAGATAACTTTTTAAGAAATAAAAATATATAATTTTTTTGATAAAAACATTATTAGATAAGAAAATAGTTTTACAAAATATGATTTTTTTATAAGATAAATATTTTTTTTTCTGTTATTAGCAATGGCTACAACACAAACAAGCTATCATAAACATGTCCTAATAAAATCTTTTAACCAGTGCCTTCCCCGGCAACGGCGCCAGAAATGCTTGTTGGCGTTTCTTAACATCATTACCAGGATTGCAAAGTCCTTGGCAATGTCACCAAGAAACACCTACTGGTATTCGTAGCATTTACGTAACAAGTCCGCAAGCGCACGGAAATACCATTGTAGCATTTCACCCTAAGTATTCGGGGTATCGTTATTTATATTTTTCCAAAGGAAGGTATGGTATAAAAGAGTCTAGAAGAGACATGGACAAAATAACATGATTGTATAATAGACCAAAGTCCACAACAATGGTAAAATAAGATAGGTAATTTGGATAACTGACACACACACTCAAGCCAATCCCAATGATAAAGATAAACGAAAGAATAAAGAAAACCTAAACCGGAGCAGGCATAGCTATGTTATGTTAGCAGAGATCATACAAATACGTGTCTATTATATAGGGTCAGAGATTCTATGTTAAGTTAGTCTAGTCGCTGTTGACTCACTTCGGGCACCGGATAACGCCTGGTCTGCCAAGCGATGCTGGCCTACGGCTCTACGCCGAACCTAGATGTGGGGGATATAAGGGACGGACAGGGTTATCACCACCTGACGCCTACCCCTCAACCGTACAAGAACGAGGCAAACGACGGTAGTCGCCACCCTAGACACCACGTCTAAGATATTGACTACTACTCTAGCGTACTAGAGCAACCGCCACGAGGGCGTACGACGATCCCGCAAACCTACTTTGACCAAGACTAAACTAAGATAGAACTCGTCGCCTCAACTTAGCTCTAGGTCTAAACATGTATGCATGAAAGATATAGCATAAAGTCCTATATACACTAGGACTTAGCTCTAGTTCATAAGCATAGCTATATAGATAAAATAAGAACAAGAACAAAATGAAGACTTCGATGAAGATTATTCATACCAAAGATCACCAAGTTGCTCAAGCTCTACATTGAGCTCCACCTTGCTCCAACTACTAAAACTACTAAAAGGAAAAAGATACAAGTGGAGGGAGAGAGAGAGGCTCCATGTGTGGTGTCTGTAATGAGGAGGAGGGAGCCCTCTATTTACAGGAGGAGGGTGGAGGAATGTCCATGGAATATTCTCCTCCTAAATGCCTAAACCGACCTCTATAGCATCCAGGTGCAACGAACGTGGCAAATCCACCAGCGCACCGCCATCCCCTCGGTTTAATGTGCCGACACGCCGAAGCTGGGCCCGGGAGGCCACCCGTCGGGGTCGGTCGGCCCCCTAGGGGCCGGTCGCCCCCCTATGGCGTCGTCTGGGTCTCATCCTTTGCCAGGCTCATGGGTCTTCTCATTAGCTTCGCGTGGTCTGGTGGATTGTCCAATTCGGAGTCCGGATGATTGAGTTATGCCCATTTTAGTTCGGTCTGCTCCGCCAGCCCGAGTTGGAACGGATTCGGGTTTTGGGCCTTTGCTTGTTTGGATCATGTTGGACTTGGGCCACTGTGTCATGGTGGGTTTGTCCCAATTGACCCTGAATAGGCCTTCCTTCTATTCCTTGGATTTACGCTTTGTCAGAAGGCGCCTTTTTATGTGTAATTCCCTGTACTTGGTGTATGTTTCTGCAGAGTCTCACAACTTCTAGTACAGGTGGAATTGGGTCAATAGCAAAGGTATATTTGTATAAAAATATGTAATCCTCCCTTTTTGGTCTTAAGTTGGCGGTATAAAATCGTTGTTAAGCACCGCCAACAATCATCATCTACATTGTCCTCAACAACTCCATCGCTCAAGGATTCGTAAGTCCCTCGCATCATGCACCTCATCACCCTCGTCCTCATCGATGTTGTTGCCTACTTCCATGCCGATCAGTGAAAGAATGTCTATCTCCAAACTCCCTTGTAGCCCCTCAGGTTGATAGAACTCTCCGCTATCTGTGTTTGGGTCAAAGTTGTAATCCTCATCGTTTGGGACAACCGCTTTACCGCGTGGCGATACCAAGTGCACAAGGTACCAACCCGCAAACTTCTCGTCTTTTTGGCACGCCCATGGCAGGTAACAAACTTGCGTGGCATGTCGGTTAGCCACAATATAGACATCCTCTCCTTTATAGACGGAATCCTGTCGAATTTTGACTTGCCCAATCTTAGGGTCTTTTTTCATGACATCAGGATCGAACCAATGGCATTTGAATATCACTGGCTTAAAAGCTTTGGGACCCACAAAGTTGAGCTCGTATATTTATTTGACTATGTCGTAATAGTCCTTCTCATCCGTGTCGGGCGTACGAACTCCGGTGCACGTGGTTTTTAGGTTGGGCCGACTCTCCTCGTAGCTTCTCGTGCGAAAGCGATAGCCATTCACATCATAAACGGTGAATGACTTGACTCTACGGGAGAAGCAACCGCCCATCTGTTTCAATTCATCACTCATTTCCACATCCGTGCGGGCCTGCAAGGTGAGGATAGGTAGATCGTTACATTACTCGCTCCTCGGAGCAAAGTGGAATCGCACTTGTGATCACATGTGGAGATGTCTAGGTTTTAGGCATCTGACGTCACAACTTACTCGAAACTTTCTCAATTTTTTACCACGGCCTCCACATGCGATAACAAGACACCTCGACAAGTTTCGTGATTTTCGAACTTCGTTTGGATTTTGAATAATTTAAAAACACTTTTCCCGCAAGTAACTCGTCATGTTACGACATCAACATAGTCGTAATTTCATGCGAGTTCCTGGATACGGCCTCAACATCGCCAAACATCATGAATACCATTTTTTGAATGACCAAGTTCCATTATTTCATGTACTGCAGTTCAAATTTGGAGTAGTCGGAAAAATTCAACGAAATAAAAATAATTAAAGAAATATAGCACAAAAACTCAAAATTGTCCCAAATTTTGAAGTTGAGATTTAATTACTGTAGCAAGGCCTTCGAATAAAATTAGGAAAAAAATAATTTGCCGAGTGCCGGTGTGGCACTCGGGAAAGAAGCCTTTGTCGAGTGCCGGCTGACGAGGCACTCGGCAAATGCTAGCCGACCTGATGGGCCCTGAGCCTGCCACGTGTCAGGTCTTTGCCGAGTGCCTGGCACTCGGCAAAGATGGTGCTTTTGCTGAGTGCCTAACGGTGGACACTCGGCAAAGTTGACGGCTACGGATGCCGTTTGGGCCTGGCAGTCTTTGCCGAGTGCCAGCCTTTGCCGAGTGCCTGGCACTCGGTAAAGAACTGATTTGCCGAGTGCGACACTTTGCCGAGCGCCAGGCACTCGGCAAAGGCCTCTTTGTTGAGTGCCACACTCGGCAAAGCGGCTCTTTGCCTTGTGCCCGACTTTTGCCGCACGGCAAAGTGTTTTGCACTCGGCAAAGAGCCCGTTTCCTATAGTGGACGCGGTCTAGTGATCTGAGTGTAGTTGTAGGTTTGCTTGTATACTCGTGGTGTGTGTGTGTGGCGTGCGTGGGTTGGGTTTGGTGTGTGTACCCAGATGATGAGAGGCGTAAAAGAAAAAAAAAAAAGCTCGCTTCCACCACTTTCCACAGTTCGTTATTGTTGGACTGAGTGACCTTAGCTTTGATCAGTAGTACATGAATCATGCACGTACTCTACTCGTACTGCTACAGTTTTCGGTACATCAATCATTCAATCTACGATGCAACCACCACCAGCAGCCCAGCTGGGCATGGGCGGCCATCGCCAGCAATAAAGTCGCCTCGGTCAAGGGGAACGCGCCGTTCGGTATGCTTTCCGGTTGAGAAAACACCGATCATGGGTTCGAGGACCACTCAGCCCATGATTCCCATCGGGATTTTTTCTAATTTTCATATTGCTTCTCACGTAGATGTGCTATAATGGTTAAGTGACGTGCCCGCCACAGCTCGGTGTTTGGTGATCTTTCGAGTAAGCTGTTTTCAGGTCTAAGTATAGTTGTAGGGTTGTTTGTATACAGGGTGTGTGTGAGGTGTGTGTGCGTGTGGTGATGTGTCTATATGCGAACAGATACTACAGCTATAATGAGAGGCCTAAAAAAAAAAAAGTCGCCTCGGTCAACAATAAAGTCGCCTCCGTTACCATCTCAATTCTCAAGCAGCCAGTTGATTCATGGCCGGCCAGCCACCGTGCGAACCTCCACCACCATGTACCTACCTTTCACCACCGCTCCTGCAGTAGCTGTAGCTGAGCAAGCTGACCACGGCCGTGACGCAGCCAGAGCCGGCCGTCTGCCTCGGCCGCACGCCGGCATCCGTTCCTCACCCACGCTGAACTCGGCTGCTGGGTTTGTTTCGTATATGGCCACCCGATCCATGGCCAGCCAACGCTCACCAGCCTAGCTACCACGCGATCCGCCGTCACAAGCCTTCACCACCGCTCCTGAAGTAGCTGGGCAGGCCGTCCACGACCGCAGCCATCTGTCTCCGGTGCACGCCGGCATCTCTTCCTGACCGTCGTCGCTGAACTCGCTAGCTGCCTCGGTTCGTATCCTACCGTTTTTTGTGTGGTTTTAGTTTCATGCGTATAGCTACCGTAGAAAAAATAGAAAAGTTGTAGATAGCGCATGGCACCTATCGTCTTTCCGCTAGAGAAAAATGTGCGCGACTTTGTTATCAGTATTACTTTCTAGATCGATTCAGCTTTAATGTAAGCAAAAATGGGATATTTGGGTATGACATTTGCTCTAACTTTACAGCAGAACTGAAGTTGTCAACATGGCCGGGGTCCTAGATTCTCTGGCATCCTACTTCCAAAACATGCTGACCGAGATGGTGAGAGACGAGGTGCATATGTTCTTGGGGGTGTCAGGTGAGATTGATAACGTGGGCATCACACTTCGGGACCTCAAGTACTTCCTTGCTGATGCTGATAGGAGGAACATCACTGACCAAAGTGTCCAAGCATGGGTGATAGAGCTAAAGAATGCTATGTATGAGACCACAGACATCCTTGACTTGTGCCAGCTCAAGGCCATGGAGCGAGGCCCAAGGCATGATGCTGGATGCTTAAACCCGTTGTTCTTCTGCATACGGAATCCCCTCCATGCCCATGATTTGGAAGCCGCATCAAGAACCTTAACAAGAAGCTAGATGATATCAAGGTACGTGGTGCGTCATTCAACTTCATCAACCTTAGAACTTATGAGGACCGCGGAACAAAGATGGTAACATTTAGTCTTGGTACCCGTGAGACATCAGGGTGCCTTGTTGAGTCTGGGTTGGATTGTGAGAAGATCGAAGAGGACACAACAAATCTAGTGGAGATGCTAACAAAAAAAAGTATCCTACCAATGACAAAATAATGGTTTTCTCCATTGTGGGAGTTGGTGGGATTGGTAAAACCACCCTTGCTCAAAAGATATTCTACAATGAAGCCGTAAAAGATGAGTTCAAAAAGAAAATATGGTTGAGTGTCAACCAAGGCTTTGATGATAATGAAAGGTTAAGGAGAGTTATTATTGAAGCCGGTGGAAACCACCATGATTGTAGAAATTCAAAGGTGTCACTAGAACATACTCTAATAGAAGCTTTGAAGGGACAGAAAACCTTATTAATAATTGATGATGTCTGGGACAGAGTATATGGGAAGGCGTGCTTAGAACTCCCTTTGTCATTGCCATGCCAGCTCAAGGTAGCCGTGTGTTGGTCACTACAAGGCATGACATAGTGGCACGTCAGATGAAGGCAGAAGAGCCCTACCATCGTATTGACAAACTTGGAAATGAAGATGCTTGGTTGCTTCTCAAAAAGCAGGTACAAATTAATCTATATATTTATTACTTTTCTTTATTTATGGATTTTGTTTTAGGTGCATCACTTTAGTTGTGCTTATACCTTAATAGTAGAACAAGATTCCCTGTTGTAGCAGTAACTTTTTGTTTTTTTTCAAAAACTAAGTTCTACAGTGCTGACCATCGTAACATAATGAATCAAAATGCCATGCTTCCACATATGCTAGTAATGTTATTATCAAGCACATGCTGTCATGCTGACTTCACAAGGGCAGTTATTCACAATTTGTTGTAAAATGATTTGAGTGTACAATTGGTCCTAACATTCATATACTGGTCCATAAACTTTCAAACTGATTGTTTAGGTCCTTCAAATTTTCAAGTCGTTCATCTTAAGTTCATTCTGTGTACATTTATAGACCTATAGTGAACTTATTTGAATTGGCTACTTGAAAAGTGAAAGGACATAGATAATCTCTTTAACATATAATGGAGCTATATAAGAATGCTGAAACTTTTAGGGGCCCATGATGCATTTCACTGCAAAAAGAAATTATCTTCTGTATATTGGATTAGAATTGTCTTGAGCTGTAACGTAAAGCAATGACAAATGTTGAATTTCCAACCAAATATAATTTATAAACTAGGTGAACAAATCAAGTATGTTTGTCATCTGGGTCCCCGAACTCACCAAGCTGCCACATGGAGAGGGCGCCAACTTAAACAATTTTGAGAGTTGAGTGACTTGAATGAATAACAATCTTATCTTACTATTACTAATTAGAAGCTCCAATGGAGGCTGCACGTTAATTCTCACCGATACGCTAGAAAAAAGATAAATGCTAGAAATTCTCACATTAATCAGAAACATCGCACTACTGGAAAACCTGACTTTGCCGATCGCCAGCTTGTTTTGCCGATCGCCAAGGCCACGGCAGCGGCAAAGACCCTCTTTGCCGCCTGCCCAAGTTTAGGCGGCGGCAAAGGCATGGCAGTCGGCAAAGACAGGCCTTTGCCGCCGGACTAAGCGATCGGCAAAGGATGCCTTTGCCGACCAGTACTAAGCGAGGCAAAAAAGAATTTTTTTTTTCTTTTGAATTTTGATTTCAAAATTTTTCAGTGATCATTCTAGATTGTATTGAATCATATTTTAAAATTTGAAACATTTTCATAACTTTTTCCTATATTTCTTGAATTTATTTTGTTTACTTGCATTTTTCTCAAAAAAGTAAAAATTGAACTGTAGGTGCATGAAATAATGAAACCTAGCCATTCAAAAAATTATATTCATGTTAGGTAATGTATTTTGAGGCCCTATGCAGGAACTCACCTAAAAATTTTAACTC
The DNA here is from genome assembly GCA_018135685.1 of Themeda triandra. Classification (NCBI taxonomy): domain Eukaryota; kingdom Viridiplantae; phylum Streptophyta; class Magnoliopsida; order Poales; family Poaceae; genus Themeda; species Themeda triandra. The sequence goes on along the minus strand of JAENPR010000750.1, from coordinate 211,236 downwards.
CTGCTTCACGAAACATGGTTCTCCAATTGCGGAAGAAGTGTTATTTAATTATATAAAAATGCAAACGAAGTCTGAAAATCATGAAACTTGGCGAGGTGTCATCCCATGGCATGTGGAGGCTATGATAAAAAATTGATAATGTTTCGAACAAGTTGTGATCACGGATGGCTAAAACCCATACATCTCCTCATGTGATCACTTGTGGTTACATGTGGAGATGTCTGGGTTTTAGCCATCCATCGTCAGAACTGCTCAAAACATTTTCAATTTTTTATCACAGCCTCCACATGCCATGGGATGACACCTCGCCAAGTTTCGTGATTTTCGGACTTCGTTTGCATTTTATATAATTAAAAAACATTTCTTCTACAACTAAATAGTCATTTTTTGTGAATAATTCTTTCAAAACTTTGGGTGAGTGAATATAATTGGCCTTAATATACACTCTCCAACATGAATATAATTTTTTGAGTGGCTACATTCCATTATTTTAAATACATTCGTAGTTCAATTTTGGATTATCAAAAAAAATCAAGTAAATGAATTAAATGAGCTAAATATAGCAAAATGTCATTAAAAAGTCTCAAATTTGAGTATGTGCTTGTAAACAATATACTTGGACTATAGAAAAGTTTGAATTTCAAAAGACATCATCTTCTCATGCTTTTGAATTTGGAAGATTTAAAACAAAAAAAAAAAGTAAAAAAAAAAAAGCTTCGCCGACCTTCTTGGGCAAGTCGGCAAAGATCCGGCCCAACAAGGCCCATGTGCCCACCGCCGGCTGGTGGGAGGCGACTGCCCCTTTAATTGGCAAAGGCTGGTGGGAGGCGATCCGCGTGATGCCCATGGTGGCCACTCCTAGCTCGCCACATGTCCTCGGGGGTCCACTAGTCATTGGCACAAAACAAACACAACCCTATCTCTCTTGTCATTGGCACAACCGGATATCTCTCTCTCTGAGCACGTCCGTGGACCAGAGAACAAACACTCCTAGCGTGTGCAGCTGCTGTCGGCGTACGTCGCTCTTCTGCTCGTCCCTCGCCGCCTCGTCCTCTCCCGCCGCTCGGCGTACTGCTCCGACTGCGCCACCACGCACAGCGCCGCCACGACGCCGGTCTGCGCCATCTCCTGCACCACCGGCCGCGTCGAGCTCCGTCCATGGCAGTTCTGGCGCCGTGCCGGGTCCCGTCGCATCGACCTCCACGGCGGCGCGTCGACGCCGCTGGCGTCCCCGAGCCCCGGAGCGGCTACTTCGTCGCCCTCGAGGCCGCCGGCGAGGTGTGGGGCAAGGCGACACGCGGCCGCCGCGCGCCGCCGCAGCGGAGGCCGTCCCCGTGGCACGACGGGAGCACGTGTTCGGGCAACGACGGTTCGGCGAGCACGGCGACGAGCACGACGTCGCCATCGAGTGCGGCGGCGGCAGAGACGGCGGCAATGGCCCCGGCTAGGGCTGTTCCGGCGACGGCGAGGCCGGATCCGCCTCCTGCGACGGAGTGCGGCGGCCCCCGGCGGCGCTGGGCGAGCTCCGGCCCCTGCGGCGCGGGGCGAGTCGGCCCCCGGCGGCGCGGCGGTGCAGCTGCGGCGCGCGGCGGCGATGGGCTCGGAGGGCCCTAGATGGGCTTGGGCGGGCCTGGATGGGCTCGCAGGGCCTGGATGGGCTTGGCGGGTCCATCCTTTTTTTATTTTTTTCGAAAACTCTTTGCCGATCGCCGGGTTGGCGGCGGCAAAGGCCTTTGCCGCTGCCGCCACCGGGTCGGCAAAGGCGGTCTTTGCCGCCCGGCCTTTGCCGCCTTCCCTTTGCCGCGCCACGTGGAATGCGTCGGCAAAGACCTTTGCCGATCGCATTCCGGCCTTTTGCCGATTGCCGTCACGCGGGCGGCAAAGAAGCGGTTTCCAGTAGTGTCGGGCCATTAAATCAATAACTCTAGCCATTTGTAACCATTGGATCTACTTTTGATTTTCTCTTACTATTACTAATTAGAGGCTCCAACGGAGGCTCCACGTTAATTCTCACCAGATGCGCTAGAAAAAAGATAAATGCTAGAAATTCTCATATTAATCGAAACATCGGGCCATCAAATCAATAACTCTAGCCATTTGTAACCATTGGATCTACTTTTGATTTTCTAAAAAAATTGCCCACCTATGCCATTATAAAAAATAAATTTTCACGAGGAAAAAAATTAAAATAAAAGATTACAATGACGCAGAGTAAGAGTCTATCTAACCATAGTTTGTTGCCGTATATGCAAACAAAAAGTCTTCGTCTTGCCCTGGTCGTTTCTTTCTACCTTTCATTGCTTTTCTTTCTTCGACCATCAAAGTTGCACCATCAAGGTAACTCAGCCCCTCTCATCCAATCGCTCTACCACGTTTGCTCATACATAGACGGCCGCCGGGTGTTCTCATCTACCGTCTGGGTACGAGCACCGTCCTGGGCACCGGATCTGCAGTGACCTGTGAGTTGCTCACATAGACGGACACCAGATCGAAGTATTCATCTACCACCAGATTTCCATGACCTGGCGTTTTCAATTCAGGTTTGTACTATAAGGAGTTTTGTATTTAAATTTTTGTATGAAAAGAACGATTACTTGCCAGATTTCCTTGATTAAACTAAATAATGAGTCGGACCCATCTAGGTGATGCCAACCGCCGAACTCATCCAAGCGTCATCTCTTCTACCCGCTGCGAAGACAGTGCCGTCAGTTTCCTTTGTGTGGACGTCTGCTCCATTACAGGTAGGTTCTTGCATTGTTTTATGTATGTTGGCGTCATTCATGTTTGAGGGCCAGGTAGTTGCAAATAAGCGGCACCTATTATCACAATTCTGCCTTTTCTATATATATTCAAGGATGCTCCAATCTTTTCATTAACATGATACAGGAACAAATGACCTTGAAAAATGACCACGAATCAGGCGCCAAGATGATTTCATCACAAGAATATATAAGCTGTTACAACACCTGGATTCGCATGAAAAGATGGATTCTTCAAAGGTCAGCCAAAATATGAAACGTTTGAATACACTTATACACATTGCTGAGAACAATCTGCACTGTTTTTTAAATAAAATAAAAATAGGTATTATAATAACACATTGCTAAATATTAACCTCTAGCCAACCGATCTTAAAAGTCAATGTATTCATCATGATCTCACCAAATCTCTAAAACACACTGCCACCAACCAAAAACTACGCCTAACATATATCTATAATTAACTATTATTATCCTCTAGATTTCGTCAAAAAATTAGAAAACAAATCTATCAAGTGGTAAATTCAATCCCACTAATAATTAAATACAAACTACAAGCAAACACTAGCAAGCATTGAATGGCACATTTGATGCACAATCACATGCGATCTTCAAAAGCAGAAACTACAATGATATAATGGAAAGATAAATAAGGTCACCTACCAATACTCATGCTTTCTTCCAAATGCAACTTTTCTGTTAGAAACTATATTTTTAGTAATATATCAATCTGGTCATTGTCACGTCTATTGATCATATATGTATAGAAAAAGCTACCTAGCTTAAGGATGGCAACGGGCTGGGTTCGCATCAGGTGGAGTCTCCATGCACCCAAAACCAAAACCCGAAGTTGTCACCGACTCGGGTGGAAATCCATCACCAAAACCAACCCGCGGATATATATACACATATTCATATGTATAAACAAGAGGCATATTATAAAACATAAGTTTTAATTCCAAATTATTCATTTTGGATGTCTATTGGATATACATGGGTGGAAAACCAAACCCGAAGCAGAATCCAAAAGGTTTTGGGGCCCCGAACCCAAGAACCGTGGGTTCGAAATCATCCCCAAACCCGAACCTGCAGGACCCGCAACCCGTGGATATCCACCCCAAACCTAATCTACTGCCATCCTTAACCTATCTTGGAGCACATCATGCCAACCTAGGAAGTCATCCACACTAACGAGATCGATGATTCTAAAAGGAGGGGCACAATATCTTACCAGAATGGAAACATAATAATTCTACCACATCCTTTTCAAGTTTACAACAAATACATGTCAAATAATTTCAAAGATGCAATGACAATGTGTTATGGACTTTAGAGCAACGACTTCATTATGTTAGTAATACCATTCATGAAGCAAAAGATCATAAACCAACAAATGAACAAGCCAAGATCAGTGGTATGGACCCCCAAAATATCCTAAAAAATTTCATCAAACAAATCAATGAAAGACTATAATGTATGAAAACAGTTGAAGGTATGCATGTTAGTAATTTTTATTATCTGCAGGTGAACTAATCTTTTAATATCATTATCCACGCAACTCAAATACTAAACGGGAAGTCCAAAATGCCCATATACTACACAAAGTCATCTATACTGGGACAAAACATGAATAAAGGAAAAGGAAGCACCCAACCGTAGAATTAAACTAATGTGACATCATTAATTGTGCCATGACGATCTCTCTCATTCATGCTGAAGCAAATTCTTTACATGTGCAACTCTGGATTTAAATCAAAGTAAATTGTATGAAGCAATTTTAGTTACTTAATGTATATTAAATAAGAATCATATGAAGTATCTCAAACTTAGCCCGTGCGGAAGCACGGTTGATGGACTAGTTAATAACAAATCCAGAGTCCTCTCCAGATTCCACTCTTCTTTTTGTGAGCTACCCCTCATAATTGTAAATTTTGACTTCTAGTATGATCTCTGACCATTCATCTTGTTCAGAAATTTAGTCCAATCATACAAAATATTTGAATTATTCTTTCTAGAACTTTCATAGGAAAAATGTTTACAGCAAAATAAATTACACCTGAAATGATAATTTTATAAGCCATGGCCAAACGTAATATCTCAAACTCATTCCTGCAGTTCAAAAAGAGATCAGTGTCCAAAAGTTCTATGTAGTAATTGTTGCATGTCATTTTTCTGTGATCATGAGTGAAGTAGATTAGTAACATACTCCATTTATTTGCTTTTACATGTCACATTAAGGTTATCCAAAGTTAAGCATTACTATCTTTGACCATCTATTTTTTTCAAAAAAATGTTATAGGTTTAGAACATATAAATTATATCTTTATGAAAGTAATTCTCACAATGAATCTAAAAATAAAATTCTTACGCCATGAACATGTATCCACTAACATGCATATAGGGCTTAAGTATCATCGTTCCAGTGTGCTGGAGACAAGAAGTTTTCGATCAGGAATCATGGAGTACATGAATATACTATGGATCTTCGGTTTGCAATTCAATAAATTGGGATGTGAGCAAGAACCACATACTTATTTATGGACTGAGCGTGTAGTTTTGGGTTGAGGACCAAGATCCGGTTCTTCACTAGGATATTCCCCCTATGATGTGAATATTTTGGAATGGAATTCGGTAACTTCTATAGTTTAGAGACCTAAATCTGTAATTTTATAGCTTGGGCACCTTAATGAGAACTAAATAAATTTTAAGGGACCACCTGTGTAATTTACTGTAAAAAATATTATTGTGCACCTTATAACTTCTTCTGAACATGATAGGAAATATATGTGAGAAACGCACGCATAAGAATTTGTCTGTAGCAGCATTTAGAATTGTTTTTGTTTTCAACATGGGCCATCTCTTAGGGCACCTGCAATGGATGACTAGTATGTTAGCTCTAAGTATTTTTTTTCCATATTTTCATCGAAAGAGAGAAAAGCTAGCGCTTGATCAAGAGCTAGGCTCATACTCACATTCTTATAATATGAGTGTCATGTGGGTCTAATCATATTATGAGCCATTGCTAAAAGTTAAGACTTTGTTTAGACCTAGTAAGTGACTCTTACTTTTGCGGGTGAGCTGCCATGACAAGCATGCACTCAAAATTTAATGGGAGCTGCTCATTGGGTGCAAATTTCATGAAGAGCGGGCCCAAAATAATAGGCCTACGAGGTTGACCAAACAGACATGCAGTGCCTGTTGGGGTACACACATGTTGTGTGCTATGAGCTGATTTTGCAAATTCATTGTGGACATTTGTGGTCAATACTTGTCTCCAAAGGGTCTTTCATGGATGCCTTTTTCTTTCTTTTTACTTGTTCGCACAAGCACATCTTATTATTACTAATTAGAGACCACAACGAAGCCTCTACGTTAATTTTCACCAGACGCGTTAGAAAAAATAACTCACATTAATCAGAAATATCTAACCATTAATCCAAAGGCTCTAACTAACCATAACCATTAGATCTATCTTATTTATTTAATAATTTATTCACCTCTATCATTACAAAAAAGAAAACAGCCTAAAAATAATTGATGAAAAAAAAATCTGGCCGCATGATAGAAAATATTTGATCGACCGTTGGTTAATAAAATATCTAATATACTTTTCTTTGAGAATTATCTAATATATTAATTGGTACTCGTGTCTAGCGATCACGTTAAAAAGTTAGTTAATATTATGAAATATTAGTCCCTACGTTATTGGTCAGCCCAAAATATAGTTGTCAAAAAAACAAATCTAGCCACACGGAAGGAATGGCCGTATCATGTATACTACCTATCACGTAGCCCATGATATTTACGGTTGGTTAATCTATTAATAATAAATAAATAGAAATAAAGTTTTTCTATTAATGTCAACCACAACAAAAAAGATCGTGCCCCGCACTACCGGTGAAAGAGATGGGACAATTCAGAAAAATGAGATTTTTTTTTCAATCGCACGAAATTCTTTGGCATTTGTTCTGTTATTTTTATTGTTCATTGGTTGAAGATAATTCAACATAACTTTTAAATTTGCCTCTAATTCAAGGACGTCCATAACTATGAATGACAAATTAAAGTATCCATCTTAGGCATTATGAAAGATAATTTAAAAATAATCTCTTAATTTTTTTATATATTACTCGCATCTACCATTACAAAAGATAATGCAAAAACAACTACCAAGTCTGCATTCAAATTATCTTATATGCCATTATTATCAACCTCAAGACATTATAAAAAAGGTAAATAAAAAGTATATCTCAAATTCTCATGTAATTAATAAATATATGTTTTGCAAAATATTGTCCAACATCCATAAAGTACTATATATATGCTAAGTTAAATAATTATTTTAATAACTAAGTTAAATAGTTATTTTAATAACTTATGAAATGTTATTTTAATAACACATAGAAATGACAATCATATATAATTCACGTAAAGTTATATTTATACTCTACAATAATAAATTTATGAGTCATTATATTAAATAAGTGTATACATTTTGACTAGTATACTAATATTCCTAATTTAATTTTAATTAGTCTATATTAGACAATAATACTGCACATAATTTTTTGATATAATAATACTACACATAATGCATGCTAAAATGACCATTTAGACCATTGTCGAATTTAAGTAGCCGCGGACCTAGGATTTTTTAATAAAACAAAAAATCTAAATTTTGAAAAAAAAAGGTATAGTAAGAACTAGAGGAGACAACTTAAAAAGTATTTATATATTATGTAATTCTATTAATATTAATACATTAAAATTTGATTAAAGTAAATATATCTATTGTACCATCATATACACATGCATGTATAAAAATAACAGTATATTAGGTTTTAAGTGATCATGTAAATATTTTATTAATGACTCATACACTAATGGCACTAACAAGTTATTTAAAATTATATTAATGACCATGAAATATAATTTGTAAAAGTTTTTTCCCTGGATATTTGTACATTATAACTAAAACATTTCATGTCTATATTAATTATGTATAACTATTATTGCATACATAATTTCTTGAAAAAATTCAAACAACTTGAGAAGTAGGGTTGGTTAATGCATATAACATGTAGCTATATCTTACTGGTATTTGGGATTTCTTTAAAGTAAACAATCATTATAACATTTAGATATTAATGTTGTCTGCAGGATAGCACCTGCAATCGTCCATGATCTCAAACCAAGCTATACCATGGATCTTAACTGACGTAGTGCCGATTTTAAGTGTTATTCCTGCCATGGTAGTCCTTAACAGTAAAGTTTACAACGGCCTAACATATCCTTGTTCTAAAAACTACAACAAGAGTTAATAAAATATCCAATAAGCCCAAGAATTTTGATTTAACTTGAGAATAGGATGGGTAGCAATTAAACTTAAATTCATGGAGTCATATGATATAAGTTGCAACAATAGCCAACGGGGTAGCTCCGCACGAGACCTCCATGACCGACAGAGGGAGCTCCGCGCGAGACCTCCATGGCTGGTGGGGGAGCGCCGCGTGGGACCTCCATGGCCAGTGGGTGTAGCTTCGCACGGGGCCACCATGGCCAGCGGAGGGATCTCCTCACGAGCCCACCATGGTCGGCATGGGGAGCTCAACCCTCACGGCAACGCAGGATCACCCGCGGCCATGTCCTCCACGCAGGGTAGCTCGCCCGCGGCCATGGCCTCCGTGTGGAGAGCTCGATTCCAGGGGCGGAGCCAGTGGGGCTTGCCCGCGGAGGCGGGGAGCTCGAGGGGCGGCACCTGGCTTGAGGGATGAAGGAGATTAGGAGAAGATGAGGAAAATATATTGAATAGAGAATGACGAGTGGGGTCTACTTTTTGAAGACACGTGGGGCCATTTAAAGTATCTATGTTAAAATCACCATTCATCCTATTCCCTCGGTCCCTCATACCAAACAATGAACTAGGATAGACTCGCCTTTCTTAACTAAACATGAAATGGGATCATCCCATACCAAAAAGGGATGGGACAATCCCATACCACCTTGTCTCCAAATCAAACGCGCCCTTGGATGACTGGTGCTCTACGCGCATTTCTATGTAATTACCACATACCGGTGATTACAGTTAAGAGAAACTATGGTCGATGGAAATGATAGATGTCTATTGATGACGACCAGTGTACATGTATATATGACATGCCAAAGGACAGATGCATGTTGACCAAAAGGTGCCTCTCTATGAAGAGGTGTATATCTAATATGTCTACATGGAACCATCATTAGTAGTTGCTAATGACATGATTAACACTTAATTGATCACTAATAATTAATTAATCCTAATTAATCTCAACACTCCCCATTGATCAATTGATCCCTTGTAAACACCGTCATTGTTTGTTCATCAGTTATTATCAAGCTTTGGAAAATCCTATGGGAAAAACCAAAGTAATACCGGTATACCAGGCAAAACATGTTAAAACCCTGTAGAAAAATAAGGAGAAACACCACGATATACAATCACCGATGTTATTAGTCCCTTTGAGATAAACCCAAAGCCTTAGTCTGAAAACACCTTGACCATAGGGTCAATATGCCTCAAATATCATCTTTCAAAAAACCCCAGTGGGGAAAACTAGATAATATATCATATAGCTTTGTGTTGACATTGCCTCGTCAAAAACTTTATACGAATAACCAAAAGGGAAAAACTCATACAAAGAAAAGAGTGCAAAGTATCTTATGTTCCAATATCATCCACCAAAAACCCCTATAGGGAAATGGATGATATGGCATAATCTTGTGTTGATATTACCTCATTAAAAACTTTATATGAGAAACACAAAGGGAAAACTCAAACAAAGAAAAGAGTGCAATTAGAGAGCACATGATGCTCGGCTCGCTAGCCGCCGGTTGTGGTGACATGGAGCATGACAAGAGGTCCTCCAGTCCGCCACCGTCTGCGCCGGCTGCAGTCTGGGACGGGTCTGTGGAGCTCCAAATCAAGTTCTTCGAGGGGATTGATCCCCAAGATAAACCGTTCTAGGTAAAGAACATCAAACTAGGCCTTCTGAGGGGGAAGTCTTATTGGCCATGGTCTGAGATCCCTGCCCTAGTGCCACTGAACTGCTCGCGTGTCGGGGCGCTTCTTCGGGGGGACCCAGCTGGAGACCCCCAAACGTGAGAGTGACTGTGTTTGGATCACGGTGAGCGGGGGAGAAATCGGAGCGTGAGTCCGCTCCATATTCCCCTCCGAAGTGATTATGAATCCAGGCCCCCGAAGCGCATGTTGGCCATTCGAAGCCTGATATGGTGTTGATGTTGACACCAAAACGTGGTTTGAGCGCCGACACGCCTTGCTAGGCCCACTAGAGATGTTGAAGCAGGGAGCTCCAAGATTCCTTGAGCCTTTTTGGTGCCGGTTCAAGTGAAGACATGCCAGTCAATTTGACCTTGTAATTGACAAGGAGACGATGTATCAGTTTGTGGCCAGACAGTTCCAGTATTCGGCTCGAAAGCCGAAAGATAGAAGCAATTGACTAGAAAGTCAATGCCTAGTATAATTGTAAAGAATAAACTATAACGGCTATATCAGATAAACATGGAAAGCATTTGAAACATTCAGCCGATCTAGTTTAGTCGATACAAGCAGGATAGGTAGCACACGTGTACAAATCTAGATAGATCTAAACATGCATGCATGAGAGTGAAAGCATTAACCGCATCGGCTATTCAGCTGATACAGGGTTCATAGAGCACGAACAAGGCTACTTATCTTGACCGTAGCTAAACTAAGATCAAAGCAAACCTGGTCTAAAAGGCAAGTGGGCTTGAATCAACCTTAAGCATAACCACAAGCAAATCTAGAATTAAAGCAAAACTAGTCTAGAAGGCCGGCTGTTTTGAATCAATCTAAATCTACTCTTGTCAAGCAAACGTCTCTAACTACGAACAAACCACGGAATCAAAATAGATCTGGTCTAAAAGGCCAGCGGATCTAAGTCAACCCTAAATTTGCTCGCAGCTGAATAAGCCTCAAACACACAATATGGAACGACCAAGATTGAACGAATTTAGCCGATATAAAGCAGAAATCGATCATCATGGTAAAAATAAGCATGATAAAGCATAAAAGACGATCGAATTCTGTAACATCTAAAGCCAAATCCATCAATCTTGAACAGGCAATGATATTGTTATAGTAAATAAATCATTAAAAGAGCAAACAATATCAGCAACTTAATGAATCTACTAGGATGTCAATCCTAATAGAGCCGATAACTAAAAGCATCTCTAAGAGTTTGTCAAATCAACTTGGCATCCATCTATTTTTGGTAAAATAAGAAAATTGGTCCTCCAACGGTTTGGCATCCCACTTGGCAATTCTAGAAACTCGGCAAATCAATGGTTTGACCGTACACAAGCACCGCATCATCATGGTGTGATCGATGTTCGGAGCCGCACTGCAGGCAGTGCACCTTGAGGCTGTAGAGCGCATCCAGCTCTTCAACGTCCACCCACCTCTCCGGGCCACTGTCGGTATGGCTGTCCAGCAAGCGGACATGCATCTCGCCATTTTCGCACACTCGATATTGGAAGTAGATGATAGCGTGCGAGCCCATTGATCCTTTCTTGCCAGGGTACCTGCTTTCATAGTCATCCCTAATAGCTTTGTCCTGGCCACAGCCACGGTAGACCCAATTGTCGTTCTTGGTGGCATCGAAGCATCTGTACCAGGGACAAGCCAACAGCCTCCCAACGCAGGGACCTTGGTCTAGGAGCTCAGCCACGCGTTCCCGGGTAAGCTCCTTGCCGCTATGCTTCGTATACTTGTCCAGTGGCATCACCTCCTGTTGCCCTACGCCACTGGCAGTCCTCACGCCCAGAAGATCATTCTGTATCTTATATAGCACATCGCCCATGATGAATCCATCGCGCTCTTTATAGATCCTCTGTGGCCTTCCAGCCATCACGGAACGTGTTGGGGCCGTGGAACATCTCGTACACCTTGCAGTGCATCCCCTCGATGGCCATGGTGCAGGCATTAATTGCACAGGTACCTACACGCTGTCACCATCCATGGCAAGCACAAGAAAAATATAAGTATACAGTTTTGTCAGTGCGATTAAATCAAAAGGGAAGGACGGTAGGAGAGAGGTCAGTAAAGTGCTTGTGCCGATCCGAGATAGAATGGATAGAGTGCCAACAAATCAAAATCTATGTCATGGGCCACAGATAACACCTCCAGCTGCTCGACAACCTCACTGGGCCGATGAGGGGCTTCCCCAGCACCGAACAATCCAGTCGGTATGTGTGCTCCCACCTCTTCTGAATTCCTTCACGAGTACTAGGAAGAGGGAGTAGCTGTCGCCAAAACTACTTTACAATTGAGCCGTTGCCAGCCCAATCGTCGTCGTCGAGATGGGGGCCCTCCCCGAGCCTGCTCAGCTCCTTCCCGGTCACAACAAGATTGTGTTTAGTACCTGCAACTGCACGCCATTGCGCGATGCCAGGAGGAAACAAAAAATGCTTACTATTAGTTGTGAACGGGAGACGTACGATGAACATAATATTAGTTAGAGCATTCTTCCCTTGCCCTACCTGGCACTGTCTGCTGCATGGAGCAGCCCAGACAAGCCAGCATCACTGGACCGATGGGCTGCGCCAACACCGAACAATCCAGTCGGGATGTGGTGTTATTCCACTAGGCTACGACGGCGAAGACGGCCACGACGCCGATGAAGGCCCCAAGGCGTGCCATCTTGATGTACTCAGCTAGCCGGCCTCGAAGGAGCAACGCCCACAAGATCATCCCAACTCTCTGTTGGAGTGAAACGAAGATGCATGTTTATTATTAGGAAATCGAAGGAAGCACGCTGAGTTCATGGAGATGGTTAATATATGGAGGAAGCACTGTGCAGCAAAGGATTTGATGGAAGAGTAATAACAGAAATGCAGAGAATGGTATTCAAAACTATAAGCGGGGAATGAAAAGCACTTGGTATCAACACCAAGGTGGATGCTGGCCCTCATTTCAAGTAACAAAGGGGTTTTAGTTTCTTTATTAATCTGGCTGCAAATGATCTGGCTTATATGATGGATAAAGCTAATATCCTGAACTACACATTAGGATATCAACTTATAAACTATCTAGGCAAAGAATGAGGAATAAATTACATCCATGCAAAGAGAAGAATGTGTTACCATGGGGGAGGCAAATCATAACCAATTCATCTCTAAGTAGTCTTCCGACATACTGTGTATGGGGGATGTTTTTCTTACATGAAGTTCACTAGCAAATGGATTCCAAACATTCTTATAGAGGAATGACATAGTAAAAATTATAGTATCACATGCATGGTAAAAATAGGAGAACCTAGCTAGACCTAAAAAATTTGGATGGTTGAGCTTTATCAACACTAGAATAATGAATCGGGTATACTGCAGTTTGTTGAGAGAGAAATAAATTGAACAACAAAGAGCATTTTCTTATATAGGAAAGGTACTGGCTAAATGGAGAGTCTCAGTTCTCAAGGGAGATCATGGATTTTTAGGCATCATTTTGGATGGAAGGGTTTGCATTTGGTATAAGATACATGAGGCTACGAATAATTCCCATAGCACTACTACAACGCAGGGATATAGTAACACTAACTTGTGTTACTATAGGTTAGAAGAAAAGATGTTACTAGTTCTCTTTGTAACACATTTTTGTTTGTGCTTTAATTGGCCATGTTACTATAGATTGGTTTATTTTAACACATTTACTTGTCTACATGAACATTTGTCTAGCATTACAGTTGTTTTTGTTTTTTTAAAGGAACCGGAGGGGTTTGCACCCCATACAGTAATTATTATTAAACAAAAGAAAAAGAGTCGCAGTTATAAGAAACTAAATAGGAAAAGGAGAGAAAAAACAATGAGGGACAAGCTTAGGAGACAAAGAAAAAAACAAGGAAAAGAAGCCTAGTTACAACTATCAACCAAGCTATGCAAGATTTGCAATCCATTGGTCAATGATTGTGGAATAACTTCTTTTTGCTCTGAGGAGTAGCAACTGCATCTCATCCTTGAAGCTTCGAAGGGCTAGCTGCAACCTTGGATTGATCTGTCTGAAGATGAAGTCATTTCTCAATTTCTAGATTGACCAGGCCATTAAGATGTTAATCTCCATAAAAAAGGGGACGCCCAGCTAATCTCTGAAGCTCTGAAGATTTTGAAAAAGATCAAGGCCCATGCTGGTCTGGATATTAATAGATCCCCAACGTTGCATGGCAAAATGGCATTCTAAGAATAGATGTATCACACTGATTCTACCACAGCAGTGCTGCAGAGGACACAAGTAGAGTCTTGGAGTTGCATGCTCTTTCGGTTCATAAATCCCTAGTGCTTATTCTATCCTTCAGGAGTAGCCAAAAAAACACCTTTTGTTTACTTTGACAAGAAGAGCTCCAGAGCCAAAAATATGGAGGATTGCTTTCAGAGCCATCAGCTGTCTGCTACAAGCTTCCATGACCAACTAAGTATCATCTGTATACTGAATGATAGGAAAATCATTTGTGTACTATAGTGGAATTGGAGTTCTTAGAATGCCTCTATTCTTTACTTCATTTACTACTGATTGAAGAAGATCTGCTGCAAGAACAAAGAGTAGGAGGAGAGAGGATCTCCTTGCCTGACTCCTCTTTTACATTGAAAGGCTTTTCCTGGTACCCCATTAAGAAGTCACAAAACTTAGAATAGCCTTGATCTAATCAATCCATTTCGACCAAAGCCTTTTGCCTCCATTATTTTGATGATTCCATTATGCTCGGTTTTGTCAATAGCCTTTTCAAAATTTAGCTTAAGGATAATGAGGTCTTTCTTTGATTTATGGCAAATGTGGATGTACTTCAGAGCCCAAGCTAGGTAGTCCTGAATAGTTCTTGATTTGATGAACCCATATTGATTCTTATGCACCAACCCTCTAATATGCTTACGTAACCTATTTGCTAGCAGCTTGGTGAGAATCTTTATGGAGGAATTAAGAAGTGATATGGGCCTATAATCAGATACCATCATGGGGCTATCTTTTTGGGATTGAGAACAATGAATGAATTATTAATGCTTCTAAGGCAAATATCCCTCCTCTAAAATTCCTTGCATAGATTGATGAGATCAAGAGCAATGAGGGGCCAGCAACCCTTGATGAACTCATTTAAAAAACCATTAAGTCTAGGAGATTTATTATTTGGGAGGAATCTAACTATATCTTCAATTTCCTCCTTTAAAAAAGGTGCTTCCAACTGTTCAGGACCCTCCATTGTCTACATAAGCTGAGCAAGGTCAAAAATCATCTCATTATGCTCAGATATACCCATCCTTTGCTTGAAGGAGCTCCATAGAAGTTCAACCTTTTGCTCATGGTCAAAGAGATAATTCCTAAGTTCATCTTGAAGGGAGGTGATCTTGTTACTGTCGACGAAATATCAGCGATAGTCCGACCAGGGGTATGCCCTGACCGGTAATGGATTGGCGGAAGGCGCACGAGATTGCGAGCAAGACGTAAACAGGGAGCAATCACACGAGGTTTACCCAGGTTTAGGCCGCAAGGATGCGTAAAACCCTAGTCCTGCTCTCTGTTTCAATTATGATGTGGATGTATGAGTCTGTGCGTTATGCCAGATTCTGTCCCCTGGCACGGGGGTCCTTGCTCTCCTTATATATCACGGGGAGCAAGGTTACAAGTCAGAACTAGCCTATCTGGTACTAAATTTACATACTTTACAAGTCTAAACTTTCCTATCTCGGCTAGGTCTTGTCCTCCTTGTCGGTCTTCGATATTCTTGCTGTTTTAGGGTGTCCGGCCCGGCTGAGCCGATCGGTCTTGAAGCTTGATGGGCCGGCCTGGCGATAGCGTGTCGGCCCAAACTAGGCCGTGAGGGTATATGGAGTTTATACCTCCACGGCTAGTCCCCGAGCATCATGGATCTTGAGGGAAAAACACCGTCTTGCTTGGTTGAGTGAGAAAGGGTGGTCGGACACACGTTCGACATGTGGTCCGAGCAGTGGAGGACCGTCTAATGCTTCCGACCACACTTTGCTTACACTTGGTTGACGTTTTCGGTTTTGACCGAAAGATTTATGATGCTCTGAAAAGAAAAAGAATTTTGAAAGGGTCCCAAATGCTGGAGACGTGGGCCCTCGTTAGTGTGTGATGCCTGCCATCACATGGTATCTGTCGTGATTGGTCGTTGCCTTAGCTTAGTTTTGAAACTAAACTCTTCATAAAGAAAAGGATCGGTAGCCGAGTCATGCAAATGACGTGGGCCCACGTAGTCCCGAGGTTCTTTGTAAGATAGTATATGTTGCAGCAAGCTCTAAAAGAAGGATCTTGTCGCTTTCTTTTCTTTGGATAAATAACTTTGGAGTTATCTATAGATTTTTTGCCTGATCTTGTTACTGGAGCATTTATTCTGAAGGGTGCTGGTCGGATTGTGGCGATGATACTGTTTGCTGCTGGTCGGAGATGGGCCAGAAGTATGCTCTGCTGGATATCATCTGTTTTAGTTTTGTCGTCAAATGAATCTATTTCCTTTTTTGGTAGTTCCTGTGCTACCTCCTGTGTGACAGACGGTAATAGTAGATCTTGAACAAATACGTCAGGTGGCATTTTTGCTCTATCAGATCCCAATTTAGATAATTGGTCGGCAAGTTTGTTCTTTTCTCTTGGTATATAGGTGAACTCCAGACCATAGAATTTATTTTCCAGCTTCCTTATTTCTGCCACGTATGCTTCCATTTTCTCATTAGTACAATCCCATTCTTTGTTGATTTGCTGGACGACTAAATTAGAATCTCCAAAGACGAGGAGCCTTTTTATGCCCAACTCGATGGCTATTTTGAGGCCATGAAGTGCGGCTTCGTATTCGGCCGCATTATTTGAAGCTTTGAAATGGATACGCAGCACGTACCTTAGGGTATCACCGCTTGGTGCTTTGAACACGACGCTTTGCTCCTGCTCCTTTTATTTCAAGGGAACCATCGAAGAACATTTCCCATCGTTCGGCTTCGTTTTGAAATGGAGGTAGGGACATGTCCGTCCATTCTACTAGAAAATCAGCCAAAGCCTGGGATTTGATGGTTGTTACGCTTTGAAATTTCAATGTGTATGGGCTAAGTTCTATTGCCCATTTGATGATCCGACCCTTTGGCGTCTTTATTGCGGAGAATGTCGCCAACAACGATGTTACATTACTATTGTGATCGGATATGTGTCAAAGTAGTGTAGCAACTTTCGTTTTGTTATTAGGATCCCATACAAAAGTTTTTGTACGTGTGGGTATCTCTGTTTGGAGTCGTTTAAAACTTCGCTAATGTAGTAGACTGGTCTTTGTACACCATATGTGTGTCCCTCTTCTTGTCGTTCGACGACTATTCTTTGTCTTGACCACGCGATCGGTAGCCGCAATGTATAGCAATAATTCTTCGTCATCTTTAGGTGCTGTTAGCACTGGTGGCGATGTTAAATATGTCTTGAGTTCGAAGAAGGCTTTGTCTGCTTCGCCTGTCCATTCAAATTTTTGCTTGGCTTTTAATATTTTGAAAAAGGGAAGGCCTTTTTCGCCAAGTCTTGATATGAAGCGGCTTAAAGCCGCCATGCATCCGGTAAGTTTCTGGATATCTTTTATGCCTTTAGGTTGCGTCATTTTAAAACTGCATTAACCTTTTCGGGATTTGGCTTGATGCCGTCTTGGCTAACTACGTTGCCAAGTAGTATCCCTGACGGTACTCCGAATATGCATTTTTGTGGGTTTAATTTCCACCGAAATTTGTTTAAAGCGACGAAGGTTCGCTCTAGGTTTGGAACTAAGGATCCGCTTCTCCTTTGTTTTTACGACTACGTCGTCTACGTATGCTTCGACCAGGCTGGTCGGAAATTTCTTTTGAAGACATTCTTGGATAGCGCGTTGGTATGTTGCACCAGCATTTTTGAGGCCAAACGACATGGTCGTATAGCGTATGCGCCGAAAGGCGTGATGAATGATGTTTTTATTTGATCGTCGGTTGCTAGGGCTATTTGGTGATACCCGAATAGCAATCTAAAAAGGACAACGATTCGCGACTGTGGTTGAATCAACTACTTCGTCGATGCGAGGTAGTTTGAAGGGGTCTTTAGGGCGGTGTTTGTTGAGATCGGTATAATAAACACACATTCTCCATTCGCCATTTTCTTTTGTACAAGAACTGGATTGGATAGCCGATCGGGATGATACACTTCTTTTATAAAACCAGCTGCTAATAGCTTTAACACTTCTACCCTAATCACCTCCTTCCCCTTATCGCGAGCAAACCGTCGTAATCTTTGTTTGATTGGTTTGGCGGTTTTACGAGACATTAAGGAAGTGCTCGGCCTTTTCCCTTGGGACGCCCGGCATGTCTCGCTGGTTTCCAAGCAAATATGCTTATGTTGTCCCTTAGGAATTGGACGAGCGCGTCTTCCTATTTGTCGTCTAGATGGGCTCCTATAAGAGCGGTTTTTCTTTATCGCCGGGGATGAGCTCAATCTTCTTTGTGTCGTTGCTTTTGTTAGCTGATCTTTTAGACTGCTTGACTGGGATCTGGAGATCAGCTTCGGGTATCTGTTTTGCTTCAAGGCATGTTTGCTCCATGTGAGCTTTGAGGTCAGCTAATTCGGCTGCTGCGTAGGCGTTTGTTTGAGTCATGGGCCATAAGCACATTGCCCCGAGAGAAAGAATGCCTTTTGATGTTGGCATTTTCAATACTAGATATCCATAGTGAGGGACAGCCATGAACTTCGTGATCCCTGGTCGACCGAGTATGGCGTGGTAAACGCCTTCGAAGTCAGCTACAATGAAGCTGACGTAATCTTTTCTGAAGTGCTGTCTTGTCCCGAACTGGACGGGTAGGGTTATTTTTCCCAAGGGCATTGAAGGTTTGCACGGCATGACTCCCGTAATGGTGAGTCGTAAGGCTCGAGATCTTCAATCTTTAACCCTAGCTCTCGGAACGCTTGTAAGAATAATATGTTTAAGGCAACTGCCGCCATCTATGAGTACTCTTTCCATGCGTATGTGGTTGACAAGCTGGATCGAGTACCAAGGGAAGCGCCAGCGTCGGTATATTCGCCCACATGTCGCCATGTTGAAGGTGGCTGGTTGTTCCGACCAGTAGCTTTGGTATCTGTGTTTGCCCCATCGACTTAGCGATCGCCATGATCCTCCTTTTTAGTAATTTCTTGTCACGCGAGTTTTCGAGGCCAACCTTGCCGCCGAAGATCATGGGCCGACGAGGTGTTTGGTGGGCTCATTGAATTGATGTCGAGGGTCTTTATCGCTGTCTTCTTCTTCCTCGGTTTTGTCCTTAAATTGGTCGTTTTTCCTTGTTTTGTTTTGTCAATCTTTGTTTCTTGGCGGCTGCCCTGCTAAAAATTGCTTTGTGAATCCGCGACACTCGCCCATGGTATGCCCTTTTCTGGGTGTTTAGGGCAGTCCTGGCCTAGAATCTTCTCATATTCTGGATCGAAGTCTCGCTTCTTTTCTCTGCTAGGTGGTACCGAATGGACGCGTTGATCTGTGTCTCTGCTATAATTGTTTTGTATACGATTGTCGCGTCGTCGTTCATTGCGACGGTTATTGTCACGTCTGTCGTTTCTGCGCATGTCTTTGCGTTGCAAATCTCTTTCTCTATCATCGTTTCTTCTGAAGCTTCTGTATCCTTGTCCGGTTTCGGGCAATTGTTGCATGGCGTCGTCAACGCGAGCGAATTCTCGGGCTATTCTGAACATCTCGTCGGTTGTAGTGGGTTGTCTTCTCAAAAGTTCTTTTCGTAGATCAATATTTCCGGGTTGTCGTAGTCCCTGTACGAAAAGGGACACGACTTCGGCTAGCGATATGTCCGGAATTGTTGTCCGGACTTATGAGAAGCGTCGTATGTAGTGACGTAGTGGTTCATTCGGGTAATCGACGATCTTTGCTAGATCGTACTTAGTGCCAGGCTCTTTGGCATGTTATTCAGTAGTTCTCGATGAAGAGATGTCGTAGTTGAGGCCAGGCGTGAATCGACCCCTCTTGTTGTCGTAATAACCAATTATTCGGCCCACTGTCGAGTACGATAGGGAGGTAATTGGCCATGACGTGTTCATCCCCTCCTGCTGCTCGTACGGCTACTTCGTATAAGAGGATCCAATGCTCTGGGTCGACCTTGCCATCGTATGTTTTGATGTCTGGTATCCTGAAACTTTTGGGCCAGACTACCTCTCGTAGGGTAGCCGAATAAGGCTTTGGTCCTGAGGCATCCATGCGAGCTCGGTATCGGTTATTGATGACTGCTCGGAGGTCATTGTCATCATATTGTTCGTCATGATGGTGATTGAAGGGTTGACCGTAATCTCTGTTGTCTCTGTTATTGATTTGTCTTCCTCTGGCGTTGCACCTTTGGTAAAACCTATTGTGAGGAAAGTTCCCACAACTTTCTCTGTCGTCGTCGTAGTTATTGTTATCGGCACCTCCCTCCCTAGAATCCGGGATACGATTGCTTTGTAGAAGCTACGTGGCTGTGACTTCGAGAGACATGGCCGGAAGTGCTTGTTCTCTCATGTGATTTACTTGAGCTTTGGCAGCTACTAACGAGATCAATTGCTTCCTCGATTTGGGGTGTTTGAGGGACGTTGGCCGTTTTGAGACGGTCGATGGCAATCGCGATTGGCGCTTGGGGTTGTGTGGACTTGTCGTTCACCTACAAGATCGAAGTCGTCGGCAAGATTTCGTCGAAAATTCCTCGTCGTCCGACCACGCGATCTGGTCGGCTCTTGCTGCCCGGACCGCAGCCTCGTTTTGCCTTCGTTGTTCACGATCTGCGTTTCGACCTTCTCGTTCTTGTCTTTGTTCGTCGGTTTCTCCGTTGATGGTGGTCTCGTTGTCACTAACGTGGCATACCGCATTCCCTAGACCGGGAGGGAATGGTGGGAGCTGTTGCGGCTCTTGGGTGGATGTGGTCGGGTTGTGGACCTCGATAAGATTTGTTCGGGTTCCTCGGTCGGAGCGCGATGAGTGGTAGATCTGCCGTTGTATCGGTATACTTGGCGCCGGATCTTGCAAGGACGTATCTCTTCTTCGTTATCGGAATAGATTACTTGTGTGTACCGATCCCGAGAGCTCCAAGATATTGTAATAATCATCGAATCGGGTGTATCTCGGGGTGACATCACGTGTCTTCTCCGAGATTGATCATCCGTGGCTTCTTCGAGACGTACCTGGTTAACAACATGTCCTGCGGGTGCGTCAAAGGTATAGTTGATCATGTCGAACGTGGATCAAGGATCCGGTTATGGTCTCTCGCGGTAGTCTCGCAAAAGTTGGTGATTAAACAAAGTGGCGGTGTTTGGCAACCCGTATGGAAACGGTGATGCAGTTCTTGGGTCTAGGATCTTGTGATCTGTTGATTTTTCCTGGGCGCCCTGCTCGCGCTCGGTTTGTTGAAGGATAGTAGATGATTTTTGCTTTGATTCAATCTGGATGGATCCAAATCGAGCAAAAAACTCTATGAGCTTATCCCCGTTGATCATGAGTTGCTTTGAACAGATCGGCCCAATTTTCATCTCGGTGGCCGATTGGTGCCTAGAAGGAAAGGCTGGAGTTCGATAACTCGAGCTTCGGTGGTGATGCTTCGTCTTTGAAAAGACAAAGGATCTGTACCTTCATTGCTTTGTGGAGCTAGGATCGAGGGCGGACTCTCGATGTATGAGGTGTCTGGAGCGGTTGTCCAGGTCATCGTCCCAATGGTGAAGGTGAGGCCAGCTTCGAAAGTCATGGAAGCCGGGAAGGAAACCATCTTGATCGACGTGAAATCTCGGTGCGCACCCCCTACCTGGCGCGCCACTGTCGACGAAATATCGGCGATAGTCCGACCCGGGGGTATGCCCCGACCGGTAATGGATTGGCGGAGCGCACGAGATTGCGAGCAAGACGTAAACGAGGGAGCAATCACACGAGGTTTACCCAGGTTCAGGCCGCAAGGATGCGTAAAACCCTAGTCCTGCTCTCTGTTTCAATTATGATGTGGATGTATGAGTCTGTGCATTATGCCAGATTCTGTCCCCTGGCACGGGGGTCCTTGCTCTCCTTATATATCACGGGGAGCAAGGTTACAAGTCGGAACTAGCCTATCTGGTACTAAGTTTACATACTTTACAAGTCTAAACTTTCCTATCTCAGCTAGGTCTTGTCCTCCTTGTCGGTCTTCGATATTCTTGCTGTTTTAGGCCGTCCGACCCTGAGCCGATCGGTCTTGAAGCTTGATGGGCCGGCCTGGCGATAGCGTGTCGGCCCAAACTAGGCCGTGAGTGTATATGGAGTTTATACCTCCACAGTTACCTCTATGCCTTATTGTTGCATGGGCATGGAAAATTTTTGTTGCAACATCCCCTTCCTGACCCATCTAATTTTTCCTCTCTATTTCCAATATGTTCTCTGCTGTTTAAGCAAGAAAATTAGATTGTCTGCCACCAGGTTCCTGAAGTTCCACTCAGGTAGAGTTAAGTCTCTGAAAAGCTTAATGGTTTTCAAAAAGTGTAGAACCCCTTTAATCTTTTCTATAGCCGGTGCCAATCTTGGGAGACTTCTTTTCCACTCATTGAGGTTTCTTCTCAGATTCTTAAATTTGGCAGTTATAATTTTTGAAGGGTCAATGATGTGCTCTGAGCCATTCCAACCATTGACTGCTACTGAAGAAAACTCCTCGATCATGATTCAACTAGTGATTTTCAAACCTAAAGATCTGAGCTTGGGGGATTGTTGTGGCAATCTCAACTACACATGGCCAGTGGTCGATGTCTCCATGGCTAAAGTGTTAACAATGGTGTCTGGATATTTGGTTGCCCGGGATTGGAGGTGAAGAAGCTGATCCAATCTCTCAAGAAGAGGAGGGAATTGCTTGTTTGTTCATTGTACTATCTCCCATGGAGAGATAGTTCATTCAGACCTAGTTTGTTAATAGCATCATTGAACAAGAAGATTTCATTAAGGTCAGCTCCTTTCCTATTTCTATCTTCAGGTTTTCTTAGAAGATTTCCTTGAACCATTCTAGGAACTCTACCTTACCAAGTGGGGTACAGGAAGCATAAATAATTCTGAGCAGCCAAGCAACATTATTAAATCTTGAGGTGAACTCCACTGACAGTGCAAATCTAATGCTGAAAACTAGATTTCCAAGGAAGGCATAGCTCTTCCAAGCTAACAAAATTCCTCCTATGGCACCAATGGAAGGTAGATACTCAAAGGAATCAAAGTCTAGTGGGCAGATATTCTTGATAAAGGCAAGGTAAAACTCTCCATTTTAGTTTCCTGAAGACATATGATGTCAGTTCTACATTCTACCACTTTGTCCCTAATGAAATTCTAGTTTCTATCACAATTTATCCCTCTAAAATTTTAGTCTAGCACTTTGCGGGATCATTGTGATTCATTATAAAAAATAGGAGAAGTTAACACCTAAAAGCAACAGACTAGGGCAGCCAAACAAAAAGGCCCCAACCAGCCTAAAGAAAAAGACACCAGAAATGAAAGGAAGAAACCAACCACCAGATAAGTTCACATAAGACCATCAAGTTCAAGTACATCCAACTCCCATAAGTACATCCTTCTCCTCATTGCCTTTTTTGACCTTCTTCCCAATAGGGCCAAGCTTGTTCTTTCCCATCAGAGCAGCTTCCTCGAATCGATCCTCCTTAAGCTGACATAGAGTGGTGCCAATCTTCTTTTGAGATCTTGGAGACAGAGTTGGTGGTCCAGTAGAGCATATAGAGAAATTTTTGCGGCAAGAGCCTGTTCTAAACCCATTAGAGTTGGCTCTGACCCTGTCACTCCTAATAGCTGAGTCAAAAATGGGGGTAGTAGCCTTTGCTTTTCTTCCCCTTTTCCATCCATTCATTGGCTCTTCACTACCACTGGTTGGCAGTGTTTCCTCGACATTCTTGGCCATGACAGGTTCATCAGCTAGTAGATCACATGTCTCTGTTGCTGCAGGTTTAGAACCCAGTGAGATTGGAATGGAACCTTGGGGGTCCAATTGCAACAAATCAGAGAAGCCAGATTCAAGAAGTTTTTTGGCCCATGGGTGTTAGGCTGGGGAGTCAATAAGGGCCTTGAGGAAGCTAGCCCACTCTTTTGGGACCTCAATCAACTCCTTCCTAGCTTGCACTTTGGGCCCAAAATTCAAATTTGGCGCCAACCCTCTAGGGGCCTTAAGCATAGGCAGAGGAGGGAATCAAAGAAAAAGGTGCTGACCCTGCCAATCTAGATGTTCTGATGTATCACAAAATTCTCATGTATGACCTGCTATTGTGGCTCATTTTTCCCAACCTGAATCCTATCTATCTATGCCATCACGTCATACTACAACTCAATTGCGTCCTCCTGAACAATGAGGGCAATAGGATTCTCACCCATGTTGATGTTCTGCATCTCCCCCACATTTAGCTGGAGGGCTTCCTCATTATGGATCTGGACTGTATTATTTTCAATTTCATTCAGGCTCTAATCTGCCAGAATTGGCTGAACCTGCTTCCCTTGCACTTCATTCCCATTCTGCAATTAAATCTGTGCTTCATTCTGCTACACTAACTATGCTTGTCTAGCTTGCATATGCATGTTCATTCTGATCTTGCACACCCTCCTGCCCCTGTCGGTATGGCTGTCCAGCAAGCGGACATGCATCTCACCATTTTCGCACACTCGATATTGGAAGTAGACGATAGCGTGCGAGCCCATTAATTGATCCTTTCTTGCCAGGGTACCTGCCTTCATAGTCATCCCTAATAGCTTTGTCTTGGCCACAGCCACGGTAGACCCAGTTGTCGTTCTTGGTGGCATCGAAGCATCTGTACCAGGGACAAGCAAACAGCCTCCCAACGCAGGGACCTTGGTCTTGGAGCTCAGCCACGCGTTCCCGGGTAAGCTCCTTGCCGCTATGCTTCGTATACTTGTCCAGTGGCATCACCTCCTGTTGCCCTACGCCACTGGCAGTCCTCACGCCCAGAAGATCATTTTGTATCTTATTTAGCACATCGCCCACGATGAATCCATCACCCCCTTTATAGATCCTCTGTGGCCTTCCAGCCATCACGGAACGTGTTGGGGCCGTGGAACATCTCGTACACCTTGCAGTGCATCCCCTCGATGGCCATGGTGCAGGCATTAATTGCACAGGTACCTACACACCGTCACCATCCATGGAAAGTACAAGAAACAATATAAGTATACAGTTCCGTCAGCACGATTAAATCAAAAGGGAAGGACGGTAGGAGAGAGGTCAGTAAAGTGCTTGTGCCGATCCGAAATAGAATGGATAGAGTGCCAACAAATCAAAATCTATGTCATGGGCCGCAGATAACGCCTCCAGCTGCTCGACAACCTCACTGGGCCGACGAGGGGCTTCCCCAGCACCGAACAATCCAGTCGGTATGTGTGCTTCCACCTCTTCTGAATTCCTTCACGAGTACTAGGAAGAGGGAGATGCTGTCGCCAAAACTACTTTACAATTGAGCCATTGCTAGCCCAATCATCATCATCGAGATGGGGGCCCTCCCCGAGCCTGCTCAGCTCCTCCCCGGTCACAACAAGATTGTGGTTGTACCAACCTGCAACTGCACGCCATTGCGCGATGCCAGGACGAAACAAAAAATGCTTACTATTAGTTGTTAACGGGAGACGTACGATGAACATAATATTAGTTAGAGCATTCTTCCCTTGCCCTACCTGACACTGTCTGCTGCATGGAGCGGCCCAGACAAGCCAGCATCACTGGACCGATGGGCTGCGCCAACACCGAACAATCCAGTCGGGATGTGGTGTTATTCCACTAGGCTGCGACGGCGAAGACGGCCATGACGCCGACGAAGGCCCCAAGGTGCGCCATCTTCATGTACTCAGCTAGCCGGCCTCGAAGGAGCAACGCCCACAAGATCATCCCAACTCTCTGTTGGAGTGAAACGAAGATGCATGTTTATTATTAGGAAATCAAAGGAAGCACGCTGAGTTCATGGAGATGGTTAATATATGGAGGAAGCACTGTGCAGCAAAGGATTTGATGGAAGAGTAATAACAAATGCGAGAGAATGGTATTCAAAACTATAAGCGGGGAATGAAAAGCACTTGGTATCAACACCAAGGTGGATGCTGGCCCTCATTTCAAGTAACAAAGGGGTTTTAGTTTCTTTATTAATGGGCTGCAAATGATCTGGCTTATATGATGGATAAAGCTAATATCCTGAACTACACATTAGGATATCAACTTATAAACTATCTAGGCAAAGAATGAGGAATAAATTACATCCATGCAAAGAGAAGAATGTGTTACCATGGGGGAGGCAAATCATAACCAATTCATCTCTAAGTAGTCTTCCAACATACTGTGTATGGGGGATGTTTTTCTTACATGAAGTTCACTAGCAAATGGATTCCAAACATTCTTATAGAGGAATGACATAGTAAAAATTATAGTATCACATGCATGGTAAAAATAGGAGAACCTAGCTAGACCTAAAAAATTTGGATGGTTGAGCTTTATCAACACTAGAATAATGAATCAGGTATACTGCAGTTTGTTGAGAGAGAAATAATTGAACAACAGAGAGCATTTTCTTATATAGGAAAGGTACTGGCTAAATGGAGTGTCTCAGTTCTCAAGGGAGATCATGGATTTTTAGGCATCATTTTGGATGGAAGGGTTTGCATTTGGTATAAGATACATAGGCTACGAATAATTCCTATAGCACTACTACAACGCAGGGATATAGTAACACTAACTTGTGTTACTATAGGTTAGAAGAAAAGATGTTACTAGTTCTCTTTGTAACACATTTTTGTTTGTGCTTTAATTGGCCATGTTACTATAGATTGGTTTATTTTAACACATTTACTTGTCATTTGTCTAGCATTACAGTTGTTTTTGTTTTTTTTTGAAAGGAACTGGAGGGGTTTGCACCCCCTACAGTAATTATTATTAAACAAAAGAAAAAGAGTAGCAGTTATAAGAAACTAAATAGGAAAAAGGGGACAAAAAACAATGAGGGACAAGCTTAGGAGGCAAAGAAAGAAACAAGGAAAAGAAGCCTAGTTACAACTATCAACCAAGTTATGCATGATTTGCAATCCATTGGTCAATGATTGTGGAATAACTTCTTTTTGCTCTGAGGAGTAGCAACTGCATCTCATCCTTGAAGCTTCGAAGGGCTAGCCGCAACCTTGGATTGATCTGTCTGAAGATGAAGTCATTTCTCAATTTCTAGATTGATGAGGCCATTAAGATGATAATCTCCATAAAAAAGGGGACGCCCAGCTAATCTCGAAGCTCAAAGATTCTGAAAAAGATCAAGGCCCATGCTTGTCTGGATATTAATAGATCCCCAACATTGCATGGCAAAATGGCATTCTAAGAATAGATGTATCACTGATTCTACCACGACGCGGTCTTTGCAGAGGACACAAGTAGAGTCTTGGAGTTGCATGCTCTTTCGGTTCATAAATCCCTAGTGCTTATTCTATTCTTCAGGAGTAGCCAAAAAAACACCTTTTGTTTACTTTGACAAGAAGAGCTCCAGAGCCAAAAATATGGAGGATTGCTTTCAGAGCCATCAGCTGTCTGCTACAAGCTTCCATGACCAACTAAGTATCATCTGTATACTGAATGATAGGAAAATCATTTGTGTACTGTAGTGGAATTGGAGTTCTTAGAATGCCTCTATTCTTTACTTCATTTACTAATGATTGAAGAAGATCTGCTGCAAGAACAAAGAGTAGGGGGAGAGAGGATCTCCTTGCCTGCCTCCTCTTTTACATTGAAAGGCTTTTCCTGGTACCCCATTAAGAAGTCACAAAACTTAGAATAGCCTTGATCTAATCAATCCATTTCTGACCAAAGCCTTTTGCCTCCATTATTTTGATGATTCCATTATGCTCAGTTTTGTCAAAAGCCTTTTCAAAATTTAGCTTAAGGATAATGAGGTCTTTCTTTGATTTATGGCAAATGTGGATGTACTTCAGAGCCCAAGCTAGGTAGTCCTGAATAGTTCTTGATTTGATGAACCCATATTGATTCTTATGCACCAACCCTCTAATATGCTTATGTAACCTGTTTGCTAGCAGCTTGGTGAGAATCTTTATGGAGGAATTAAGAAGTGATATGGGCCTATAATCAGATACCATCATGGGGCTATCTTTTTGGGATTGAGAACAATGAATGAATTATTAATGCTTCTAAGGCAAATATCCCTCCTCTAAAATTCCTCGCATAGATTGATGAGATCAAGAGCAATGAGGGGCCAGCAACCCTTGATGAACTCATTTAAAAAACCATTAAGTCCAGGAGATTTATTATTTGGGAGGAATCTAACTATATCTTCAATTTCCTCCTTTAAAAATGGTGCTTCCAACTGTTCAGGACCCTCCACTATCTACATAAGCAAGAAAATTAGCTTGTCTGCCACCAGTTTCCTGAAGTTCCACTCAGGTAGAGTTAAGTCTCCGAAAAGCTTAATGGTTTTCGAAAAGTGTAGAACCCCTTTAATCTTTTCTATAGCTGGTGCCAATCTTGGGAGACTTCTTTTCCACTCATTGAGGTTTCTTCTCAGATTCTTAAATTTGGTAGTTATAATTTTTGAAGGGTCAATGATGTGCTCTGAGCCATTCCAACCATTGACTGCTACTGAAGAAAAGTCCTCGATCATGATTCAACTAGTGATTTTCAAACCTAAAGATCTGAGCTTGGGGATTGTTGTGGCAATCTCAACTACACATTGCCAGTGGTCAGATGTCTCCATGGCTAAAGTTTTAACAATGGTGTCTGGATATTTGGTTGTCCAGGGATTGGAGGTGAAGAACTGATCCAATCTCTCAAGAAGAGGAGGGAATTGCTTGCTTGTTCAGCTGTACTATCTCCCATGGAGAGATAGTTCAGTCAGACCTAGTTTGTTAATAGCATCATTGAACAAGAAGATTTCATTAAGGTTAGCTCCTTCCCTATTTCTATCTTCAGGTTTTCTTAGAAGATTTCTTTGAACCATTCTAGGAACTCTCCCTTACCAAGTGGGGTACAGGAAGCATAAACAATTCTGAGCAGCCAAACAACATTATTAAATCTTGAGGTGAACTCCACTGACAGTGCAAATCTATTGCTGAAAACTAGATTTCCAAGGAAGGCATAGCTCTTCCAAGCTAACAAAATTCCTCCTATGGCTCCAATGGAAGGTAGATACTCAAAGGAATCAAAGTCTAGTGGGCAGATATTCTTGATAAAGGCAAGGTAAAACTCTCCATTTTAGTTTCTGAAGACATATGATGTCAGTTCTACATTCTACCACTTTGTCCCTAATGAAATTCTAGTTTAAATCACAATTTATCCCTCTAAAATTTTAGTCTAGCACTTTCCAGGATCATTGTGATTCATTAAAAAAATAGGAGAAGTTAACACCTAAAAGCAACTGACTAGGGCAGCCAAACAAAAAGGCCCCAACCAGCCTAAAGAAAAAGACACCAGAAATGAAAGGAAGAAACCAACCACCGAGATAAGTTCACATATGACCATCAAGTTCAAGTACATCCAACTCGCATAAAGGGCCCAAGGCTAGTACAAGCAGAAGAGCAAAATAAAACTACATAGGATAGGAAACAAAATAGAAAAGAGAGTGAGAGCACTAGCTTCGACCACCTCTGGGCACCACCAGTCTTCATCACTTGTCTTCATTGTTATTGTCATCATTGCTTGCTTTTAGACATTTACCCTTCTCCTCATTGCCTTTTTTGACCTTCTTCCCAATAGGGCCAAGCTTGTTCTTTCCCATCAGAGCAGCTTCCTCGAATCGATCCTCCTTAAGCTGACATAGAGTGGTGCCAATCTTCTTTAGAGATCTTGGAGACGAGTTGGTGGTCCAAGAGAGCATATAGAGAAATTTTTGCGGCAAGAGCCTGTTCTAAACCCATTAGAGTTGGCTCTGACCCTGTCACTACTAATAGCTAAGTCAAAAATGGGGGTAGTAGCCTTTGTTTTTCTTCCCCTTTTCCATCCATTCATTGGCTCTTCATTACCACTGGATGGCAGTGTTTCCTCGACATTCTTGGCCATGACGGGTTCATCGGCTAGTAGATCACGTCTCATGGTCGCGGGTTTAGAACCCAGTGAGATTGGAATGGAACCTTGGGGGTCCAATTGCAACAAATCGGAAAGCCAGATTCAAGCAGTTTTTGGCCCATGGGTGTTAGGGCTGGGGAGTCAATAAGGGCCTTGAGGAAGCTAGCCCACTCTTTTGGGACCTCAATCAACTCCTTCCTAGCTTGCACTTTGGGCCCAAAATTCAAATTTGGCACCAACCCTCTAGGGGCCTTAAGCATAGGCAGAGGAGGGAATCAAAGAAAAAGGTGCTGACCCTGCCAATCTGGATGTTCTGATGTATCACAAAATTCTCATGTATGACCTGCTATTGTGGCTCATTTTTCCCAACCTCGAATCCTATCTATCTATGCCGTCGGGTCATACTACACTCAATTGTGTCCTCCGAACAATGAGGGCAATAGGATTCTCACCCATGTTGATGTTCTGCATCTCCCCCACATTTAGCCGGAGGGCTTCCTCATTATGGATCTCGGACTGTATTATTTTCAATTTCATTCGGGTTCTAATCTGCGAATTGGCCGAACCTCGCTTCCCTTGCACTTCATTCCCATTCTGCAATTAAATCGTGCTTCATTCTGCTACACTAACTATGCTTGTCTAGCTTGCATATGCATGTTCATTCTGATCTTGCACACCCTCCTGCCCCTGTTGGGCCATCTCATGCTTCTCAGGCACTTGAATCTCTTGATTGGCTAGTTCATCGAGGTCCATAGGCATTTCCTCTTGTACTTACATAACAGGCATAGGGAAAAGGTCCACAACCATTGGCTCTGGTTCCATCTATTGATTTTGAATGGGGGGCAATCTGTAGTTCTAGTTCTAGGATAGCCCCTTGAGCCGGATTGATGATCATTTCTAGGGTGTCTTCTCCCATAGGCCCTATTCCATAGCCATTAGAGCCTGATTCAAGTCAAGCTGCTACTGAGCTAGAGCTTCCATAGGCCAGGCATCCCATCCTAACTGAGGCTCTTGTTGCTCTTGGGCATGTTTAGCATTCTCAGTGGCTTGATTTTCTTCAGCATGGGTCACAATAGGAGCCAACACTTGTGCCCCTGACCAAAGAAATCAAACAGCATGGGGCCACCATCATTTGAGGCCACCAAGGCTTGCCTATGTCCATGTTGTTGAGGAAGCCATAAAAGGCTTGGGCTTGCCACAAAGGCATGCCTTACCCTCGTTCTCAAGTCAAGAGAGTGAACTCTACAAGTGAGGGGTGATTTTTTAGCTGCAATTGAAGGTTACAAACCTCCCTAGGCTGCCACACAAGTTGGCAAGCTCTAGGTCAATGCCTAGATAGCTAGGAGCAAAGCTCGAAGAGTAACAAACCCTAGGGCACTGGCCAAACATGCACCAAATGCTCTTTTGACAGTGGGAATTAGTAGATCCACTCTCTAATCGAAGTTTGCGGCCTTTTCTCTCAAGATTTGATGGTGGAATAAAGGGATTGGCTTGGGAGCTCAAGAGGCAACAATGGTGGGAGAGAGAGTGAGCACTGGTCTGTCTCCAACAGATAAATCATGATGAGAAGAAGAGAGTGAGAGCTGGGCCGGCCAAAGGGTATAAATACCCTCACGGGCCCAACGGTCACTTGAGGTGCGGCACTGTCGCACCCCTCCAAAACAACAATTGTCAGGAAGTGAATGCATGGCTGTTTTGGTGGTGGTATGAGGATGTATTGTTTCATATATGAGCATTTGGTTGCACACTTGACAAGTCATCCTAGGATCCCTCTTGATAGTACAGCTTTTCCTAAACTCAAATTCAAATCAAAAATGAATTTAAGCCTCCTTTCAGTTAAGTATAGCCATCCTTTATAACTGGAGACCCTCCAACCTATACATCATCCTCATGTTTGCAATTCCCTACTTGTCATCTCGATAAATCTCATTAGTCCTCTAATTTGGTGGTCATCAACTCTGAAACCCACAATAGGGCTTGACTGCACTTATAATCTTCCCTTTTTTGTGATTGATGACAACCCAGTTAGAACTTACAAAATATAATAAACATAAGTTGAGATTTTTGAGCCATGGTTGTAGAGCCTCCCCCTAAATATGTGAATGGGAATTTGAATTTCCAAATTGGCGTAAAAGGCCATGAATCACATTTTTAGAAAAGCGTAGAGGAGCCTCCCTCTACATCCATGCCTCATGTGGGGTGCTAAAACATGTGTCACAGAATATACGTGATGCAAATAACATAAATGACACAACATGTTTGGCAAAAAACAATAAAATTGCTGACTAGCCTGCTTTGGTTTAGCAAAAGTTAAATCAAACACCACACAAACAAAACATATATATAAAGATAAGCAATTAATAGAAATGTGACAAGCTAAAACATCACACACGATACATGTCCATATTCGATACAAATAGAGTTATAAAGGTACCATTATTACACAAATAGAGTTTTTCACCAACTCTCAACCTCATAAACTAAGACTAACTCTCAATGGATAGATCAGGAACTACAGCAGCCAAGGTGTCAAAAAAGTTGAACCCTCTAATTTTCTCCCCCTTTGGCATCACGTACCAAAAAGGAGAGAAGAAGTAGAGAGATCACTCCTCGTCATTGTCCGTGTAGTCGATGTGAGCTCGCCCAGCAGTGTGAGTCCTTGAAGTGAAGCATGAAGAACGACGTGTAGGAACACTAGCTAAGGTAGAAGGTCCTGTTGACTCAGGTTTGCTCTCTGTTTACTGGAGAACACATGAAGTAACTCCTCCTGAACAGCTAGATCCTCCTCTAACCCATGTATCTCATCATCACTGTCACCATCTCCAAGCTACTCATACTGATGCTCATCCTTAGAGGAAGTGTCTGACAGGCGAGGCAAGTCAGGAACCAGTGGTGGTGGCCTCACTGGTGTAAGAGGTGGAAGCCCCGCTATCTCTCTAGATGCCTTGATGGCCTCCCTGTTCTCCAATCTATCGTCATAAGAAGTCTATGAAGCATAAGTACAACGAGTGAGGATTGTCTTCATCCATGCACTCATTTTCTTCCACTTTGATGCCTTCTTTCTTCTGTAGGCCCTAGAGGACTCAGGAATATCTCCATGGGTAGCAAAGGAACCGCCAGCAGCCTGACTAACTACATCTCCTCCTGAGGTCTTCTTGATGTTGTAGATGGTGTGAAATCCATCCTTTGTATAGTGACAACCTGTGACCCTCTCAATCACTAGCATCAGATAGGGAGCGAAGGGCAAATTCCTTCTCCCATCTTCCATAGCAAAGTTGAGCTCAAGCCAAAAAAACCTAGGGACATTGAACCTCTCACCATCTGAAAAGCGAGCAAGCACATTCCTCACATAGCCATTGATATCAGATGCTACTCCATCTTTGGGGTTTATGGTGTTTCTGATGAGATTGTTCATCACATAGTAGATATTTTGGAGATCAACTCTCTTTCCAACATCTGCCCCATATGGATCCTTCCATAGATGCCTTATCTCACTAAGCTCTAGCTGATTTTCACTATGAATCCGAGAGTATGTCCTATAATCCTGTCCAAAACCAAGTAACTATAAAAAAGTGACGAAGTCCACATGGTAGTGCATCCCATTGGTCATCCAATGGAGCTCATCTATACCTTTGTTCTAGAAATATGTTGCATGGAACTATGCTAGGACCTCCTTGTTCCAGTCATACCTCAATGCCATGATATCAGAGAGCTCAAACCTCTCACAGATCCTGATGGCCTCACTGAACTTAGGCTATTCTTCTCTCTTAGTAGATCCCAATCAACATACTGCATGTTGCAGATCTTGCCTTTTCTATTGGAGAGAATAGCAGTGGTATAAAAGTTGGAATGAAAGACATTCCAAAACCTGTAGTCAACCCCCCATGTTCTTTTGTCTCTCTTAGGGATTTATCTCTCCTGCCTCTTCTGTTGCCCTCCAACTCTTGATGTAGTTGGCAACAGAAAGTTCTACAGTGTCATCAGGAGCCTTGAGCACAAACTCATCATCAGCGGCCCTCAGATAGCTGTCATCAAAAGTCATAGTGTGCTGAGGGGTGCCTTAACGACCAGTAGTAGGAATGATGTGCAACCATTCATCATCTCTGATGTGCTGCTCTCTTTCTTCTTTGCTGAGGTCAGCAACAGGAGGAATAGTAGTGCCCCTCCCCTGCCTCTGTGGGAGGGCTGCTTGGTCAATTTCTTTCTCTTGCCTCCAACACCTTCTCCTTGCTCCATCTATGCATACAAGAGGTTGTGTAAGAAATTATATGAAAGATAATGAAGAATTGACTGAAAAATGGGATTAGCTAGGAGAATGATTTGGATTAAGACCTGGTGATCCTGGTGGATAGTGCAGCTCAGGAGCGGCACTACCGCACCTAGTTGCTCAACAGATCATGATCCAACTCATTCTTCTAACTAAATCCATTTTTCAAGCATCTCTAAATTTTCTCTCAATTTCTAAAGCACAACGCATTTAGAGAACATGGTGATCTAGCCATGAAATTTGAAAGAGTAAACATGATAAATTTAGGGTTGAAGAGGTTGGAAATTGAACCCAATCAATTCAATGTTTCATTGATTGAAGGAAGCTGCAAGAATAATCTACTGTCGCCGAGAACAGCATTGTTGTACTCAAGCCATGGTAAGACCATAGGGCTAACCTTCATTCAACCATTGAAATCTCAAATCTATTCAATCCATTCATCAATTCTTCTTTCTACTTCATCACATTATCTCAGGAAAATGAATTACTGGACTAAAACAGCACCACAACATAGATTGAGACTGTTAGGGTTTCACCTTGCTTGAATCATGGAGTGGAGGGAGAAGAAGAGAAACTGCTCCAGCCAGGAGCAGGGGTGTCCACCAGCAGCACAGCAGAGGAGGCCGGTGGCGCCTGTGGCATTGCCAGGCTAGGGCAGCCGCGTAGCACTAGACAGGTGACGGCGGCTCACGTGCGAGACAGAGAGAGGGCGTGAGGCGTCGGCTTCGGGGAGGGAAAGAGAGGTATTGTAACACCCAAGGTACCACGTAACCCTGAGATGCTACCCTACAACCTTACGAAGTTGCCTAATTATTAAATTTGGCAACTCCTATGCAAAAGACGAATGCAAACAGAAGTATACACATATAAATAAGCAGATATACGTGGTGTAACAAGAAAAACCTTACAAAGGAAAGAAAAAATATAAGATTATTATCTCTAAGTTCAAATTAAAACATCCATTATCTTATTTACAATTGTTATGTGATGATTCAACAGTGCTAAGTGTGCTGCTAATCCCATCCCCTTCATACTAGCATTCCTCATTAGTCACCTAGAAGGGAACAAGGGGTGAGATAAACTCAGCAAGCGACGGCCATGAAAATAGACACATCTCACATGTGGTTTGTTTCGTATATGGCCACCCGATCCATGGCCAGCCAACGCTCACCAGCCTAGCTATCACGCGATCCGCCGTCACAAGCC
The DNA here is from genome assembly GCA_018135685.1 of Themeda triandra. NCBI lineage: Eukaryota > Viridiplantae > Streptophyta > Magnoliopsida > Poales > Poaceae > Themeda > Themeda triandra. The sequence goes on along the minus strand of JAENPR010000750.1, from coordinate 175,923 downwards.
TTCACACCGCTCCTGCAGTAGCTGGGCAGGCCGTCCACAACCGCAGCCATCTGTCTCCGGTGGACGCCGGCATCTCTTCCTGACCGTCATCGCTGAACTCGCCAGCTGCCTCGGTTCGTATCCTACCGTTTTTTGTGTGGTTTTAGTTTCATGTGTATATATAGCTACCGTAGAAAAATTAGAAAAGTTGTAGATAGCGCATGGCACCTATCGTCTTTCCGCTAGAGAAAATGTGCGCGACTTTATTATCAGTACTACTTTCTAGATCGATTCATCTTTAATTTAAGCAAAAATGGGACCATATCTTTAATTTAAGGGCATGGCACCTATCGTCTTTCCGTAGAATAACTTTTTGTTTTTTTTTCAAAAACTAAGTTCTACAGTGCTGACCATCGTAATATAATGAACCAAAATGCCATGCTTCCACATATGCTAGTAATGTTATTATCAAGCACATGCTGTCATGCTCACTTCACAAGGGCAGTTATTCACAATTTGTTGTAAAATGATTTGAGTGTACAATTGGTCCTAACATTCATATATGGGTCCATAAACTTTCAAACTGATTGTTTAGGTCCTTCAAATTTTCAAGTTGTTCATCTTAAGTTCATTCTGTGTACATTTATAGACCTATAGTGAACTTATTTGAATTGGCTACTTGAAAAGTGAAAGGACATAGATAATCTCTTTAACATAAAATGGAGCTATATAAGAATGCTGAAACTTTTAGGGGCCCATGATGCATTTCACTGCAAAAAGAAATTATCTTCTGTATATTGGATTAGAATTGTCTTGAGCTGTAACGTAAAGCAATGACAAATGTTGGATTTCCAGCCAAATATAATTTATAAACTAGGTGAACAAATCAAGTATGCTTGTCATCTGGGTCCCCGAACTCACCAAGCTGCCACATGGAGAGGGCGCCAACTTAAACAATTTTGAGAGTTGAGTGACTTGAATGAATAACAATTAATAACAAATCCAGAGTCCTCTCCAGATTCCACTCTTCTTTTTGTGAGCTACCCCTCATAATTGTAAATTTTGACTTCTAGTATGATCTCTGACATTCATCTTGTTCAGAAATTTAGTCCAATCATACAAAATATTTGAATTATTCTTTCTAGAACTTTCATCGGAAACATGTTTACAACAAAATAAATTACATCTAAAATGATGTTTTTATAAGCCATGGCCAAACGTAATATCTCAAACTCATTCCTGCAGTTCAAAAAGAGATCAGTGTCCAAAAGTTCTATGTAGTAATTGTTGCATGTCATTTTTTCTGTGATCATGAGTGAATTAGATTAGTAACATACTCCATTCATTTGCATTTACATGTCACAGTAGGATTATCCAAAGTTAAGCATTACTATCTTTGACCATCTATTTTTTTAAAAAAATGTTATAGGTTTAGAACATATAAATTATATCTTTATGAAAGTAATTCTCACAATGAATCTAAAAATAAAATTCTTATGCCATGAACGTGTATATTTTTTCCATGAAAAATTGATGATCAACAAATGTTTGACTTAGGTCAAATTTAATACAACATGTAGAAAATGGAGTAATTGAATTAAAAAATGTCCAGTATCCACTAACATGCATAGGCCTTAAGTATCATCGTTCCACTGTGCTGGAGACAAGAAGTTTTCGATCAGGAATCATGGAGTACATGAATATACTGTGGATCTTCGGTTTGCAATTCAATAAATTGGGATGTGAGCAAGAACCACATAGTTATTTATGGACTTCGTTTAGACCTAGTAAGTGACTCTTACTTTTGCGGGTGAGCTGCCATGACAAGCATGCACTCAAAATTTAATGGGAGCTGTGTGAATGGGAGCTGCTCATTGGGTGCAAATTTCATGAAGAGCGGGCCCAAAATAATAGGCCTACGAGGTTGACCAAACAGACATGCAGTGCCTGTTGGGGTACACACATGTTGTGTACTATGAGCTGATTTTGCAAATTCATTGTGGACATTTGTGGTCAATACTTGTCTCCAAAGGGTCTTTCATGCATGCCTTTTTCTTTCTTTTTACTTGTTCGCACAAGCACATCTTATTATTACTAATTAGAGACTACAACGAAGGCTCTACGTTAATTCTCACCAGACGCGTTAGAAAAAAAAAAGAACTCACATTAATTAGAAATATCTAACCATTAATCCAAAGGCTCTAACTAACCATAACCATTAGATCTATCTTATTTATTTAATAATCTATTCACCTCTATCATTACAAAAAGAAAACAGCCTAAAAATAATTGATGAAAAAAATCTGGCCGCATGATAGAAAATATTTGATTGACCGTTGGTTAATAAAATATCTAATATACTTTTTTTGAGAATTATCTAATATACTAATTGGTACTGGCGTCTAGCGATCACATTAAAAAGTTGGTTAATATTATAAAATATTAGTCCCTACGTTATTGGTCCGCCCAAAATATTGTTCTCAAAAAAACTAATCTAGCCACACGGAAGGAATGGCCGTATCATGTACATACTACCTATCACGTAGCCCATGATATTTGCGGTTGGTTAATCTATTAATAATAAATAAATAGAAATAAAGTTTGTCTATTAATGTCAACCACAACAAAAAAAGATCGTGCCCCGCACTACCGGTGAAAGAGATGGGACAGTCTAGAAAAATGAGATTTTTTTTTCAATCGCACGGAATTGTTTGGCATTTGTTCCGTTGTTCTTATTGTTCATTGATTGATAATTCAACATAACTTTTAAATTTGCCTTCAATTCAAGGACGTCCATAACTATGAATGACAAATTAAAGTATCCATCTTAGGCATTATGAAAGATAATTTAAAAATAATCTCTTAATTTTTTTATATATTACTCGCATCTACCATTACAAAAGATAATGCAAAACAACTACCAAATCTGCATTCAAATTATCTTATATGCCATTATTATCAACCTCAAGACATTACAAAAAAGGTAAATAAAAATATATCTCAAATTCTCATGTAATTAATAAATATATGTTTTGCAAAATATTGTCCAACATCCATAAAGTACTATATATATATATGTTAAGTTAAATAATTATTTTAATAACATATGAAATGTTCTTTTAATAACACATAGAAATGACAATCATATATAATTTACGTAAAATTATATTCATACTCTACAATAATAAATTTATGAGTCATTATATTAAATAAGTGTATACATTTTGACTAATATACTAATATTCCTAATTTAATTTTAATTAGTCTATATTATATAATAATACTACACATAATATTTTGATATAATAATACTACACATAATGCAAGCTAAAATGACCATTTAGACCATTGTCGAATTTTGAAAAATAAGGTATAGTAAGAACTAGAGGAAAGAACTTAAAAAGTGTTTATATATTATGTAATTCTATTAATATTAATATATTAAAATTTGATTAAGTAAATATATCTATTGTACCATCATATACACAAGCATGTATAAAAATAACTATATATTAGGTTTTAAGTAATCATTTAAATATTTTATTAATGACTCATACACTAATGACACTAACAAGTTATTTAAAATTATATTAATGACCATGAAATATAATTTGTAAAAGTTTTTGCCCTGGATATTTATACATTATTACTAAAACGTTTCATGTCTATATTAATTATGTATAACTATTATTGCATACATAATTTCTTGAAAAAATTCAAACAACTTGAGAAGTAGGGTTGGTTAATTCATATAACATGTATCTATATCTTACTGGTATTTGGGATTTCTTTAAAGTAAACAATCATTATAACATTTCGATATTAATGTTGTCTCCAGGATAGCACCTGTAGTCGTCCATGATCTCAAACCAAGCTCTACCATGGATCTTAACTGACGTAGTGCCTATTTTAAGTGTTATTCCTGCCATGGTAGTCCTTAACAGTATAGTTTACAATTGTCTAACATATCCTTATTCTAAAAATTACAACAAGAGTTAATAAAATATCCAATAAGGCCAAGAATTTTGATTTAATTTGAGAATAGGATGGGTAGCAATTAAACTTAAATTCATGGAGTCATATGATATAAGTTGCAACAATAGCCACTACAGTTTAATCTAACGTTTCAAATAAATGCATACTAAAAATAAAAGGTGCCATGGAAAAAGAAAAAAATGGATATGGATGACAAAACATTTGGTTATCTCTACTAGATAGAGAGTATAAAATGTCTATTGTGTTAGAAAATGAATAAAGTGTAAAACGTGGAATTTAATGTTAGTAATTTTTAATAGTTTGAGATATTAAGCATGGGTTGGAGGACAAACTTATATTTGCAGGTGAATTAAACGTCTAATTTTTTCTATGTCCACACAGTTCAGTTCATAAAGAGGGACATCCAACATGCCCATATAATAGACAAAGTCAGCTGTACAAAATTAAAAGGGAAAATGAAACACACAACTTAGAATCAAATTATTGTTAAACACACTTCAAAAAAAAAATAAGTGTTACATTATCACCTTTGCCACACAACGATCTAAATCTAGATTCAAAAATAAGTTAATTGTATGAAGTAATTTATATTAGTTAATATATATTAAATGATTTTCTATTGCTTAAATATCTCAAAGTTAGCCGTGCGGGAGTACGGGTAGATGGACTAGTTCTTTTAATCAATCTTCAATCCCGGTCCAAGTGCATCACGCCCCACCAGGATCGCAAGCCAAGTAAAGCTAGCTCTTCTCCTCATGCACCGCACAAAATATAAATCATGAAAATGTCTTCCTTTTAACACTCTCGCACACAAAGGATTTTGGCCAAGTCATAGGCCTCCAACCCTAGTAAAGCTCGCTTGCGCTTCAGCCAAGTTAGTTGATCCCATTTCAACCAATGCATATGTCGGATCCCATCTGAACTTCCTCACCAGTAACTATGTAGGAGAAAACAACTCATAGAGTAATAGTAGCTATTGCCTGAGCAATTGACTTCAATAAAGTTTCTCTACCAGCATAGCTAGCATCTCGTCCACTCCAACAGCCAATCAAACCTTTCATCCTTGCCGGCAGGTATTCAATAGCTTCATTGGTAGCACGCCCAACAGCTGTCGGCAGTCCCGAGTACTTCTCGGCAGTGCCTCCTTGAGACTATCTAAACACGTGCAGACAACCTCTTTCGACTCGTCTGAGCAGTTTTTACTAAAGAAAAACACTGATTTATCTTTGTTCACCAGTTGTCCAGAGCCTGGAGAATATATATTACTAGCAGGGATCCCGCGCGTTGCCGCGGGCTGTAGTTTGATTGCATCGTGAATCATCTATTACTTAATAGCTGGTAATAACTGGCTGGCAATATTTTGATCTAAAATAACACTATGTTGGTATCCAATGGATAGGTACATAGAAGTAAGATTTACGATGATACAATTAAATGGAACAGATAAGCTGGCAATCGAAAAGTTTTTTTGGAACTGTTGATCATTTGGAAGTAAAGTGTTTTTTTTTTTTGACAACGGAAGTAAAGTGTTTTGAAAACACACACAGATGTACAGTGGACAGTATGAAAATAAGCGTAGTAACCTTATTTTTTTGTTATTCGGTATAACTTCGTTTTGCAGAAGATAGGTTGTATTGATGGTGTGGTGTTCATGGAGAGTACATGTACTGTAGGCAGGATCCGTTGATGTATGCTAATAGGTTCGAAAAGTACTGTTTTTTGCGATCCATCACTGTTTTGGAACGGGTAACTACTGTTACTCAGCGGGTTAATACTGTTCCTCAGAGCGTTTAGGTACTGTTTACAAAGTCCGGTATCCGTTACTGTCGAAAGCAGGTCAGTACTGCAACTTAGCGGGGTTAGTTACTGTTCACACAATCCGGTACGGTTTCCTTAGTGGGTTAGCCACTGTTCACGAGATCCTGTACTGTTCCTTACCGGGTTTAGTTACTGTTCACACGCTCCTGTATTGTACATAGAACATGATGCTACAGCGATCTGTGAGGGGATCGGGCACTGTACTGGGAACAGTATATTGGGTCTACGATTATATGAGTATTGGTTAGATTTCACCAAGGGTTTCCATTAGGCAATTGACCCTTCTCTGAGTTGCTTCAGAGAACACAATAATGAATCCACAGATACAAGATGCGATACCCAAGGAGAGTGGATACCCACTCGGACACCTGTTGAGATATGCATTGGGCCAAACCCACTTTAGGAGACAAGATAACCCTTTCGAGCATATCATGAACGAATGCGTGAGATAGGGTCGCCCTGCCGTATGCCTCATGTATGTTTATGAGGTAAGACATGTTCAACCGCCATGGTGGCCGAGGTGGACAGCCTTGCATGCTCTAGGCCGTCAGGGTGCCAAGACGGTTGGATCTCGCCCCCTTAGGGTGTGTTCGGTTTCGCGGATAGGACGGTATGGGATGGGACAGTTCTAGATATTAGAGTGTTCGGGAATACACCGCAAATATGTGGGATGACCCTGTTTGGCCAAAATGAGCGGATCATGTCATCCCGATTCTAAGGTGTCACCTCCATCAAACGCGAGAGAGGGCGAGTGGGAAGGACCAGCGGAGATGAGCTCGCATGTAACCCCAGTGCCCGGGGGGAGCTCCGTGTGGGACCTCTATGGCCAACGGGGTAGCTCCGCACGAGACCTCCATGACCGACAGAGGGAGCTCCGTGCGAGACCTCCATGGCTGGCGGGGGAGGCGCCGCGTGGGACCTCCATGGCCAGTGGGGGTAGCTCCACATGGGGCCACCATGGCCGGTGGAGGAATCTCCTCACGAGCCCTCCATGGCCGGCGTGGGGAGCTCAACCCCCACTGCAGCGCAGGCTCGCCCACGGCCATGGCCTCCGTGTGGAGAGCTCGATTCCAAAGGTGGAGCCAGTGGGGGCTCGCCCGCGATGGCGGGGAGCTCGAGGGGCAGCACCTGGCTTGAGGGACGAAGGAGATTAGGAGAAGCTGACGAAAAATATATTGAATAGAGAATGACGAGTGGGGTCTACTTTTAGAAGACCAGTGGGGCCATTTAAAGTGTCTAACTGTGTTAAAATCACCATCCATCCTATTCCCTCGGTGCCTCATACCAAACAATGAACTAGGATAGACTCGTCTTTCTTAACTAAACACGAAATGGGATCATCCCATACCAAAAAGGGGACGGGACAATCCCATACCACCTTGTCTCCAAATCAAACGCGCCCTTGGATGACTGGTGCTCTGTGCGCATTTCCATATAATTACCACATACCGGTGATTACTGTTAAGAGAAACTATGGTCGATTGAAATGACAGATGTCTATTGATGATGACTAGTGTACATGTATATATGACATGCCAAAGGACGGATGCATGTTGACCAAAAGGTCCTCTCTATGAAGAGGTGTATATCTAATATGTCTACATCGAACCATCATTAGCAGTTGCTAATGACATGATTAACACTTAATTGATCACTAATAATTAATTAATCCTAATTAATCTCAACACTCCCCATTGATCAACTGATCCCTTGTAAACACTGTCATTGTTTGTTCATCAGTTATTATCAAGTTTTGGAAAATCCTATAGGAAAAACCAAAGTAATATGGTATACCAGGCAAAACTCGTTAAAACCCTGTGGAAAAATAAAGAGAAACACCACAATAGACAATCACCGATGTTATTAGGCCCTTTGAGGTAAACCCAAAATCTGTCTAAAAACACCTTGACTATAGGGTCAATATGCCTCAAATATCATATTTCAAAAAACCCCAGTGGAGAAAACTAGATAATATATCATATACCTTTGTGTTGATATTGCCTCATCAAAAACTTTATACGAATAACCCAAAGGGAAAAACTCATACAAAGAAAAGAGTGCAATGTATCTTATGTTCCAATATCATCCACCAAAAACCCCTATGGGAAAAATGGATGATATGGCATAATCTTATGTTGATATTACCTCATTAAAAACTTTATATGAGAAACCCAAAGGGAAAACTCATACAAAGAAAAGAGTGCAATTGGAGAGCGCATGATGCTCGGCCAGCTCGACGAGCTCGCTAGCCGCCGACTGTGGTGACGTGGAGCATGACCAGAGGTCCTCGAGTCCTTCTGCGCCGGCTGCGGTCTGGGACGGGTCCGTGGAGCTCCAAATCAAGTTCTTCGAGGGGATTGATCCCCAAGCTAAAGCGTTCTAGGAAAAGAACCTCAAACCAGGCCTTCTGAGGGGAATGTCTTATTGTCCATGGTCCGAGATCCCTGTCCTAGCGCCGCTGAACTGCTCGCGCGTCGGGGCGCGTTCTCCGGGGGGACCCAGATGGACACCCCCAAACGTGAGAGTGACTGTGTTGGGATCGCAGTGAGCGGGAGAGAAATCAGAGCGGGAGTCCACTCCATATTCCCCTCCGAAGTGATTATGAAATCCAGGCTCCGGAAGCACATGTGCACGCTGAGAACCTTGTTGTCGTCACGGTTGGCCATTTGAAGCCTGATATGGTGTTGCTTTCGACACCAAAACATGGTTCGAGCGCCGACATGCTTTGCTAGGCCCACCAGAGATGTTGAAGCAGGGAGCTCCAAGATTCCTTGAGCCTTTTTGGTGCCGGTTCAAGTGAAGACATGCCAGTCAATTTGACCCTGTAACTGACAACGAGACAATGTATCAGTAAAACAAGGTGAATCTTGTCGGTTTGTGGCCAGACGTTCCAGTATTCGACTTGAAAGCCAAAAGATAGAGGCAATTGACTAGAAAGTCAACGCCTAGTATAATAGTAAAGAATAAACTAAAACGGCTATATCAGATAAACATGGAAAGCATTTGAAACATTCAGCTGATCTAGTTTAGTCGATACAAGTAGGATACGTAGCACACGTGTAACAATCTAGATAGATCTAAACATGCATGCATGAGAGTGAAAGCATTAACCGTATCAGCTATTCTGCCAAAACAGGGTTCATAGAGCACGAACAAGGCTACTTATCTTGACCGTAGCTAAACTAAGATCAAAGCAAACCTGGTCTAAAAGGCAAGTGGGCTTGAATCAACCTTAAGCACAACCACAAGCAAATCTAGAATTAAAGCAAAACTAGTCTAGAAGGCCGTTGGTTTTGAATCAATCTAAATCTACTCATGTCAAGCAAACATCTCTAACTACGAACAAACCTCAGAATCAAAATAGATCTAGTCTAAAAGGCCGGCGGATCTAAGTCAACCCTAAATTTGCTCGCAGCTGAATAAGCCTCAAACACACAATAGGGAACGATCAAGATTGAACAAATTTAGCCGATATAAAGCAGAAATTGATCATCATGGTAAAAATAAGCATGATAAAGCATAAAAGACGATCGAATTCAGTAAGATCTAAAGCCAAATCCATCAATCTCGAATAGGCAGTAATATTGTTATAGTAAATAAATCATTAAAAGAGCAAACAATATTAGCAACTTAATGAATCTACTAGGATGCCAATCCTAATAGAGCTGATAACTAAGAGCATCTCTAAGAGTTTGTCAAATCAACTTGGCATCCATCCATTTTTAGCAAAACAAGAAAATTTGTCCTCCAACGGTTTGGCATCCCACTTGGCAATTTTGGAAACTTGGCAAATCATCGGTTTGACCGTACCAGAAGCACCCGCGTCGTCATGGTGTGATCGATGTTCGGAGCCGCACTGCAGGCAGTGCACCTTGAGGCTGTAGAGCGCATCTAGCTCTTCAGAGTCCACCCACCTCTCCGGGCCACTGTCGGTATGGTTGTCTAAGAGGCGGACATGTAGCTCACCATTTTCGCACACTCGATATTGGAAGCAGACGATAGCGTGCGAGCCCATTGTATCTTTCTCGTCAGGGTACCTGCTTTCGCAGTCGTGCCTCGTAGCTTTGTCCCGGCCACAGCCACGGTAGACCCAGTTGTCATTCTTCTTAGCATCAAAGCATCTATACCAAGGACAAGCAAACAGCCTCCCAATGCAAGGACCTTGGTCTAGGAGCTCAGCCACGCGCTCCCGGGTAAGCTCCTTGCCGCTATGCTTCGTATAATTGACCAGTGGCATCACCTCCTGTTGCCCTACGCCACTGGCAGTCCTCACGCCCAGAAGATCAGTTTGTATCTTATATAAAACATCGCCCACTACAAATCCATGGCCCCCTTTATAGATCCTTTCGTCGGCATTACACTTACTCAGCAGCTGGTTAGTCCAGCCCTCTGAGGCCTTCCAACCATCAGGGAACGTGTTGGGGCCATGGAACGTCTCGTACACCTTGCAGTGCATCCCCTCGATGGCCATGGTGCAGGCATTAATTACACAGGTACCTGCATGCCATCATCATCCATGGCAAGCACAAGAAACAATATAAGTATACAGTTCTGTCAGTGCGATTAAATCAAAAGGGAAGGACAGTAGGAGAGAGGTCAGTAAAGTGTGTGTGCTGATCCGAGATAGAATGGATAGAGTGCCAACAAATCAAAATCTAAGTATATATGCAGTGCAGAAGCAAGCCAGAGAGAGTGTGCATGTCAGTGTCTCACTGTTGTTTTGCTTCATCGGTTGCAGATAACGCCGGGAGCTGCTCGACAACCTCACTGGGCCGACGAGGCACTTCCCCAGCACCGAACAATCCAACTTGTATGTGTGCTCCCACCTCTTCTGAATTCCTTCACGAGTACTAGGAAGAGGGAGCAGCTGTCGCCAAAACCACTTTACAATTGAGCCATTGCCAGCCCAATCGTCGTCATCGAGATGGGGGCCCTCCCCGCGCCTGCTCAGCTCCTCCCCGGTCTCAACAAAATTGTGGTGGGTACCTGCAACAAAAAATGCCAGGAAGAAACAAAAAATGCTTACTATTAGTTGTTAATGGGAGACGTACGATGAACATAATATTAGTTAGAGCATTCCTCCCTTGCCCTACCTGGCACTGTCTGCTTCATAGAGCGGCCCAGACAAGCCAGCATCACTGGACCGAAGGGCTGAGCCAACACCAAACAATCCAGTCGGGATGTGGTGTTATTCCACCAGGCTGCGATGGTGAAGACGGCCACGACGCCGACGAAGGCCCCTAGGTGCGCCATCTTCAGGTACTCAGCTAGCCAGCCTCGAAGGAGCAACGCCCACAAGATCATCCCAACTCTCTGTTGGAGTGAAACAAAGATGCATATTTATTATTAGGAAATCAAAGGAAGCGCGCTAAGTTCATGGAGATGGTTAATATATGGAGGAAGCACTGTGCAGCAAAGGATTTGATGGAAGGGTAATAACAGAAATGCAGAGAATGGTATTCAAAACTATGAGCGGGGAATGAAAAGCACTTGGTATCAACACCAAGGTGGATGCTGGCCCACATTTCAAGTAACAAAGGTGTTTTAGTTTCTTTATAAATTTGGCTGCAAATGGTCTGGCTTATATGATGGATAAAGCTAATATCCTGAACTACACATTAGGATATCTACTTATAAACAATCTAGGCAAAGAATGAGGAATAAATTACAACCACGCAAAGAGAAGAATGTGTTACCATGGGGGAGGCAAATCATAACCAATTCATCTCTAAGTAGTCTTCCAACATACTGTGTATGAAGTTCACTAGCAAATGGATTCCAAACATTCTTATAGAGGAATGACATAGGAAAAATTATAGTATCACATGCATGGTAAAAATGGAAGAACCTAGCTAGACCTAAAAAATTTGGATGGCTGAGCATTATCAACACTACAATAATGAATCGGGTATACTGCAGTTTGTTGAGAGAGAAATAATTGAACAACAGTGAGCATTTTCTTATATAGCAAAGGTACTAGCTAAATGGAGAGTCTCAGTTCTCGAGGGAGATCATGGATTTTTAGGCATCATTTTGGATGGAAGGGTTTGCATTTGGTATAAGATACATAGGCTACGAATAATTCCTATAGCAGTACTACAGCGCAGGGATATAGTAACACTAACTTGTGTTATTATAGGTTAGAAAAAAAGATGTTACTAGCTCTCTTTGTAACACATTTTTGTTTGTGCTTTAATTGGCCATGTTACTATAGATTGGTTTATTTTAACACATTTACTTGTCTACATGAACATTTGTCTAGCGTTACAATTGTTTTTTTTAAAGGAACTGGAGGGGTTTGCACCCCTATAGCAATTATTATTAAACAAAAGAAAAAGAGTAGCAGCCATAAGAAACTAAATAGGAAAAGGAAAGAAAAAACGATGAGGGACAAGCTTAGGAGACAAAGAAAGAAACAAGGAAAAGAAACCTAGTTACAGCCATCAACCAAGCTATGCAAGATTTGCAATCCATTGGTCAATGATTGTGGAATAACTTCCTTTTGCTCTGAAGAGCAGTAACTGCATCTCATCCTTGAAGCTTCGAAGGGCTAGCTGCAACCTTGGATTGATCTGTCTGAAGATGAAGTCATTTCTCAATTTCTAGATTGACCAGGCCATTAGATGATAATCTCCATAAAAAGGGGATGCCCAGCTGATCTCTGAAGCTCTGAAGATTCTAAAAAAGATCAAGGCCCATACTGGTCTAGATATTAATAGAGCCCCAACATTGCATGGCAAAAGGGCATTCTAAGAATAGATGTATCACTGATTCTACCATAGCAGCGCTGCAGAGGACACATGTACAGTCTTGGAGTTGCATGCTCTTTCGGTTCATAAATCCCTAGTGCTTATTCTGTCCTTTAGGAGTAGCCAAAAAAAAACACCTTATGTTTACTTTGACAAGAAGAGCTCCAGAGCCATTTAAAGGCTAGGTGAATACTGTGGTGCCCACTCATATGTCAGAGTTCCATATTGTTGGTATTTCTTAATGTATTCAGAGAATCCGCAAGCGTACAGAAGTAACGTTGTAGCCTTCACCCGGAAGTATTCAGGGTATCGTATTTTCCACAGGGAACGGAGGTATTTCTCCTAGCTAGTTCGTCCAAGGACAACACAAGGGTAGACATAGAAAGGTGGTAGAGATGGATTCCCATAGCTTTTGGGTCCTAAGCATAGCTTTGCAATAGTTCTACTTGCTCACTTCGGGTGCCGGGTCACACCTGGTCTGCCAGGCGATGCCGGCCTGTAGCTCTATGCCGCACCCGGACGTGGGCGAATGCTAAGGACGGACAGGGCTATCACCACCTGCCGCCATCCCCTCAACCATGGAGTGCGAGGCAAATGAAGCCAGCCTCTAGCATAGACGCCACGTCTACGCTAGCGACTACTACTCTAGCGTCGATCAGGGTGATCCGTCTTTATCAGGGACCCTCTACTAGAGCATCCGCCATGAGGACGAACAACGAACCTATGAACAAGCTTGGTAAAGCTCAACTAAACAAAAGACACAAAAGACTATAAGAAACACGAATACTTACTTAGCCAAGATCCCGTTAGGGAGCTGAGTAGAATATTCGCAGAGGTACAAGGTTGGGGAGGTGCCGACAAGCCCGGCGACTCCCCGCGCTCATGCCTCACATCTCGCTTTCTTCTCTAGCTAGCTACTGGGGCATAGCCCTTTGGAGTGGTGCTCTAACTCTAATAATCTTGTGGCTCTTTTCTCCCTTGAATTCTTGATTGAATGAGAGAGGAATGACCCTCCTTTTATAGGTGGAGAGGAGGGGGTCTTTGCATATTTTATCCTCATTATTGCCCCCAAACTAACCTCCTCCACCATTCTAGCATTAAACATACCGCCATCCCGCACCACCATAGTGATTGGGCTGTCGGCATGGGCCACCAGGACGAAACTGGCCTGGTTTGGCCACCTGGCTGGCGCGCGCGCCCTGTGTGCGGCTGCACCCTGGGGAGCTCAACTGGGCCCCATCTTTTGGAGGCACATAGGCCTCGTTGATAGCTTTCCAATGCCTACTGAATCGCCTGAATCGGAGTCCGCATGAATGAGTTATGGCCTGTTTGTCCAGGCCTACTCCTGCAGCCCAAGGTGGAGTTGGTCCGGGTTTTGGGCTTTCACTTCTTGGGTTCATGTGTGGCTATTTGGCCTGTGTTCAAGACCCAAATTATCTCGGTAAATGGGCCACCTTCTTATTTCATGGTTTTCTTGTGTTTCTTGGCCCATTTGTGTCCACTTCCGGAGTTGCCTTCCTGCAAGTGACAATCACCAAAACTCGTGGAACATGTTAGTGTCAACTTCTATTTACTAAGTTTGCGGTGGATTTTATATTCTTATTGGTGGTACAAAATATGAGATAAGGACCGCCAACAAGCTCCCCCACACTTATCCTTTACTCGTCCTTGAGTAAAGTTTAGGACTAAGATCGATCATCCTGTTGATATATAACCTGCATACAAGATATTCCAAGCTTCACCTGCACTTGTGAACTTTGAATTGTCTACCACATTATCTTGGGTAATTGAATATTGGAACAACATGGATTCAAATCCCCTTGCATCAGTTATATCAGAAACTTGGGTTTTTCACATGGTTTTGAAGAAAAAAAAGATAGCCTTGCTCCTCAGATGATACTCTCAAGTCGCTCAAAAAATGTGTCTGGTTCATCACCAAGGCATTTTTTTTGGATATGCCTTCTTTTCATAACCTATCTTTAAAGCTTTTGAGTGGAGTTCGGGTAGGTATGAAAGTGGGCATACTTGCATCACATATATTGCTAAGTCAAAAACCGAATCACAAGGAGATACAAGTCACATACCTTGATTGAGATGTGCAGGTGTGTGGAATAAGGGATGCTTCCTAATTCTAAATATTTTTGGTACTCCATGCATCGTGACTCTCTTTTTTGGTGGATGGATATTTCTTTGGAGAGTATGGGCTACAAAGGGACTCTTTCTCTCTCTTTCTTTTGAACGGGGGCATTTGAATTCCCCGTTGATTTATTGCTTGGACATTTGTCCTTTTTTTCTTCTTCTTTTTTATGCCCCTTGGCATGGATTTCTTTGTATCTCTTTTTTTCTCTTTTATTTAGCATAGCACATAAGTCTCTTTGGCAATTAGAAATTTTTTTTGATGGAGAGATCTCATGATGGATGCAAGGAGTAGTTTTGGTGGATAAGGAATGCAAGGCTCTTAGGGTAAGAGTCGGCATTTTTATTTGGTGAAGTGGTGCGCAACTCTCAAAGTAAGAGTTGGCATTTTTTGTGGACGAAGGGGTGCATGTTGTGCGCAACTCTCAGTGTGAGAGTCGACTCTTTATTTGGTGGGTGTACGTGTGTCTCAATCATGGGTGCATGACTATAATCTCATTTAGGTCACAAACAATTTGACTAAGCTCAATGATCAGACAAATAGCATATGACTAAAGGTTTGCATAATTAAATCATGTCATATGGCTTTGGTAGGAAATTCTTTATCATTGAGAAGCATGCTATTGCATTTTTCTTTTGTAAAAATAAATCCCAAGTTCTTCATAAAAAGAGCAAGGTTCAAATCATCCAGCTATATCACATACTCCAATTACTTAGATAACATGGGGTCCCTATGATAATTGTTCATAAGTCATAGGAATATTAGCGAGGAATAAAGAGTATGCAAATCTTATCAAATGATAGCATAGAGAAAAAGTTTTATCTTTTAAATCCAAAAAATTTCAAACTTCAAAACTTTTGGAGATGTGAGGGTAGAATTGCACAAACCGTCATTGAAGATGAAGGAGTTTTGTAAATGAAAGAGTTATTTGGTTAACCAGAAGGTTAACCGATCTTCTCTTGGATCTATTTTTTTAGTCCTTTTGTATCCTCGATGTTGTGCATTGTGTTGGGGAGATCTCGAATGCGTGTGTTAGTCTTGCTCGAGAGATTTCCCCACACTTATTCATGTACCTGGTTTATTTAAGAAGAAAACAAAAAGAAACAAACAGGGGCTCTACTGGTTGGAAAACCAGGGAGCCAGAATTTTATTATCATATTATTATTACTTAATTATTTTTATTTTGTAATCCCTTTTTTATTTATTTATTTGTTCATCCAACTCATAACTCAAGCAAGGTCAAGATTAAGTTGCAAAGAAAAACAGACCTTGGTTTATCTCCATAACAGATTACTTCCTATTGTTTATGGCAACAACTTAAGTTCATTAACCAAATTTTAACACCATGCTGAAATTGTGATCAATTTGGGTTTCATCCCTAGCCTACCCCAACTTGCTTGGGATAAAAAGGCTATGTTGTTGTTGTTGTTGCTGAAATGGTGATCAAAGAAGGCAATTTTAATCTAAGCACCATGCTTAATTTAAAAAGCCTATGGATGTATCAATTGAATACACCCAAACTAGAGCATAAGACATAAACATGAGAAGCACAAATTTGTATGGTCACATGGAGACAAGTATGAGTAAACAAGTTAGTGAACATTACCTTTGCTTTACCTGAGCATACTCACCGATACCGTATCCTGATGGAAGTTCCATTCCTGCTACTAGGGTGCCATGGATTTCAGCTCAGGTGAACCAAAAGGCCAGGCCACATACTCATGACTAGTATGCAGGCCATGGGTTTTGGTGGTAGCAAAGGTCCATAGAAGGAGAGAACTCTTGCTTTTCTCTTCTTCTCTCCTCTTCTTTTTTTAGCAATGTGAAGCTGACATCAACTTGAATTCACCACTCATTTTTTTCTTTCTTTCTCTCTCTCTCTCTCTCTCTTTTCTTCTTTTCTTTTCTTTTTTTCTTTTTTTCTTTTTTTCGGGTGTCTCTTGGTCTTTGTGAAACATGGGCTTCTCACTTCCCTCCCCCACACTTGAACTTTTGTGTAAAAGTCAAGTGTAGCGTCAGGATCTCCTTGTGAGTGTGTTCCATCGCCGAAGTGAATCAAGGCTTGTAACTAATGTCGCACCTCGTTTGCAAGTGTTGTATGACCCATTTTCTTCTCAACCTGAGATGGTTAGCAATAGGAATACCCGAGGGTGCATACTAACTTAAAAACATGATCTTGCTTTTACTACAAAGGAACATAGTCTAGGGTATCTCCCGACGGTGCTTAAGTTATGGTCTTAAGCTGGACCTACAGGAATTTCCTCTTACAACTATCAATGGTGGTGTTAGCAACCAAGCATTGGGCAAAGATGCTAAAGCTTCAAGGTTAGTACCATCGTGCCACTACGAGATTTGAAAGTGCTTATGATAAACATAGCCATCCACAATCATCCTCTTAAAAAGTTTTGAAACAATAGTTAAGAGGTGGTTGGGATTCTTGTGAGAGCACATGGTCAGAAGCAAAACAAACTCTAGAGATCCCAAAGACGAGCATGAAACATGAGTCTCAAAAGAGAGCTTTAGCATGCTCGTTAGCGGATTCACTCTAGAGTTGTTGCTTCAGGCATGTCCACAGCATTAGAATTTCTGTCCTTAAAAGATATATCATGAAGGACGAACATTGACTCCTGACCATTATCAAGAACAATGTTTTGATGGCCAGAGGGAACACGTCTCTTATTTGAGCAAGGGCGAAGGTGGACATTCCATTTCACAAGGATGAAAAGGAAGCTCAAACCTTGCCTGCTTGAATAGGTAGCTTTGCTGTGTCTTTGGGTCTCTGGGCAAGAGATAAGGCTAGCAAAACTTTCATTTTCTCATCAGGGCTCCTTTGAGATGGTTCTTTTAAAGAGCGCCTTATGAGAAGATGAACATTGAGAATGAACTCCAAAGGATAAAACATTCCCTCCTTTGGTGTTCGTGGTTCGGGTGAGGGCTCAACAAACGAATCTAAGAATGGCAAGGGCAAAGATTTGATTGATGAGGGCTCCTCAAAGCTTGACATGCCCTTTTTATGGAGGGGTTCAGGTTCTATGACGGGAGAAGCATGCTTCTCTTCGGACATTAACAAAGATTTTCTTCTATTCCATCATGGTTTTATATAAAACAACCCTCCAATGGTCATGTCACGGCATAGGGCATCATCTATGTCTTGACCCAAAAGAGATGCAAATGCATGTCGTCAGGTAAAGACAAGTCTAGGCTGGCATGTGTTAACATTGTAGACCTTGCCTAGGCTGCACCTATGGATTCCTTCTCGTTCTATTTGAAATTGAGGATTGCCCTTGGTAGAGAGTTGATATGGGACATAGGGGAGAATGCTAGACAAAAGTTGTCTTTAAGTTCTCCCTAGTCTCCATTCGAACTTCCCACGACATTAGTGTACCATTGCTTTGCCTCCCTGTTTGAGGGAAAACGAAAACAACTTCCACATAAGAATTCCGTTGTGTCATGCCAGGAATGCTTAGGCATGAACACACATCCTCAGAATCGTGTAGATGTCTAAAATGATTTTCATCATCAAGACGGAGAAGGGCTTTGCCTGAACCAGGGTTTTGAATCCTAGGTGGAGTTCACGGCCCGGATGGAATATTTTGGTTTTGAAAACAAAAATTTTGGCTCAAAGAACTCGCCTTTTTTTGAAGCGTAAAAGATTTGGAACTGGTGTTTGGCTTCACGGTGGTAGGTTCGGAAGAAATATGTTGTTTATAAAAAGAAATTTAAAAATATTTTTTTTAATAAAAAGATACGAGGATGAACTAGGTTCGAAGAAAATAGCAATTGTTCCCCGGCAACGGTGCCGGAAAAGACTGTTGGTATTTCTTAACGTAAACGGAGAAATCCGCAAGCATACGGAAGTACCGTTGTAGCCTTCACCCAGAAGTATTCAGGGTATCGTATTTTCCACAGGGAATGGAGGTATTTCTCCTAGCTAGTTCGTCCAAGGACAACACAAGGGTAGAGATAGAAAGGTGGTAGAGATGGATTCCCATAGCTTTTGGGTCCTAAGCATAGCGTTGCAATACTTCTACTTGCTCACTTCGGGCGCCGGGTCGCACCTTGTCTGTCAGGTGATGCCGGCCTGTAGCTCTACGCCGCACCCGGACATGGGGGAATGCTAAGGACAGACAGGGCTGTCACCACCTGCCGCCATCCCCTCAACCGTGGAGTGCGAGGCAAACGAAGGTAGCCTCTAGCCTAGACACCACGTCTACGCTAGTGACTACTACTCTAGCATTGATCAGGGTGATCCGTCTTTATCAGGGACCCTCTACTAGAGCATCTGCCTTGAGGATGAACAACGAACCTATGAACAAGCTTGGTAAAGCTCAACTAAACAAAAGACACAAAAGACTATAAGAAACACGAATAGTTACTTAGCCAAGATCCCGTTAGGGAGCTGAGTAGAATATTCACAGAGGTACAAGGTTGGGGAGGTGCCGACAAGCCCGGCAACAACCTGCTCTCACGCCTCACATCTTGCTTTCTTCTCTAGCTAGCTACTAGGGCATAGCCCTTTGGAGTGGTGCTCTAACTCTAATAATCTTGTGGCTCTTTTCTCCCTTGAATTCTTGATTGAATGAGAGGGGAATGACCCCCTTTTATAGGTGGAGAGGAGGGGGTCTTTGCATATTTTCTCCTCAATATTGCCCCCAAACTGACCTCCTCCACCGTCCTAGCATTAAACATACCGCCATCGCACACCGCCATAGTGATTGGGCTGTCGGCATGGGCCACCAGGATGAAATTGGGTCGGTTTGGCCACCTGGCTGACGCACGCACGCCCTGGGTGCGGCCACACCTTGGGGAGCTCAGCTGGGCCCCATCTTTTGCAGGCACGTGGGCCTCATCGATAGCTTTCCAACACCTGCTGAATCGCCTTAATCGGAGTCCGGATGAGTGAGTTATGGCCTTTTTATCCGGGCCTACTCCAGCAGCCCAAAGTGGAGTTGGTCCCGGTTTTGGGCTTTCACTTCTTGGGTTCATGTGTGGCATTTTGGCCTATGTTCAAGACCCAAATTATCTGGTAAATGGGCCACCTTCTTATTTCATGGTTTTCTTGTGTTTCTTGGCCAATTTGTGTCCACTTCCGGAGTTGCCTTCCGCAAGTGACAATCATCGAAACTCGTGGAACATGTTAGTGTCAAGCCCTATTTACTGAGTTTGGGGTGGATTTTATATTCTTATTGGCGGTATAAAATGTGAGATAAGGGCCGCCAACAGATATGTAGCTCCATTTATCAAGTTCCTCATTGAAATTCTCCTCTTCCATCAAGTTCTATGGAAGCATGAGCTGAGTGTGTGCTTGTTGGGAGAGGGGTAGATGAAAAAGGCTATGCAGAGGGGTTTGGGCATATCCCTCAGCTAGGATAATATGTTTAATTTTTGCAAAGGATAACAGCTCAAAAATAGCCATGCCCTTAAACTTGTTAAGCAGCTTGAGAGTGTCCCTCGACCAGAAAGAGCCCTTCTTTTGAGTTCCAAGTAATCTCCTAGCACTATAGTATTTCTCCAAAACTAGAGATACCCATGGTATGTCTTCTTTGTTAAAGAATGTGTGTAGATGTTTGATCAGAAGGGCTTCATTTTGGGTTTTAATGTTCAAAACCCCTTGACCCCCTTCATCATTTTCCCTGCATACCATTGGCCAGGCTGCTCTAGGCTTCTTTTTTGCATTGAAATCTACCCCCTCCATAAACACAGTTTCCTGAATTTGTAGATCTTATCAATTATACTCTGCTGCAAATGGAAGGTGCTCATACAAAAAGTTGGCATGGCAGTGAGAATAGAATTGGTAACCTCCAGTCTTCGCGCCTGATTTAGAAAGAAGGAAGTTGCAGCCAACCTTCTTTCATATTTTGTTACCAAGGGAGAGAAGTCAATAGCTCTAGGTTTGGAGAGGCTCAATGGTAGACCCAAGTAGGTAAAAGGTAAACTTCTAGTTTCGTAGTTCAAAGTTCTTGCTAAGTGCTGCAGTTTTTCCTGACCAGTTTTAATGGGAACCATGATAGATTTATTATAATTGACCATTAGTGCAGTTGATCCCCCAAAAGTATGGAGGATTGATTTTAGAGCCACCAGCTATCTGCTACAAGCTTTCATGACCAACTAAGTATCATCTGTATACTGAATGATAGGAAAATCATTTGTGCACTGCAGTGGAATTGGAGTTCTTAGAATGCCTCTATTCTTGCTAATGGAAGAGTAGGGGGGAGAGAGGATCTCCTTGCCTGACTCCTCTTTTACAGTGAAAGACTTTCCTAGTACCCTATTAAGGAGTACAGAAGAAGTCACAGAACTTAGAATAGCCTTGATCTAATCAATCCATTTCTGACCAAAGCCTTTTGCCTCCATTATTTTGATGATTCCATTATGCTCAATTTTGTCAAAAGCCTTTTCAAAATTTAGTTTAAGTATAATGAGGTCTTTCTTTGATTTATGGCAAATGTGGATGTACTTCAGAGCCCAAGCCAGGTAGTCCTGAATAGTTCTTGATTTGATGAACCCATATTGATTCTTATGCACCAACCCTCTAATATGCTTATGTAACCTGTTTGCTAGCAGCTTGGTGAGAATCTTTATGGGGGAATTGAGAAGTGATATGGGCCTATAATTGGAGACCATCATGGGGCTATCTTTTTTGGGAATGAGGGTATTGAATGAATTATTAATGCTTCTAAGGCAAATATCCCTCCTCTGAAAGTCCTTGCATAGATTGATGAGATCAAGAGCAATGAGGGGCCAGCAACCCTTGATAAACTCATTTAAAAAACCATCAGGTCTAGGAGATTTGTTATTTGGCAGGAATCTAACTACATCTTCAATTTCCTCCTTTTAAAAAGGTGCTTCCAACTGTTCAGACCCACCACTATCTGCATAAGCTGAGCAAGGTCAAAAATTATCTCATTATGCTTGGAGATACCTATCCTTTGCTTGAAGGAGCTCCATAGAAGTTCAGCCTTTTGCTCATGGCCAAAGAGATGATTCCTAAGTTCATCTTGAGGGGAGGTGATCTTGTTACCTCTATGCCTTACTGTTGAATGGGCATGGAAAAATTTTGTTGCAACATCCCCTCCCAGACCCATCTAATTTTCCCTCTCTATTTCCAATATGTTCTCTACTATTTGAGCAAGAAAATTAGCTTATCTCGCCACCAAGTTCCTGAAGTTCCTCTCTGGTAGAGTTAAGTCTCTGAAAAGCTTAATGGTTTCCAGAAAGTGTAGAACCCCTTTAATCTTTTCTATAGCCGGTGCCAATCTTGGAAGACTTCTTTTCCACGCATTGAGGTTTCTTCTCAGATTCTAAAATTTGGCAGTTACAATTTTTGAAGGGTCAATGATGTGCTCTGAGCCACACTACTACAGATTTGGCTATCACTGCCGCCCTCATCGGTCTGGATTTTAGAAAACCGGCGCTGATAGTGGTTCCAGCCACATCAGTGCCGGTTCGTAATACGAACCGGCACTGATATGGGAGTGCTAGGCCAAAACCGGCACTGATAGTGGTTCCAGGCACATCAGTGCCGGTTGATGAGGGTCATCAGTGCCGGTTCGTAATACGAACTAACATTGATGTGGCTGGATGAAAAAAAATTGGTTCCAAATCACATCGGTGCCGGTTCGTATGTGGCTGGATGAAAAAAAAATTGACACTAAAATTTGAATTTTTTAAAACTACCTCGGATGGAAAAATGGCCAATACAAAACATGTAGATCTCAAAAAGTTATGCAACTTTATAATGGACAACTTTTTCATTCAAAATCATTTAGTACTTCAAAATAATGTTTAGAATTTAGTTTCAAAGTGCTAAAGAACACTTATTTCTCTTTTTAATGCGTATGTGAAACTTGTAACTAGTCTTTCTCCCTCATAGTAACTCCAAATGATATGATTTTTTTTCTAAAATTTTCTAAAATCATGGACTATCAATATATTATATTCTTACTGCTATTGTTATGTTATATTTTATAGGGAACATTTCAAATTTTGAATTTTAAAAATAACACTTTGTGGACACTTAGTTTGAAACATCAAATGGTCTCGGTTGAAGAAGTGATGAACAAGAGAGTTGTACAACTCATGAAGATGTACAAACTTTATTTTGAGTGTTTTTCCATATGACAAAGTGAAACCAACATTGTTCACAAAATCTACATATATCTCTTATAGCTTTATCGCTTCGTCGGATGAACTAAAGATCAAAATAACAATTGTAGATATTCAGAAGTTATGAAACTTTGTAGTTGGCAACTTTTTGATTTGAAATCATCTTGTCATGGAATAGTACATCTCGAATTGCTTAAAATTTAAAATTCAAAAGTTGTAAATGATCTCGGATGAAAAAACACCCAAACTAAAGTTTGTAGATATCGAAAAGTTATGAAACTTTGTAGTTGAAAACTTTTTCATTTGAGTTCACCTTGCCATGATAAATCTACGTTTAAATTTCTCAAATTTGAAATTCAAATTTCATAAACGACCTCGGATGAAAAAACTTCCTAAATGAAAATTGTAGATCTTGAAAAGTTATGAAACTTTGTAGTTGATGACTTTTTTATTTGAATTTGTTTTGGACCTCAAAAATGCTAATTACGGTCGGTTTGATATAATATGTGGGGATCCAAAATGGAATATAGACACAACCGACTAAGGGGTGCAGCGGTTAGAGGAGGAGACGTGCAAGGGGCAGTCACGTGTTCGAATCCTAGGAAACGCGAGCGCGCGATTTTCGCGCGAAAAATGCCGCGACTTGCGATGGAGACGGGCGGGTGCTTTGGGCTGGTGTCGGCCTCCCCATATTTGAATATTTTTAATTCCTATTTTTATCAGTTTTTGGATTATGGATAGGATTATTCAAAAACCCTCATAAGTGCCGGGTTGTATTACAAACCGGCACGATCACATCACTGGCGACATGGTAGTGCCGGTTCAAAATCCGGCAGTGATGGGGGTTTCCCAACCAGCAGTGATCATTGAATCTGGGGTAGTGCCGTTCCAACCATTGACTGCTACTGAAGAAAACTCCTCGATCATGATTCAACCAGTGATTTTCAAACCTAAAGATCTGAGCTTGGGGGATTGTTGTGGCAATCTCAACTACACATGGCCAATGGTTAGATGTCTCCATGGCTATAGTTTTAACAATGGTGTCTGGATATTTGGTTGTCTAGGAATTGGAGGTGAAGAACCGATCCAATCTCTCAAGAAGAGGAGGGAATTGCTTGTTTGTCCAGCTGTACTGTCTCCCATGGAGAGGTAGTTCGGTCAGACCTAGTTTGTTAATAGCATCATTGAACAAGAAGATTTCATTAAGGTCAGCTCCTTCCCTATTTCTATCTTCAGGCTTTCTTAGAAGATTTCTTTGAACCATTCTAGGAACTCTCCCTTACCAAGTGGGGTACAGGAAGCATAAACAATTCTGATAGGAACTCTCCCTTACTAGTACAAGCAATAGAGCAAAATAAAACTACATAGGATAGGAAACAAAATAGAAAAGAGAGTGGGAGCACCAGCTTCGACCACCTCTAGGCACCACCAGTCTTCATCACTCGTCTTCATTGTTGTTCTCATCATTGCAGTTGCTTTTAGGACATTTACCCTTCTCCTCATTGCCTTTTTTGACCTTCTTCCCAATAGGGCCAAGCTTGTTCTTTCCCATCAGAGCAGCTTCCTCGAACCGATCCTCCTTAAGCTGACATAGAGAGGTGTCAATCTTCTTTAGAGATCTTGGAGACAGAGTCGGTGGTCTAGTAGAGCATATAGAGAAATTTTTGCGGCAAGATCCTGTTCTAAACCCATTAGAGTTGGCTCTGACCCTGTCACTCCTTCTAACAGCTGAGTCAACAACGGGGTAAGTAGCCTTTGCTTTTCTTCCCCTTTTCCTGCCATTCATTGGCTCTTCATTACCACTGGATGTCAGTGTTTCCTTGACATTCTTGGCCATGACAAGTTCATCAGCTAGTAGATCACATGTCTCTATTGATGTAGGTTTAGAACCCAGTGAGATTGGAATGGAACCTTGGGGGTCCAATTGCAACAAATTAGAGAAGCCAGATTCAAGCAGTTTTTTAGCCAAAGGGTGTTAGGTTGGGGCATCAATAAGGGCCTTGAGGAAGCTAGCCCACTCTTTTGGGGTCACAATCAACTCCTTCCTAGCTGGCTCTTTGGGCCCAAAATTCAAATTTGGTGCCAACCCTCTAGGGTCCTTAATCATAGGTAGAGGAGGGAATCAAAGAAAAAGGTCCTGACCCTAACAATCTGGATGTTTTGATGTATCACAAAATTCTCATGTATCACCTACTATTGTGGCTCATTTTTCCCAACCTGAATCCTATCTATCTATGCCATCAGGTCATACTGCAGCTCAATTGCTTCCTCCTGAACAATGAGGGCAATAGGATTCTCACCTATGTTGATGTTCTGCATCTCCCCCCACATTCAGCTGGAGGGCTTCCTCATTATGGATCTAGACTGCATAATTTTCAATTTTCATTCAAGTTCTGATTTGCTAGAATTGGCTAAACCTACTCCTCTTGCACTTCATTCCCATTCGCAATTAAATCTATGCTTCATTCTGCTGCACTAACTCTGCTTGTCAAGCTTGCATATGCCCCATATGGACATGTTCATTCTAAACTTACACCCCCCTCCTGCCCCTGCTAGGCCATCTCATGCTGCTCAGGCACTTGAATCTCTTGATTGGCTAGTTCATCGAGGTCCACAGGCATTTCCTCCTATACTTACATAACACGCATAGGGAAAGGGTCTTCAACCATTGGCTCAGGTTCCATCTATTGATTCTGAATGGGGGCAATCTATAGTTCTAGTTCCAGGACAGCCCCTTGAGCCAGATTGATGATCATTTCTAGGGTCTTCTCCCATAGGCCCCGTTCCACAGCCATTAGAGCCTGATTCAAGTCAAGTTGCGACTCCATCTTTGGGGTTTATGGTGTTTCTGATGAGATTGTTCATCACATAGTAGATATTTTGGAGCTCAACTCTCTTTCCAACATCTTCCCCATATGGATCCTTCCATAGATGCCTTATCTCACTAAGCTCTAGCTGATTTTCATTATGAATCTGAGAGTATGTCCTATAATCCAGTCCAAAACCAAGCAGCTAACAAAAAGTGATGAAGTCCACACGGTAGTGCATCCCATTGGTCGTCCAATGGAGCTCATCTATACCTTTGTTCTAGAAATATGTTGCATGGAACTATGCTAGGACCTCCTTGTTCCAATCATACCTCAATGCCATGATATCAGAGAGCTCAAACCTCTCACAGATCCTAATGGCCTCAGTGAACTCATGCTTCTTCTCTCTCAGTAGATCCCAATCAACATACTGCATGTTGCAGATCTTGACCTTTTTGTTGGAGAGAATAGCAGTGGTATAGATGTTGGAATGAAAGACATTCCAAAACCTATAGTCAACCCCCCATGCTCTTTTGTCTCTCATAGGGATTTATCTCTCTTGCCTCTTCTGTTGCCCTCCAACTCTTGATGTAGTTGACAATAGAAAGTTCTACAGTGTCATCGGAGCCTTGAGCACAAACTCATCATCAGCAGCCCTCGATAGCTGTCATCAAAAGTCATAGTGTGCTGAGGGGTGCCTTGATGGCCAGCAGTAGGAATGATGCGCCCCTCCATTTGCAACCTTTCATCATCTCTGATGTGCTGCTCTCTTTCTTCTTTGCTGAGGTCAGCAATAGGAGGAAGAGTAGTGCCCTTCCCCTACCTCTGTGGGAGGGCTGCTTGGTCAATTTCTTTCTCTTGCCTCCAACACCTTCTCCTTGCTCCATCTATGCATACAAGAGGTTGTGTAAGAAACTATATGAAAGATAATGAAGAATTGGCTAAAAATGGGGTTAGCTAGGAGAATGATTTGGATTAAGACCTGGTGAGCCTGGTGGACAGTGCAGCTCATGGGGGTGCAGCACTGCCGCACCCTAGGAGCGGCACTGCTGCACCCAGTTGCTCAACAGATCATGATCCAACTCATTCTTCTGACTAAGTCCATTTTTCAAGCATCTCTAAATTTTCTCTCAATTTCTAAAGCACAACACATTTAGAGAACATGGTGATCTAGCCATGAAATTTGAAAGAGTAAACATGATAAATTTAGGGTTGATGAGGTTGGTAATTGAACCCAATTAATTCAATGTTTCATTGATTGAAGGAAGCTGCAAGAATAATCTGCAATCGTCGAGAACAACATTGTTGTACTCAAGCCATGTTAAGACCATAGCGCTAACCTTCATTCAACCATTGAAATCTCAAATCGATTCAATCCATACATCAATTCTTCTTTCTACTTCATCACATTATCT
Source organism: Themeda triandra (assembly GCA_018135685.1). NCBI lineage: Eukaryota > Viridiplantae > Streptophyta > Magnoliopsida > Poales > Poaceae > Themeda > Themeda triandra. Next base: position 148,916 of record JAENPR010000750.1, on the reverse strand, counting down.
CAGGAAAATGAATTAATGGACTAAAACAGCACCACAGCATAGATCAAGACTGTTAGGGTTTCACCTTGCTTGAACCATGGAGTGAAGGGAGAAGAAGAGAAACTGCTCCAGCCAGGAGCAGGGGCATCCACCAGCGGCACAGTAGAGGAGGCCGGTGGTGCCTGTGGCACTGCCAGGCTAGGGCAGCCGCGCAGCACTCGACGGGCGACGGTGGCTCACGTGCGAGACAGAGAGAGGGCGTGAGGCGTCGGCTTCGGGAAGAGAAAGAGAGGTATTGTAACACCCCAGGTACCACGTAACCCTGAGATGCTACCCTACAACCTTAAGAAGTTGCCTGCCTATTAAATTTGGCAACTCCTACGCAAAAGACGAATGCAAACAGAAGAATGCACATATAAATAAGTAGATATATGTGGTGCAACAAGAAAAACCTTACAAAGGAAAGAAAAAAAGATTATTATCTCTAAGTTCAAATTAAAACAACCATTATCTTATTTACAATTGTTATGTGATGATTCAAGAGTGCTAAGTATGCTGCTAATCCCATCCCCTTCATACCAGCATTCCTCATTAGTCACCTGGAAGGGAACAAGGGGTGAGATAAACTCAGCAAGCAACGGCCATGAAAATAGACACATCTCACATGTGTTGAGTTATTAAATTTGAAAGACAAATGAACATCCATAATAATAAGAAAAGTAGGCGAACGAAAAAATTGCGCAGATCCATAATGTAGCGACTTCCAAACATTATCATAGTATTAGAGTATCACAATTACCCATGTATTGATATTCTCCAAAACAACAATTAGCGATCCATGCATGCTATGATGCAACTCCATTGAGAGTTTTACGTTGGGCGGTGCCAACATCTCGTGCAACTCCATGTACCGGTACTAGTCACTGCGCGATGGCGGTGACTGGCCATTAACTTCATATGAAATGCATATATATGCATATGAATGATCATGTATGCATAACTCCATAGTGCAACAATTATATTATAATAATCTGCAACCATCATCTTATAGCGACAAAGCGACATCGATATTATAAATAAATCTATAAACAATGTATACATAAGCAAGAATAAAGGTAGACCATATTATTAGTCTTGTTGTATTTTATTTGAAATAAAATGGGAGACATGAATATGAGCACAGCATTGGCCACACCCCTACGTTACTTGCCTTTTACCGAGGAGCTGAGCGTTGATGATGAGGCCTAATAACAGGTTAGGACCGTACTCCTGGTAAAGATAAGTATTTGGAATACTCAATAAATTATATTATATATCGTACAAATAATAAATACTTCTCCCTAGTCGATGGTATTCCCCATCTTTTCTAGTTGCAAAAGAATTTCCTTAAAAACTGAAGATACAGTGCACGAAAGCCTGATACTCATGTCTATTTTAGAGTAATGATACAGCAAGCACAACATACGCATCTACGTAAAATTATCTACAGCTTTAATATTCACCACAAAATTATTTCAAACAATAAATAATTTTAATCTAAGCTACAATCTGAGCACACTGGTTTGGAGTATTATTCAAATAACATTACTCAGAAATTGCACAGATCCTGGTTTATTACAACTAATTTAATTTTTTAAACATTCTATGAAGGGAAAGAAATTGGATAAGACCAATTAGTTTATTCCCCTTGACAAAAATGGCCTACGTGGCCTTCAAACAAACACCAATCAGAACTATATATCTACTGAAAGAATAAAATACTGCCGCACCAGAGATGGCAAGAGTTTGGGCAAGATTATCCTAATAATTGACAGACCTAATCAAGAGGCATAAAGTTGAGGGTAAAAAAACAAATTGATCTTCTCAGTACCTAAACGTGATCTCAATCTTGATGTGCCCAACCTCCTGCTACAGATCTGGCCTTCACGGGACCTGGCTGAGGTCTGTCATATGGTCCTTTGCGTTGCCATCAAAAACGAACTCAGAAGAAAGCAGCGATGGGAAACAACGGCAAGCATCAGATTAGTTGCTTTTCCACAGATCGCCACGGAGACTCCAGAGGCAGTAACGCCTGGCTGATGGGGTTGGGCAGCGCCGCCACTGCCTCTCTCGAAGACGACGACAAAACGATCAGAGAAACATCATCGTGCTCCTAAATACAATATAGGGTTAAATCTCCTGGGCTTCCCTAAGCGGACTCTAATTGGGCTTAAGTTATCTCCCTGTTTAGCCCAATGGTCCATTTTATAACACTAGTAATTTAGTAACTTTCATACGGGGTATTACATTCTCCCCTCCTATAAAGAATTCATTCCCGAATTCATCCACTTCTTAACAAACACAAATTTAGGACACATTTAGACCACAGTTCTCAAATGCATACCTTGGTCAATAAGTCAAGGCATCAAGCAAGGGTCTACTACTCTAGGAACATAAACAATTCAGCCATGGGCCGGCTTCTCCACTATTTGATTAGAAAGCACAAAACCATAAAGATAAAGCTGAAGGATGTCTATTTACGTTCAAGGTGCAAATCCAACTCTTCCATGAACAATCGAAGTCTTAATAGAAATCCAAGATCCCAATAAGGTAACCCCATTGCAAATTAGTAAGAAAATAATGTAAACATGCCAACAATAAGGAATGTAACACCCCGTGTCCAAAAACTGCTTATATGGCCTAGCTCCGCACGTGGAACGGGCCTGCATACACGTAACACCTCGCTTACACTTTCGTCCTCGCTTCGTGTAAAAGGGTTAACCCGGAGGTGCTACGTTTGGAATAACAAGGTTTATAAGCTGGCCGTCACCCTTCTACACTTCCAAGGTGATACTAAACCCACCAACTACAACTCCACATGAACCAAAGGGCTACATGGGCCAACTTCACAACCACTACAGGCTTCTAACGGGCTGGGGTGTTACAGGTATCGTGGCCCAGAAAGGAAACAGGGAGAAAGAAAATAGGGGCCCGCGAATCTAGCCGTTGGGGCCTGAATTCCAACTGGAATTCAAAGTGCGGCACTGCCGCACCAGCCCAAAAAGCAGGCGTTTAGCTATAACTTTCACAACTCTCTACATATAGGATATGGACATATATTCTTCATATTTCAAGACCAGAAGCATAACAACAATAAAAACCATGGTCATGCTATATGAATCAAGTTTGTAAATCATTTTGAAGCACATAATGAAACTTTTCAAACTTTTTCCTTAACATACTAGTTGATCAATCGGTGGCATGCAAGATTTTAAACCATGTTACTAGAATCAAGGATATTCAGTTCACCTCATAGTTCACAAAACCTTGACACAACGAAAGGCTTAGTGAAGATATCGGCTAGTTGTTTTTCGGTGCTTACATAGAGTAATTTGATATCTCCTTTGGCTTCATGGTCTCTCAAGAAATGATGCCGGATGTCTACATGTTTGGTTCTTGAGTGGTTTACAGGATTATTTGCTAGCTTTATGGCACTCTCATTGTCACACAAAAGTGGGATTTTTGTGAATCAACATCCGAAATCTTGAAGGACTTGCTTCATCCAAAGTAGTTGAGCACAACAAGCGCCGGCTGCAACATACTCGGCTTCAGCTGTGGATAGGGATACATAATTTTGCTTCTTAGAACTCCAAGACACTGGGGACCGTTCAAGGAATTGACATGTCCTCAAAGTGCTTTTTCTCTCTACCTTGCAACCAGCATAATCGAAATCCGAATAGCCAAGTAGAGTGAACTTAGAGCCCTTAGGATACCACAAGCCAAAGTTAGGTGTGTGAACTAGATATCTCAAGATTCTTTTAACAGCCATCAAATGGCGCTCTTTCGGGTTAGCTTGAAATCTAGCACACATGCACACACTAAGCATAATAGGACCTAGATGCACATAAGTAAAGTAGGGAGCCGATCATGGAGCGATATACCTTTATGTCCATGGATTTCCCTTTGGTGTCAAGATCAAGATGTCCATTAGTTGGCATGGGAGTATTGATAGGCTTGGCTTTCTCCATGTCAAACTTCTTGAGCATATCATGGGTGTACTTGGTTTGGCATATGAATGTCCCTTCCTTGATTTGCTTGATTTGAAATCCAAGGAAGAACTTTAGCTCACCCATCATGGACATCTCAAATCTCTTGGTCACAGTCCTACTAAACTCCTCACAATACACATGATTAGCACTACCAAATATTATGCCATCGACATATATTTGGCACACAAATATATCATTTCCAACTTTGTGAGTAAAGAGTGCAGGATCAGTTTTGCCTATTTCAAAGCCTTGTTTGAGCATGAATTCCATAAGGCATTCATACCATACTCTTGGTGCTTGCTTAAGCCCATAGAGCGCCTTTTGGAGTTTGTAGACATGGTTCAGGAATTTGGGATCTTCAAAACCCAGTGGCCGCTCGACGAAGACCAACTCTTTTATTAGGGCGTTGAGGAATGCACCCTTGACATCCATTTGGTATAGCTTGAAGTCATGATGGGCAGCAAAGGCTAAAAGTATTCGAATTGCTTCAAGCCTTGCCACTTGTGCAAAGGTTTTTTCAAAGTCCAGGCCCTCTACTCGAGTAAAGCCTTGAGCCACCAATCTTACTTTGTTCCTTGTCAAAACGCCATTCTCATCTTCCTTGTTGCAGAAGACCCACTTGGTGCCAATGACATTAGTCTTGGGTCTTTCCACTAAGGTCCACACTTGATTTCTTTAAAAGTTTTTGAGTTCTTCTTACATGGCCATGACCCAATTCGAACCTCCAAGTGCTTGTTTTACCTTGAGGGGTTCCAAAGAGAACAAACGAGTAATATTGATAGAAATTTACTAAATGTGAATGAGTTGTTGCCTGTTGACACTAGATACGCACACGAAAGAATCAAGAGAAATAATCCGCAAGCGCACGGATATCGGTGAGCACTTCACCCGGAGATAAGTCCCGAGTATCGTATTTGTTTTTATCCGCTAAGAGAAAACGTGCAATAGACTAACCCGATTTTTACTACTACCCCTGGGCTGCTAGTCAAGTGAGAATTAAGCGATATAGAGAGAACTCCTTCGTCAGTCTTCTTCTAACCTATGGCAAGCTTTGAGACTACATTCTAAGGGGGTACCCGAGGAATAGACACCACAAAGGATGCTAAACCGGGCACAAAGGACCTACCTTACCTACCAACGGGAAGTGGATTACAAAGGTAATAAAGGGATTGTCACTTCCCTCACTACTACCACGGTTCCGGCCGAATAGGGAGCATCTACAAGTGAACCTAGCCTAAGCACCACGCTTATGCTAAAGAACGATTACTCTATTCCCAACGCGAAGCGAATAAAGTAAACTTGTAAACCAAAGAACAATAATAACAACGAACTTACTAGTATTAGAAGTTGAATTGCCGAATGATTCTGAAACCAAGCCTCGGGTTAGGAGACTTGATCCCGCGAGATACACCGAGAGGAGACACCGACAGTGCCGGGCTTCCTCCAAATCTACCTCCACTCTATACTCTCTCAATCTCTCTTGATACTAATACCCTATAGAGATAGATCCATTCGAGGGACCCTTCTCTATCTAACTCTCTCTAGATTGAAGTCTTGAATGAATTGGAGAATGAATTAGGGTTTCACCCGAGGGGCCGGGGCTCTCTTATATAGCCCCTAGGATTAACCCGGCCCTCGGATCAAACCGACCTAAATGGACGATAATTATTGATCTTCAAAGTCGGTGGAGGCAGGATCCGCGAGACTCCACCTGATTGGTGGAGATGGGGAGTCGGCCGACTCCCCCCCTGGGTCGGCCGACTGGCCACCCTGCCAGGTGGGCCCCAGGTTTCAGGTGTCGCCTTCTGGAGTCTTCTAGATTATACTTTTTCACCCGTTCGGTCTTTCTCTCTATGTAAACCCGACATGTGGGCCATCTTGGTTGATTTTCAGCCGTCACCCCGCGAGAAATAGATATTCACCAAAACTCATGGAATTCATCGGTGGTAACCCTATATCTATCAAGTATTTATGAATAGGTCCATTTGCATGCTAAGTTGATTTGTTAATTTTATGAGTTAACGACCGTCAACAAACTCCCCCACACTTGTCTTTTACTCGTCTCGAGGAAAAGGATGGATTACTTTAAGCATAGCCTCAAACCAAGACATCAACACTAGATTATCCCTGATCATACCTGTACTGCGGGATTCAAAGTGTCTACCATTAAACTTTGGGGAGTTGAAAGATGGAATAGCGTGAAGTAGAGATCCTTCTTCTATCAATCCTGTCACTTGGAGTTTTTATAACATTTTTGCACAGAAAATTTAGCTTACCCTTCTCCATCATATAGCACACTCGAATCACTCTTTATATGTGGTATTTGTAGAACTCACCATTATGTATAGAGCACTCAAATCTCTCAATGTATGTAGTATTTTTGGAACTCACTTGAGGCATGTAGAAGGGTATGCCTCCTATTCTACTAAGGCTTATATGGAGTTTTAAGGTATTTCAAGGAATAGCATTTTTACCTGTGCATATTGATTAATCAAAAACGGGAACCAAGGAGAGGGGGACCTTACTCTAGATCAAGTGTGTGCAAGTGTGTGGAATATTTGGTGGCTAAATTTATAATAATGATGCTCCTTCCCTCTCTTCTCTTGAACATTGCTTTGCTTGATCTTTTCTTGAATAGCTCTTTGAGCTTATTTGAACTTTCCTTCTTCTCCGGGATTGGAATACTTTGGAGCTCATGGGCTATCTCTTTTCTCTTTCTTCTTCTCTCCTTTTTTTTTAACATTATTTTTGCATAGCCCATGTCTCAATCTCGGACACAATAACTTTCTTGAACATGAAGATGATGATGATGACAGTACTCTTCTTTCAACAACTAGATGATGATAACAATCCTTGGAGCATATAGAAATCCTAGAAAGTGTATGTATCCTCTCCCAGTGTAGAAGATGGATGAATGGCGGAAAGCATGTTTTTGCGTACTCCCAGTGTAGGAGCAGCGGATATATATGTGGGTGTAAGTGCACTTGATCATATGAGTAAGAGACCCTTCTCTAAGGCTCTAATACCGCCAAGACTATTCTCAACACAAATAAGAAGCTTATGTGCTGGTCTTTCAGAATTTTGTCGACGAGGCTCTATAGGTATTTATTACTACAGAGGAGAAGTATAGCTAACATTTTAACATTTTTGAAAAGAAATTCTCCAAGCAACTAGACATCAAGAAATCAGGTTCTCATGGCCCATGCTATATCACTGTCCTCAACAACTTAAGTAAAATGGGGTCCCTATAAAATATGTTCCCAACAGCAACAGGGATTCCCAGGAATTATCATGGTGTGAGTCTATCTTGGGGTCATGATTAAAATAATCTATCTTCTCAATATATATAGCAAGTGATTTAATTCAAAGTGTTCCCCAAATGAATCGGAAAAACATGATCGGTATAAATTTTGGAACGTAGGGAACCAAACCTGACCGTGGACGAAAGCTGGAGCCAAATGGGCCCAGCCCATGGGCGGCCTACCCTAAATGTGGGGCGGCCGACTCTGGCAGGTGGCCCCTCGGGGTCCGCTTCGTCGTGCGTGATCTTTACGTTGTATATTCTCAAATATTTTTGCTGGTTCGCTGATATCCGTTAGTTTCGTCGTCGGTTGCCTCCCCCACACTAGATTCCTGTTATCTTCATTCACAACAAAGTGGAAACAAAAGAGGCAACACATATGCAATAATAAATATAACTAGAAACTTTATTTCATCTTCATTAAGGCCTGGATTACAAGTATTGAAAAGAACTAAGATCGAAACTTTAACTAAGCACTCTTGCAAACTAAAACTTTTAATCTAAACACACTAGGCCTTTCTGATGCTAAGATAAATCTTATCTAATCAACTCGCTTCTCTAGAGCGTCTAACCTCTTTTCTAACTTATCCGTCCTCTTCTCTTGCGCACGAAGTCTATCTATGAGAGTGACAATGCTACTGCTCTGGACATGTTGGGCGTTTCGCAGAGATGCTATAACGTCGCGCTGAGTTTCTAACTCCTTCTCTAAGTCTGCAACGGTCTTGCGACGCTTCCTTGGAGCTTCTGAGGCGGCGAGAGCTGCTTTCGGGGCTTCCTTCGGAGGGACGAACTTCACTTTGCTCGGGTGAGCACGAACTCCCTCGAAATACGAGCGCTCTCCAGTGCTATACTTAGCACAGACAATCTCCCCTTGCTTGTTGGTCTTCACTCCCATAAGCATCTCATTGTGCTTAGGAGGGAGGATCTTGGTGCCTTACAGGAGCTTCACAATAGGACCCTTTGGTGGAGGTCCATCTAGGAGCAAAGGCTTGGGTGCAAATGATGAATGGTTGGGCGAAGTAGCTATGGTCGTAAGCTTGAGGTTTTGGAGGAATAGAGGCTAGGGGTTTGGGCTTAGCAAGAACGATGGCCTTGCTCTCGGGCTCCTCTCTTGGGATGGTGTTGAGATCAATCCGAAGCGGATCAATCTCCTATCTAAATTCTGCTCGACTTCGCCATTGCTGCGTAGCAAGCTTGATGGTAGGAGGAGGAGGCTTTAGATGGAATGAGGTTGGCTTGAGGCCGGGCTTCTTTATATAGGGGGATGGAGAGGCATCTAAAGGGTATCTAAAGGAATCTCCGAAGGAATAACGCGTCAACGTGATCTCAAAAACCCTAATCGGCAAAAATTCTGAAGGAAGAGTATGGAAGGATCACGAATGCAAAAGGCCGGCGGTGGAAGGGGGAGTCCATGGGTCGGCCGACTCCCCTATGGGTCGGCCGACTCGGCGAAGTGGACCCCCTGCCGGGCTTTTCGCAACCTAATTAGCATATTTTTGTCGTTCGGAAAATACCCTGGACCCCGAAAAATGAAAAGTAAAAAGGTCGGGCCCAACTACCTAATTGAGAAAAAAGTTTAATTCATCTATTTCACCTATTTCCTCAATGGGCTCTAAAAATATTTTAAGGCGTTGACCATTTACCTTGAATATCGTACCTTCGTTGTTGCGAAGCGTAACGGCTCCATGCGATGATGAGCTTACTACTTCGAACGGTCCTTCCTATTTGCTTCGAAGCTTTCCTTGCCCGAAGAGTTTGACCCTGGAATTAAAAAGTAATACCTTGTCTCCGGGTGTGAACTCCTTGATCTTAATTCTCTTGTCATGCCATCTTTTCACTCTTTCTTTGTATATCTTGGCGTTGTGATAGGCTTTCTCTCTCCATTCTTCTAACTCAGAGATTTGCATCCTCCTCTTCTCTCCCGCTTTGCTTCTAGGTCCATATTCCATTTCTTGCTGGCCCAGTGAGCTTTGAATTCCAGCTCTACTGGTAAGTGGCAGTCTTTCCATAGACTAGTTGATATGGTGACATCCCAATAGGTGTCTTGTATCTTTCGATATGCCCATAGTGCATCGGGAAGCTTGTCCTTCCAAGCAGTTCCCATTTCATTCACTGTCTTCTGAAGAATATTCTTGATTTGCTTATTTGATGTCTCTGCTTGGCCACTTGTCTGAGGATGATACGGAGTAGCAACATTATGGCGTACTCCATGCTTCAATAAGTATTGCTCGAAATGCTTGTCGATGAAATGTGATCCTCCATCACTTATGACTATCCTTGGGACTCCAAATCTTGGGAATATTATTTCTTCGAACATCTTTTTGGAGCTTGAGCTATCTGCCTTTTTGCATGGCAGAGCTTCGACCCATTTGGACACATAGTCCACTGCTACGAGGATGTATTCACATTTCTTCGACGGTGGAAATGGTCCCATGAAATCAACTCCCCAAACATCAAAGAGCTCGATCTGAAGGTTGTTGATAAGTGGCATGGCATCTCTTGAGTTAATGTTGCCATGTCTTTGACAAGGACCGCATCTCCGAATGAAATCTTTTGTGTCTTCATACATTGTTGGCCAGAAAAATCCGCATTGCCAAATCTTCGCATGTGTACGGAACACCCCATAATGGCCTCCATATGGTGATGAGTGGCATCTTTCAATGATTTTGATTCCTTCTTCAAATGGGCACACATCTTCTGAGCAGACCATCGAGCACACTCGGAAGAGGTAGGGCTCATCCCATATGTGAGTACGACTCTCCCGGATAAGTTTCCTTTTGTTGCCTCCTGGTGGTACGTAACTTTGTGACCATAAAATTAACAATATCTCGCATACCGGGGGTCGATCCGTTGATTCCGTAGAGCATGTCGTCCGGAGTGCGTCGTCGATGGGTAGTTCCCCGTGGTTTCTCAAACGCATTCTAGACAAGTGATCGGCAACGAGTTTTCTACTCCCTTTTTATCTTTTATTTCTAAGTCAAATTCTTGGAGTAATAAAATCCATCTTATCAAACGAGGTTTAGCATCTTTCTTAGTGAGCAAATATTTTAAAGCGGCATGATCGGTGTAAACAATCACTTTGGCACCCACTAAGTAGGATCTAAACTTATCAATAGCAAAGACAACAGACTAGGAGCTCTTTTTCGTGGTAGCATAATTAAGGCGAGGTCCAGTCAAAGTTTTGCTAGCGTAAGCTATTGCATGATGCTTCTTATCCTTAGTCTATCCTAACACTGCTCCTACAGCGTAGTCACTTGCATCACACATAATTTCAAAAGGTAAAGTCCAATCAGGGGGTTGAATGATTGGAGCAGAGATGAGCGCTTTCTTAAGGATCTCAAATGATTGTAAGCAGTATCATCAAAGTCAAAAGGAACATCCTTAGCCAATAAGCGGGTAAGAGGTCTAGCGATGTAAGAAAAATCTTTTATGAATCTACGATAAAAAACAGCATGACCAAGGAAACTTCTGATTCCTTTCACATTGATAGGAGGAGGCAGTTGTTCAATAACTTCTATTTTGGCTCTATCTACCTCGATGCCTCTTTCGGACACTAAGTGTCCTAGCACTATTCCTTCTCTAACCATGAAATGACACTTTTCCCAATTAAGGACTAAGTGTTTTTCCTCACATCTTTGTAAAACTCGATCTATGTTTTCAAGGCACTCATCAAAAGTTTTTCCATAAACCGAAAAATCATCCATGAAAACTTCCATAATCTTTTCAATCATATCGAAAATATAGACATCATACATCTTTGAAAAGAAGCCGGTGCATTACATAACCCAAAAGACATCCTACGATAAGCAAAGGTTCCATAAGGGCATGTAAAGGTCGTTTTGTTTTGATCATTAGGATGGATAGGGATTTGATGATATCCGAATATCCATCAAGGAAGCAAAAGTAAGAATGGTTGGCTAATCGCTCAAGCATCTCATCAATGAAAGGCAAAGGAAAGTGATCCTTTCTTGTTGCCTTATTAAGCTTTCTATAATCTATGCACATTCGCCATCCTGTGATGGTTCTTTGTGGGATTAACTCATTCTTCTCATTTTGGACAACAGATCCATGCCTCCCTTTTTAGGCACAACTTGGACGGGGCTGACCCACTCACCGTGTGGCACGGGGTAAATAATCCCGGCGTGCAACAGTTTTAAAACTTCTTTCTTAACAACTTCCCTCATCGCATTATTGAGCCTACGTTGGGGTTCTCGAGATGGTGGAATATCGGGATCTGTGGGAATGCGATGGGTACAAAGGGCGGGACTAATTCCTTTGAGGTCCTGGAGTGAGTAGCCAAAAGCTTTTTTATGTTTTTCTAGGATAGCCATTAAGCGAAAAGTCTCGCTCCGAGTGAGAGTGTCACTTATGATGACGGGAGTGTCTGGATCATTTCCTAGAAAGGCATATCTAAGACCCTACTGGTAAAGGTTTGAACTCAATAGGAGGCCTAGGTGGTAGGGTAAACTCATCTAATGGTTCATTCTCGGAAGGGTCACTTCTTCTTCTATGAAGAATCTAGCTTCGTCTTCTAATTAGGCTTCACTAGGAATTCTAGAGAAGCTACTCTAAATTCCTCCAACGGATCATAATGTGGATAAGGCTCGGTCCTAGCATTTAAAGAGTGTGAAATGGACATTGCAAACTGGTGTTTCTTGCCTAAACAAATGTTTAGTTTCCCAGTTTGTCCTTCATAAAGAAGTCTTCTAAATGGTTGTCCTATCAACGTGGAAATCCCCTATGTCAAAGACATAGAAGCTTAAGTGAACAGGGGTTCCTTCTACCGGAGTGGTAGGACATGTAGGATTCCTAAACAAGGAAGAATTTGTCTTGAAAGATTTCTTATGAACTTCACCGTTGGGGTCAATGTCATGTTTCTTTGCAAATATCTTGCTAGTGTGGTAGACATGATATTTATACCCACAACTGGATTGTAGAGAGCGTCTATGCGATCATTGTTAATCATGCAATGAATGGGAAGAGAAGATGAATCCAACCGAATTATTTCAGAGGAAAGCTCGGACTCTTCTAACCACTCATTGCTCATGACAGATACTAACTCTCCTGAGGTCTTTCCTGTTGGAATATCCTCATCAATATTGCATGGCTTTATTGGGTGATATTTCCTTGTGGCTTCTTCACCTTGTGATAGTTGAAGATGTTTCCAAAATCGGAAAACGAGATCGGGTTCAATATCTAGCATAAAATCGGGAAGTGGAATGTCTTCCTTGTTTTGCTCAAGACATAGGTTAGCTGAGGTGGATGGTGTATCGGCAAAGGGTTGGCTTCAGCTACTTGAGGTTCTACTTCTAGGAGGTAGTCTAATTCACTTTGGATAGGATTTGGTCTAGGATTGATCTTGCTTTCTCGAGAGATATGCAAGAATGATCCTCCGAAGTTGTGTCGAGCAATTTTCTACTGTCTCTACTCGAGACCTTTATAAAAGTGTTGTAAAAGAATGGGATCTGGTAGACTAAGGTCCGGGCCTGATGCTAAAGGTGTAGTAAAACGGTTCCAGGATGGGGCCAAAGATTCTTTAGGTTCTTGCTTAATAGTCAGAACCTTGACTCTAAGGTCGACGATTTGGGAGATGGGATAAAAATCTAGGCAAAAGTTGGAGCGTAAGGACCCCCAATCTCCTTGTTGCTTACCTACGGCTTTATCATACCATTGTCTAGCTTTTCCCTTTAACGAGAAAGGAAATAGCTTCCAACGGAGGGTTTTGTCGGACATGCCCTCTATGCGAAGACAGTCACATGTTTGCTCAAAGTCTCTAATGTGAAGGTAAGGGTTTTCGTCTCCTTCTCCCGAAAGGATAGGCTTTGGACCAATGCAATCAACCGCGGACTCGGCCTATAGCTAGGTGTTTGGATAGGTTGTGATGACTCATGTGGCACTAGGGCTGGTCTCCGTGGGTGCGAAAATTGAAAGATAGGAATGGAATTTGAATTATCCATAAGGATAGAAAAAATGTACGGAAAAGTAAAGTGAAAGAAAAAGATAAAAGTATAGGTACAAGGTAGAGCAAGATTTAGGTTATCTAAGCGGGCCGTCTTTCTCCCCGGCAACGGCGCGCAAAATGCTTGTTGACACTAGATACGCACACGAAAGAATCAAGAGAAATAATCCGCAAGCGCACGGATATCGGTGAGCACTTCACCGGGAGATAAGTCCCGAGTATCATATTTTTTTTTATCCGCTAAGAGAAAACGTGCAATAGACTAACCCGATCTTTACTACTACCCCGGGCTGCTAGTCAAGTGAGAATTAAGCAATATAGAGAGAACTCCTTCGTCGTCTTCTTCTAACCTATGGCAAGCTTTGAGACTACTTTTCTAAGGGGGTACCCGAGGAATAGACACCACAAAGGATGCTAAACCGGGCACAAAGGACCTACCTTACCTACCAACGGAAGTGGATTACAAAGGTAATAAAGGGATTGTCACTTCCCTCACTACTACCACGGTTCCGGCCGAATAGGGAGCATCTACAAGTGAACCTAGCCTAAGCACCACGCTTATGCTAAAGAACGATTACTCTATTCCCAACGCGAAGCGGAAATAAAGTAAACTTGTAAACCAAAGAACAATAATAACAACGAACTTACTAGTATTAGAAGTTGAATTGCCGAATGATTACTCAAACCAAGCCTCGGGTTAGGAGACTTGATCCCGCGAGATACACTTGGAGAGGAGACACCGACGGTAGGGCTTCCTCCAAATCTACCTCCACTCTATACTCTCTCAATCTCTCTTGATACTAATACCCTATAGAGATAGATCCATTCGAGGGACCCTTCTCTATCTAACTCTCTCTCTAGATTGAAGTCTTGAATGAATTGGAGAATGAATTAGGGTTTCACCCAGGGGCCAGGGGCTCTGCTTATATAGCCCCCTAGGATTAACCACAGCCCTCGGATCAAACCGACCTAAATGGACGATAATTATTGATCTTCAAAGTCGGTGGAGGCGGGATCCGCGAGACTCCACCGATTGGTGGAGATGGGGAGTCGGCCGACTCCCTCCCCGGTCGGCCGACCGGCCACAAGGTGCGGTGTGGGCCCCAGAGTTTCGGTGTCGCCTTACGGAGTCTTCTAGATTATACTTTTTCACCCGTTCGGTCTTTCTCTCTATGTAAACCCGACATGTGGGCCATCTTGGTTGATTTTCAGGTGTCACCCTATAGCGAAATAGATATTCACCAAAACTCGTGGAATTAAATCGGTGGTAACCCTATATCTATCAAGTATTTATGAATAGGTCCATTTGCATGCTAAGTTGACGGTTAATTTTATGAGTTAACGACCGTCAACATTGCCCCTCTTTGGATACTTCTAAGGATGTTGTCAATGGGATGATCTTGTTGTATAGTTTGACGTAGCCTTGGATACTCAACCTCTTCTACTACTTCTTCTAGACCTTTAGCTTCTTCTTGTAAAAAGATAGGCTCTAGGTTGAGCCCTTGAACTGGTGGAGTAGGAGTTGGAGAAGCTGCTGCTGGGGTGGACGGTGCGGCATTGCTGCACCTAGGTGTGGCACTGCCACACTGCTGGTTTCTAGCAGGCGTGTGCTGCACCTTCTCTTTGAGTATGTTGGTAGAAATTAGTGCAACAACAGCTTGGGGAGCCTCATCATCAGTGGCTTGATCTTCTCATGGCGTAACATCGCCAGTGGCCATTTGCTTGATTGCCTGACATGGTGGGTCCTCCTTTCCTACAACACTTGAATTAACTTGCACTACTTGAGAGCCATTAGATTCATCAAATGTTGCATCTACCGTGACCTTAGTTCTACCCAAGGTTTTGTTGAAGACACAGTAGGCATGCTCATTTGACCCATAACCAAGAAGAATGCCTTCATCAGCTTTAGGAGCAAATTTAAGGTTTTGGGCCTTTTGTTAAGTATATAACACTTGCACCCAAACACTCTAAAGTAAGACACCTTAGGTTTGTTACTGGTTATAAGCTCATATGAAGTCTTCTTGAATTCCTTGTGTAGGTAGAGGCGGTTGATGGCATGACAAGCAGTCTTGATGGCATCACTCCAAAAGAGGTCCGATGTCTTGTACTCATCAAGCATTTTCCTTGCCATGTCAATGAGTGTTCTATTCTTTCTCTCTACTACACCATTTTGTCGAGGGGTGTATGGAGTTGAAAACTCATGCTTGATGCCTTCTTCATCTAGAAACTCTTCAACTTGGGTGTTCTTAAACTCGGTCCTATTGTCACTTCTTACTTTCTTGATGGGAAGACCATATTCTCTTTG
Source organism: Themeda triandra (assembly GCA_018135685.1). Taxonomy (NCBI): domain Eukaryota; kingdom Viridiplantae; phylum Streptophyta; class Magnoliopsida; order Poales; family Poaceae; genus Themeda; species Themeda triandra. The sequence continues at coordinate 133,344 of JAENPR010000750.1, read as the reverse complement.
TTCCCTTCTAATGAAGGTTTTCACCTTACCATGTACCTGGCACTAATCATAGACAAGAAATACCCATGTGAAGCAGGAATAATCATCAACAATTACTAAACTATATTTATCACCCCAAAGCTGAGGTAGGAAACCGATCCAAAGAGGTCCATATGGATCAACTCCAAAGGTTCTGAGGTGGTCATGATGCTCTTTGGTGGGTGAGATATGCCTACTTGTTTTCTGGCTTGGCAAGCACCGCATATCCTGTCTTTCTCAAACTAAACATTTGTTAGTCCAAGGATGCGGTTGTCCTTTAAGAGTTTGGCTAAGTTCCTCATCCCAACATGAGCTAGCCGACGATGCCATAGCCAACCCATGCTAGATTTTGCCATTAAACAAGTCTCAAGCTTAGCCTTACTTTTATTGAAATCAACTAAGTAAAGCTTGTTTTTGAGTTTGCCCATAAAGACAATAGAGGAATCCTCCCTCTTAGAGACTTACTCACCTATATCAGTGAAGAGACAATTGAAGCCCATCTCACATAATTGAGAAACAAAAAACAGATTGTACTTCAGAGAATCAACATCTAAGACATTAGAAATTGAATGATCAAGTGTAATAGCAACTTTACCAAGCCCAATTACTCCCCCTTTAGAGTTATCACCAAATATGATATTTCCACTAGGGTTTGATGTTGGGGAGTATGATGAAAACATACTCTTCTCTCTAGTCATATGATTTGTACAGCTGCTGTCAAGCACCCAACTTGACCCACCGGAAGAGCATGCCTGCAACACAAGTTTAGTTGCTAGACTTAGGTCCCAAACATTTTTGGGGCCTTGCATGTTAGTCACAAAAACTTTGGGAACCCAAATAGAAGTGTTAAGATAAACATTTTGACCATTGCCAACAAACTTAGCAAACACTTCTCCTTTGCTATTGCACTACAAAACAAAGTTAGAATTCAACACTTGTTGAGGTGCATCTGCCTTTGATTGATAGACACATTTACTTGAAGTGCCCCTAGTTGATTTCTTTTATTTCTAGACAACCTGCTTCGGCTAAGACACCTTCTTCTTGGGCTTTACATGACTAGCATCAAAGTTTGTAGCCTTTCCTTTCTTTGGGGCACAATAGCACTATCGCACTTCACACAGCGGCACTGCTACACTTGGCTGGTTGTGCTGCTCGGTGCTGCTATTGTGCCACACTCAGTGCTAGCTAATCTACACAAACTTTGCCTTTCCTCATGAATTGAACACACTCATAGCCATTCACAACCTTTCTTCCATTTGTCTTGGCTCCTTTTGTGTGTCTAAGCCCATCCTTGATGTGAGGGTGTCTTCCATTCTTATATTGTGGCTTCATCGCTTGACTCTCTTTGCCACAAGCAGCTTTCTCACTTTTCTTACACTTTATATTTAGCATAGCATTGAGCCTAGCAATCTCCTTTTTCATAGCCTCCATATTGGCAAGGTTAGTGGAATAAACATTCATATCAAGATTATAGCATTTTCCACAACCTTCACTAGTGAAGGGAATAGAGAGGTGTCTTTTACATTAGAAGACTATGAGTTGCTCTCCCAAAGAAGACTATATTACTGCTCAAGTTTGTTGTGCTTTTCAACTAAGACATAATACTTGTCAGTGAGAGCAATATTGCCTTCCTTGTGATTGCATGTTCTCTTTATTCATTGCTTAAAGCTTTGTTCAAAGAGTCCACCTCACCTCTTTCTAATACAAGAGCTTCCTCGCTGCTAATATATAACTTTTTGGTTCTCTCAAGAACATCATCTCTATTGGCTAGCTCAGCCTTGACACTTTCTAGTTCCTCCATGAGTGTTGTGATGAAGATTTTGGTCTTAGGATCCAAATTTTTATACAATTTAGCATATTCTTCAACATCACTAGATTCTTCATCACTAGTCACTAAATTCACTGTTAGAGATGTCACTAGGAGGAGGAGGAGGTTTGCTCTTTGATTTTACCTTCTTACCCTTTGCCATGAGACAAATGTGAGGGGAGTGATCATCATCATCATCGGTCAAGTTGTTGAAGAGTCTTGGTGTAGACGATGGCTTTTGAATAGCTATGGTTGTAACCTTCACATCCTCATCACTTGACTCTTTAGTTGAATCCCACTCTTGCCTAATATGTGCCTCTCCCATTTTCTTGTACCTCCACTTGCTCTCAAGCTTGCCTTCATTTTTGTCCTTCTTGTTTTTGCCATGATCCTTATCATGTGGACAATCCGCAATAAAGTGTTCGGTGCTGTCACATCTAAAGCATTTTCTCTTTTTCTTGTTTGGGAATCTTCTTTGCACAAGTTTGTATCCATTCTTTTTCAGCCCCTTGTGGCAGTCCTTCAAGAACAAAGCCATATCATCTATGTTCTTGTAATCAGCCCCATCATCTTCACTTTCACTTGATGAAGAGGTTGTGTCATCATTTTGAGGAATTTTCTTGACTTCCTTGGGCTAACTTGTTGATGCTTGCTTGCTGCCCTTGGACTTGTTGGAAGTGCTTGACTTGCTAGATTTGTTTGTTTTGAGAGCTACTTCCTTGATCTTCATACTATTAAGCTTGGCTTGCAACTCACCAAGTCTTCTCCTCTCATTTGCTTCTTCTCTTTACATGTCAAAGGTCAACAATCATCCAAGCACATCATTTGGAGTGAAGTGCTCAAACTTCTTCTTGTCTCTAATCAAGGTGACCACGGTCTCATTTCTTGGAGAGTAGCCTCTAACATCACCTTCACTACCTTGTGGTCATCGAGCTCATCATATCGATAGCCTCTAATCTTGCCCACTAAAATCATCAATCTATCAAACATTTCTTGGGCACCTTCACCTTCAACAATCACAAACCTATTGAGCTTTGTCATCGACAAGTCAATCTTTGCTTTTCTTACTTTGTCAACACCTTCATGAGCAAGAACCAAAGTGTCCCAAATCTTCTTTGCCACATCGATATTCATTACTAGATTGTACTCATTTCCATCTAAAGCACTAAGGATGCTTGTGGCTTGACTATTGAATTGAGCATCTGTCACACCCCATTTTTAAGGACAAAAATAGAGCGTATCCAAACCTTATATGTGCCCCAGGAATAGTCGCACATATAAGTAGACAAATTTAAATAGTAACCATCTCAATGTTTATTACATAGCGAACCATAATTCATCACATAGTCTCATACAAAAATATAATAATAAATGTCTATCACACGCGGAAGCTTCAGCACAGGGACGATGTCGACTGGGTGACCAAGCCTAATACTCATTCCGATAATCATCACTCCAGCCTTGATCTGTTACCCATCTGGGATTTTCCAAAAAATGAATATAAAGCAAGCGTAAGTACTCAACCGTACTCAACAAGCATAGCATGGGTTAATGAGGCTCAATGAAAGCTGACACTGTTTGACTGCATTTAGCTTTTATATAATAAACAAGTTTAAGCATTTAATTAGCGGCAAGGTAGTAGCAATTCCCCATTTAATCATGATCCAAGTAACATATACAATGTAAAGCATAAACGCATAAACCAATGGACATATTAACATAGTGTGAGATTCATTATCCTTAATGTAAATGTGTCGTAGGCCGCTCGTGACCGTGAGCACGGACGATATATCGATTTAAACTCTGCGAGGTGTACACTTTCACTTTTGTGAGCCATGTTTTATAATGCCTTGGGTTAATTACTCCCAAGACACCAGAAATCATATAAAGCCATTTAAAAGTTCATCTAACAAGTTAGGGCCGCTAAGGGTTCTGTGACCTGCAAATGTAGAGCCCCTCTTCCTAATGGCGCAACGACCGCAGCCTATACTCATTAGGACAAAAGCCGCACTACACCCAACCCAGACACACCCTCTTGCGCCAAAAGGTAACCTCTAACAAGCTAGAAGAGGTCTTCTAAACAACTAGAGCCAGAGCCATATAGCCCCCACAGCTGTACGATAAGTCCCGGATAAATCACTTGCAGATAAGACCCCATGTTTGTTAAAAGCCATTAATAACGTTTGTAGCATAAACATTAATCATGTTGCAAGATCATGAGCATTAATCAGCACTAGCATCATTGCTACCCGATGCAACCCAAGGTTTCAAGGAACAAGAATCAAAACTAAATTATAATCTCTAGGGTCATCAAGGTGGACACATGCATATGAAATATTTAATTATAATGAATAGGACACAAGGATGATCCATGCTATACTTGCCTTGACTCACAAACTCCTATGGATCCTGCTGGTCTTCAAAGAATTCCGGTCCTTCAACGAAACCCTCACCGTCTGAACTCATTCGAAGCCAACAAGCAACACCATACAATCCAATCGAGCAATCATACAAGGCAAACAATGAGCTATAATTAGAACATTACACCAAGCATAATAAAATAGAATAGAAAACTCATAAAATTATTCTATTCGTTGCTACGGTCACATAGACGTCAATTTCACCAAAAACGGAATTGTAACGGCGAAGTTATGAATTCTCGAAGATTTTCCTATAGACTAAATGTGCATTAAATATGAACTCGTAGAACTAAAGTCTACAAACTGGACTAAAATTAGCACTACTGCATCGCTTACGGAACTACGAAACCAACGCAATTTGAATCGACGAAAACGGAGTTAAAATAAATATTTTACAAGCATTTGAAATCTCACGGCAATTCTGTAAATATATAAAAACACTTTTACTATTGTACAAACGTCTGGATTGTAGCCGAACGGCCAGGCGACACGCGGCACGCGCGGGCGCGAGCGCTGGCAGCGCGTGAGCGCGAGCGAAGGCGTCCTCTGGGTCACGGGTTTGTTGTTATTTTTCGGGTCCATTTGCATGCTTTGTCCTGTTTGTCGGGTCCGGTCCAAAAATGTTGTTCGAGCCCGCTACCGGCCTTGGATGCTCCCTGTCCGTTCTGGTGGAGGGCATTTCCTCTCTCCCTGTCTGTGCTCCTCGGAGGGGGCGACCGGCGATTCTCGTGCTCATCTCCGTCCAGGCGCCGGAGCTCCTCCCTCTTCAAGTTGAGGGCTCGCTTCCTGCGCCGGAGCAGGGTGGAGGTTGTCAGGTACCTTCGGTCGAGGCCGTCTCTGCCTCAATTTTGTGGTAGTTGTTCCTCTAGATCTGGTTCGATTTTCTCGATCTGGCTCGATTGGTAGCGTAGCTGTTTGATTTTGTGGGGATTTGTCTTTGTGATGGAGGATTGGCCGGAATGTGTTATCAGTCGATGGATTTCTCATGTGCTTCACATCGATTGGCACTAGTTCTATTCAGTTCCGGTTAGTGCGAGTAGGATGCGTTGTGGTGTGGGTTTCATTGAGCCATTGGTTCGGCGCATGCCATTTAATCTCTGTGCATAGGCTTTGGTTTTGGCTGTTTTCCTGGTCAGTAGTTCGGATGGCATGCATGGGCGCATGGCGAGTGGGAGAGCTATTTAGGGATGGGGCTTGCCGGCGGGGTGCTCGTGTGGCAAGCTGTGGGTGATTTAGGTTTTCCCTTGTTCAATTTGTGCAATAGGCGCCTCATGCATTCTGGTGCTTGTCCAAGTGCTATGTGATGGATGTACTCTGCATCTTGCCCTCTGATTTTATCTTTTGCTTCTACTTTCTGTTTCGGCTAGGGATCTTGCAGTGAGGGTGATAGAAGATAATGTAGTGAGGATGGATTTGACTTAGTTGAGTATGATTGCTTATTTGGTGCTGTTTCTGTGGTCGAGGATTGGCTGGAATGGTGGATCCACTTTATTTTTGTTACTCAGCATCTGTTACCATGCATTTTTGTTAGTGATGTTTGGATTCAGAAGAGGAGGATGTATATCCATGGTAATGTCTATGCATGAGCATGATATTTATAGATCCTGTAGGGGGTGGTGGATTTATAAATGTGGACATGTTAGGGTTCATTCAGTACTTGGGGGTCATTTGGGTGTAACATTGTATGTCTGTTGTTTGGTCCTGGTTCATTTAAATATACCTACTAGTTCCATTTCCAATGGTTTTAATGGTACTTCGTTAGATATATAATTGCAAATATATGAGTCTTATTATCTATGTGTACTGTTACCTAAGGTCCACAGCTGGTCATGCATGAATTTGAGTAAAAATTGAATGTATGTGTCAACTAGTAGAGGCAACCATCTCTATGTTCTTTTCTAAATCGTGCGGTTATCGAGCTTCATGGCTCTCTATCTCTGTTTTAGGAAATGGAACTAGTTCATTACTTCTGATAGTGCATATGAGTAAGCATTATCCGTAGCCCTGTTAGCATTTTAGCCTTCTTATGCACATGTAGAGTTGTAGTGAGATTTTTTACATAGATTGACTACTTTTTGAGTACATATTTTTAGAGTTGATTATTGTTTTTTTTAACATAGGCATGGCTGATGATGACTTGGGTTCTGATGTTGAATTTGCAAATGTTGAGAGTGATGATGACTTTTCTACGAGCTCAAAAGACGACAACCACTCGATTCATTAGATCTTGGCTAGGTAATAATAGTTGCTAATTGTGATTTGTGCTAGCACATATTTTCCTTTGTTTATTGTGTTTTGTGCCAGTCCAAACCATTTTTTTTAACTTGTCCTTTCATATAGAAAAGTTTGTTTCTTCTGATTTGTGTGGTAACATACCTTTCCATTTGTTTGTTTTGTTTTGTGAACTTGTCCTTTCACACAATATTGCATTGATAAAACTTGTGAATTGGAACTTGAAATATTGATATCTCTTATATGTTGAGATATGAAGTAAAGACCATTTCCCATGAGACTGCAGAATTGCTTCTTTGTTGCTGCCATCATTCTCACATGTTGATGGAATGGGTTCCATGCATGGGTTACCGGATCGTTCTATAAATAGACCGAAACAAAGTCAATCGACCACTTTGAATGAATCATAAAAAATGAAGAACAACTACATTGCACATGTCGATGGAATGGGTTCATAAAAAATGAAGAACAACTACATTGCACATGTCGATGGAATGGGTTCCATGCATGGTTTACTGGATCATGCTATTAATAGACTGAAATAAAGTAAATCTGACCAATGAAATGAATCCTTTTCACAATAAAGTTTTTCACATTAAATCTGTGTTGATGCCTCTATGCTTGTTGTGAGAGAATTATCGGTCTTTGCATGCTTGATATTTTACTTGTACCTCAAACACATTAAATCTGTGTTGATGCCTCTATGCTTGTTGTGAGAGAATTATCGGTACGCATGCTTGATAGTTTACTTGTACCTCAAACACATTAAATCTGTGTTGATGCCTCTATGCTTGTTGTGAGAGAATTATCAGTCTGCATGCTTGATATTTTACTTGTACCTCAAACACATTAAATCTGTGTTGATGCCTCTATGCTTGTTGTGAGAGAATTATCAGTCTGCATGCTTGATAGTTTACTTGTACCTCAAAATAATTTAGGTAGTCCACTTTGTTGCTTGTGAGGAGTTAAAAATGGGATGGGATTTTGTACTGCAGAAATTTGTAGTCGTTGAGTGCATTCCTTTGCTGTTAGGACTAAATTCTAGGATCTCCGGCCTTCACTTATAAATTGATTAAACTCTGAAAGTATATGCTCTGAAACTATGGGACATGGTGTAGGTCTCTGTTCTCTTTGTGTTTGCTGAATTCTGCACAAGTGGAGGATCCTAGTCATGTCATAGCATTGCATATATATAAATAGGATACCGATGAGCTGCTGAAATGTAATCATGGAATATTAGCATCATCCATCCACCTATATTCTGATCTGCCAAGTTGAACTTTGGGATAGGCACGAGATGTGCCCTCCAAATATAGGCCCCTCTAAATATAGAACTTTCTTGTTAGTTTGTATGCTGAAACATTATCAGGTGTTGTAGATTTTTTTACTAACTTCTATTATCTTTACCAAGACAAAGCCACACAAACCAATTACTATTTTTCTCTTTTGCTTCTGCAAGAATCTAACACTTGTGAGAGCAGATGTTTCTTGAAACTAGTGAAGGTTTATAAAGTTTCTCTTTCAGTTCAGTGAATCAGTTTTATTGAATAAGCATTGAGATGTGTTGTAGTTATATAGTTGTAAGAACTACTTGCAGCTCCTGATCAGTCCTTGCTACTTGATTGTTTGAAGAGTTATTATTTTTTACTTCACTGCTATATTGCTTCTAAAAATCTAGATTAAACCACTTTTTCATTTACTTGCTCATTTCAGTCTGTTCTAAAAATTCAGATTACATACATATTACTGTGTTTGTTGTGATTTTTGCCTACCTAAATCATTTTTTCTCCTTGTCATTTGTGTTGGGATGTGTGTGAGAATGTATTCATTCATAGTGACTTCTGTCTACTCGCACACACCACAGTCCATGGCACTAGGTGGTTTTTGTACTTGGGAGGTGGTTGGTGAGTACAACCAACGAGAATTGAGCAAACAAGACAGGAGGAGGAAGATAAGAGAGAGAAAGAGAGCAAGATAAGTTGCTTATGTGTTGTGGCCCAAGGCCCTGGGAATTCAGGTGTGTCCCTTACTAAAAAGCCATTTTATGGTTTTGGCAAAGTCTATGACTATCTTTGTTAATGCTAATAAACATATCATTCTTCCCGCAAGTACTAGTTTGTTAATGCTAATAAACAATTCATATACATAATTGCGATAACAGCTAGTGCTAGTTGCACTATTTGAAAAGTGCAATTTTCATATTTGTGACTAGTAATTTTATTTATGGAGCATAAATACTGTAATGCATATGGCTTGTTAGCAACTTAGCATGAACTCTGGGAAAGTGTTCAGAATCTGGGAATGTGTTATCAATGAATATTATAGAGAATTTTGTAAGCTTTGTATAGATGTAAATTTTACATTCATATAATTATCGAGTGCAAGTTATGCCCATTTTACCGCACCGATCTGTGTCCAACTTGCCAGAATATTCAGAAATGCTTGCCTAGCACATGATACATTTGACCACATGTGACTAAGAACTGCTTGTTATTTGATAATATTCTAAGGTCTTGTAGCCTTCTTTGCTCATTTTATTTTTTTGCTTGTGTCTGTCCATCAACACCTTCTATAATGAATGACCCGATTTTGTTGGCTGCCATTGACGGGTATTGGTGAGCAAATAGAGCCGTTGCTTGATTTCAGCTTCCACTTCTTCCAAACTTCCTCAGTTTTTTAGGAACTGCATGTGCCTCGAGATGCTTTACCTAGAACCTGAATCAATTTGGTATGTTCTTCTTATCCTTGACGCTTGATTCCTTACTAACTGAATTTTGTTCTCTCTGTTTGTGTCTCATAATTGTGTATTTTGTCGAGTGTAAAAGTAGTTATCTGATTATGGTACAGTCTGAATTGCTACTTGCTGAAACTCTAATTAGAAACTTACTGATTGCTAGTGATGGCCAATCTTGTTTTATTGTTTGTGTAAAGTCAGTGGTCTGTCTGATCTATACAGATAAGATAATGTGGAGTGTTGATTCACTCTGGATGTCTTATATTACTTGATTCTTAACTGGTCAGTACTCAGTAGTGAATTGTCCAGTATGGGAAACAAATGGATTGCATTATGGTTATGGATATTGACTTGTCCTTAAAAGATTGCATTATGGTACAATCTGAATCACTTATTGTTTTACACAGAGTGTAATTGTTCTAATCAAGCCACTTTTATGTACCTCCTGCTTTAAATCGTACTAGTTAATAACTATGGGGGTGTTTGTTTCCCGTTCCTTGCTAAGGCTCGCTACACCTAACTTGTGGCTACCACTGTACCCTATTCCTAGATTGCACTTTTATGTGCAGTCAATTGCACATTTGAATTACTGCAATTACGGTAGTTTTCATGTGCAGTATCCCTTGTTCCTTTCTTGTGCCCTTCTTGGGATTTGCGGTAACACACCTTGTTAGCCAACACCTAATTTTTGTCATTGTCCATTGTCTATTGTCATTGTAATTGTGTCGTTCTTTGGAGAAAATTGTCTATTGTCCTTCCATAGAAAAAAAAATTGTCCATTGTCCGTTGTAGTTTTGTAATTGTGCCGTTCTAGGTAGAAAAATTTGTCTATTGTCATTTCATAGAAAAAATTGTCCATTGTCCATTGTCATTTTGTAATTGTGTCATTGTTGGGAGAAAATTTTGTCTATTGTCCTTTCATAGAAATAGAAATTGTCCTTTGTCTTTGTGTCTGTGCTCTAGCCCACACCTAATTTTTGTCATTGTCCATTGTCCATTGTCATTGTAATTGTGTCGTTCTTTGGAGAAAATTGTCTATTGCCCTTCCATAGAAAAAAAATTGTCCATTGTAGTTTTGTAGTTGTGCCGTTCTAGGTAGAAAAATTTGTCTATTGTCATTTCATAGAAAAAATTGTCCATTGTCCATTGTCATTTTGTAATTGTGTCATTCTTGGGAGAAAATTTTGTCTTTTGTCCTTTCATAGAAATAGAAATTTTCTTTTGTCTTTGTGTGTGTGCTCTAGCAAGGGCCTAGAAACCATCAATACAAGTACCTATGTGTATGTGGCACAAGCTTATATAGTTTCACCCTAAGCTAGTTTTCCCCTTGACCTCAACTTTTGAGCATAACCCACACCCACATGCTCACACAGAATTAATGTATGATGGTTCAAAATGGACACAATCACCAATCGCAACCCCATTTGACCTACTGGAAATGTAGATGTGATGTGTCACTTTTTTAGTTGTTTGTCCAATTGTTGCTGCTGCATCGTAGGTAACCTCTCTTTCTTCATATATCTACCATGCTTGTGGCAGGCACCACTGCATGTATCACACAACGTGTTGCAGTTTTAAGGTACATTTGTTTAAAATGGGATGGAGGAAGGGAGGGGAGATATCCTATTTTACAATGGCATTCACTAAAGTTTTAAAAGTTCCCACATTTTCTTCATTCCAACATAAGAAATGGCTTTATAGGCTTAGGTTTGTTACATTGCACTTTTATACTGGGCAATTAGGTTATGAGAATAGGGTACAGAGGATAAATTCTTTGTTCTTCTCTGTGGTACTGAAACATTGAAATAAAAGAATGGAAGATGCTGCAAGCTAAAAGTATTGTAAAAATGTGTGTGGAGAGCATAGCTTAGTCTGAGATATAGTTAAGATATTGTGAACTTTGAGTGGAGCTAAAACTAGTTCAGGTGCTGTAAAATCTTGGGTTGCCTGCCTATGTGCTTCTGGACATGGGCTGCTTCAGTGAATATTCATTTAGTGTACTAACACTTGATTTTGTAGTGTTCTCATACTTAACAATTACCATGCATATAGTTTGTCCAACGAATGCATATGTGGAACACACTACTAAAGAAACAATGCTTATTTGTTTGATCTAGCATCCCAGAATGGTATTATAGACTTTTTTTTGGTTGGTAAGGACTCCTAGGACACAGTACAATTGAACCGGAAGCAATAAATTTTTATTTTTCCCATTGCCTTTTCATATTGAACTAATCTAAGCTACCCGGTTACCTGAGAGCTCTTGTGGCTTAATATAAGCATAATCTGAAGTTGTGGACAAACTAATGAACATGAAAAGACAGCCTCAGCTCATATAGCGGAATACGGTGTAGCCTTAGCCACATGATTCCTTTGCCAGCTCATACACCACCACACCAAGGAGCACACATTCCCACAAGGTCTAAAGAAAAAAAAACAGGGAAGCTAGATGAAATGGAGGAAAAAAGGGCCAATGTCTCAAGTGTTATGCAGACAACGGCTGGTAGCTATTGGTAATATTGGTAGAATGGCGAAATTCTTAATTTCTCCAATCAAGTCGATGCAGTACTAAGAGTTATTAAACTAGATTATAAGTCTGAGTTCGATTCAATAATTTCTCTTAAGTTTTACCTACTAATTAGCTAATTATTGCTTCCTCTATTCATGCGGCAACCTACTAATGTGTTCCAATACTATTGATTTTGTTTGTTTGATTACAGAGAAAAGCAATGAATTAGGGAGAGGCCATGCTTACTAGATGTGAAAGCGAGTCTGCTGCTACTCCAGTTCAGATTCAGCTATTCGCATAATGTGATCTCCAGTTCAGAGAAGCTACAGCTACAGTGCATATTAATTATGATTTGTGCTTTAGCAATATAACTAGAAGATGCACCTTAGATTCTTACAGATTTAGTATAACCTCATATTTTGTTCAGTTGCTTAATAATAAGTGGTAATTGCAGTATCGTAAACATGTAATTTTCATTTTATAGTCTTGAATTTTTATAGATGCATGCTTTTATTGGGCCGATTGTTGGATTGTGGCCCCAATGAGCACAAAATGAGTTTATAGGGTTTCGGATCTTGTACCCGTTTAGCTTTTGCGGGCCCGGTAGGTGGCTGGGGTGGTTTTGCGGGTGTAATTTGCGGACCCGTTTGTATACAGAGACAGAAACAGCGACAGACAGACAGAAGCAGATCTGGACGTTGGATCTTGATCCAACAGTCAAGGACGTCGCCTGGGTTTTATCAAAAAACTCAGGCGACTGCATTTTAGTAAGTCCCATATAAAAAAGCAATTTGATCTTGGAAAACTGGACTGCTACTGGATGTATATCGGTGTGTATTTGCTGAATTACTTTTGTGAAGAAAATCGGCCACAAAACATAGGTGATGCCATGGCGATGTCATCAAAGCTAAAATTGATGTCACCAAAGCAAGCAAGATATGCATGCTCTCGGTGGAAGGCCATTAACGATTATGAGCTTCACGCTAGGAACTCGATCGGTCATGGCAACTTCACCACCATTTGACATAGAGCTTGCACCAATGGAAAGAGGAAAGCAAAGCGATCTCACCGATGAAAAAGATAGAGGCAGATTCGAGACAAGGATGACCGGCGTCTAGAGATGGCGAACGTCAGTTTCCTGCAAACGGCCGGATGGCATGTAAGGCTGGGCACAAAACCCGATACCCGAACCCCGAACCCGAAAAATCCGAACCCAAACCCGAAAAACCCGAACCCTTGGTACCCGAAGTCAAAATCAGGTAGTGAATGCTATTACCCGAATTTATTTCGGGTAATTCGGGTAACATCCTCCGGTACCTGTGAACCTATTATTGTCTTCGTGATTGTGTCCTTGTTGTGGTTTGCACTTGCTTGCATGTTACATTTACACAAGATTATTTAGTATTATTGTGTTGGTAGTTTGCCACCTACGATGAAAACTTTTATAAATTATTAAATATTTTGTCAAGTTCTAGTTCTATGTAATAATCTATGCTCTTTGAGTGTTCCCTGTCATTTTAAATATTTCGGGTAAATCGGGTATTACCCGAACCCGAACCCAAAATTGCGGGTACCCGAAGTTGCGGGTAGTGTTTTTTCGGGGCTCCAATCGGGTAACAATTCTCATTACCCGAATTTCTCAAAACCCGAACTACCCGACCCGAAGTTTTCGGGTAACCCAAACGCCCAGTCTTAATGGCATGAGTTGAGCACAATAGAAAGAGAAGAAGGGAACCATCATGCTCGCAAGATCAAGGCGAAGCTCCGGCTTCGGCTTACGGCAAAGATGGAGCGACGGAGGCGACAAAACCGATGGCGATGGCGGCAGCTAGGGCTTGCGACGGCGCTGGCTCTTAGGGCTCAGAAAAGAACAATGCGGCGCGGCGCACGGGCTTTATAGCCTGAAGATGTGGCACGGGCGTCTACTGGTTCTCGATCACGTCCGGGTCACAGAGTCTGGCTCGGTGCCCTGCTCGTGCTCGAGTTGGAGAAGAGGAACCGGGACCCTGCGTCAGCCAGGATGAAGGGAACGGCTGCCGCAGATTGCCTCGGCACGGACCAGCCCAAGAACGGGAGAAGAAAGCTAGCAGGCCAAAATCCAGAAAGAGAAAGGAACGAGAATTCAGTTTTTTTTTTCTGAAACTAAATTTCCAAAGCCTTTCACAAATAGATTTTGAATTCAGTTTTGAACTTTCAGTCAAAACAAACATTACAAAAACTCTTATGCAGCAGCATGTATGCATAAACATGTTTCTAACATTTATGATGACTTTTAATTGTCCAAAAAAATATTATTTTGCTATGTTTGATGCATCACCAAATTGCATAATAAATCAATTTTCCTATTTCAAATCAATGCAAATTTTCAGGTGTTACAAATCTACCCTCTTAAGAGAATCTCGTCCTCGAGATTTGAGATTAGCTTACTCAAACAACTGCGGATACGCCTCCCTTAGAGCATCTTCTCTTTCCCAAGTTGCCTCAGCCTCAGAGTACCGACTCCACTGAACCTTACACATCTTGATCACTCTGCTCCTAGTAACCTTCTCCGCCATATCCAAAATCTTTACCGGAAACTCTTCATAAGTGAGATCCTTCTCAACAGTAAGTTCCTCTAAAGGTAAGTGCTCCTTCTCAGGCACACGCAAACACTTCTTAAGTTGAGACACGTGAAACACATCATGCACACCAGCCAAGCTCTCAGGCAATTCCAACTGATATGCCACTTCTCCACATCTCTTTGAAACTTTGAATGGACCAACATACCTTGGTGCAAGTTTACCTTTCTGGTTGAACCTTTTCACACTTCTCATACGTGACACTTTCAAGTATACATAATCTCCTTCTTCGAATTCCAATTCTCTCCTGCGAGTATCTGCATAACTCTTCTGACGAGACTGTGCTACTCTCAGGTTCTCCCTGACCACTCTTACTTGTTCCTCTGTGTTTCTAAGCACATCCATTCCAAACACCTAACTCTCACCAGTCTGATTCCAAAACAATGGCGTTCTACACTTTCGTCCATATAGAACTTAAAATGGTGCCATCTTAAGACTCTGTTGATAACTATTGTTGTATCAGAACTCTGCATAACACAAATTATCATCCCAACTCGTCCCATACTGCAGAGCACAAGCTCTCAACATATCTTCCAATATCTGATTAATCCTCTCAGTCTGTCCATCAGTCTGTGGATGATAGGCTGTATTAAAATTCAACTTTGTCCCTAAAGAACTATGCACTGCTTTCCAAAAGTGAGATGTGAATTGAGTACCTCTATCATACACAATCTTCTTTGGTACTCCATGCAAGCACACAATTCTATCCATGTACAACCTAGCTAACTGTGGTCCAGTAAAGGTGGTCTTCACAGGCAAGAAGTGAGCTACTTTAGTTAATCGATCAACTATTACCCAGATAGAATCATAACCTTTCTGAGTACGAGGTAATCCTATTATAAAATCCATACCAACCTCTTCCCACTTCCATTCTGGTATCTTCATTGGTTGCAACAATCCAGTTGGCCTCTGATGTTCAGCTTTCACACGTTGGCACGTATCGCATATTGCCACATACTCAGCCACATCTTTTTTCAAACCAACCCACCAATATTTTTCCTTGAGGTCTAGATACATCTTAGTACTTCCAGGATGAATAGAATAAGCTGACTCATGTGCTTCTCATAGAATAGCATCACGAATGGCTTTCACCTCAGGGACACAAATCCTTTTCCCAAACCATAGAGTGCCATTCTCATCAATTCTAAATCCTGGTGCTTTCCCAATCACTACATTCTCAGTTATCTCCTTAAGCTTCTCATCTTCTAGCTGACCCTTGCGTATCTCCTGCTCTAAAGTAGGTGTCACTTCTATCTCCATAGCATTAGTAACAATACCAAGGTTCAGATGTTTAAATTCTGCACACAACTCATCAGACATAGGTGTCGCCTGAAGCTCATTAGCATATCTCTTTCTGCTAAGCGCATCAGCCACAACATTTGCTTTTCTAGGATGATAATGCACTTCCAGATCATAATCCTTGATCAATTCTAACCAGCGACGCTGTCTCAAGTTCAAATCTGTCTGAGTGAAGATGTACTTCAAGCTCTTATGATCCGTAAAGATGTCACTCTTATGCCCAATCAGATAGTGTCTCCAGATCTTCAAGGCATGAACAACAGCTGCTAGTTCTAAATCATGAGTAGGATAATTCAACTCATGCTTCCTCAAGCTGCCGGAAGCATATGCCACAACCCTACCTTCTTGCATAAGAACACATCCCAAACCCAGACGAGATGCATCACAATAGATAGAGAACTTCTTACTCAGATCTGGCAATATCAACACTGGAGCTGTAGTCAACCTATTCTTCAATTCCTCAAAGCTAGCTTGACACTTATCAGACCACACAAATTTGACATTCTTCTCTAGTAGAGATGTCATGGGTTTAGCAAGCTTGGAGAAACCTTCAATAAATCTTCTATAATAACCAGCCAAACCAAGAAAGCTACGAATCTCACTTACATCAGTAGGCGGCTTCCAATTCAGCACATCCTTCACCTTGCCTGGATCAACTGCTATTCCACCATTAGAAACAACATGACCAAGAAAAGAAACTTCCTCCAACCAGAATTCACACTTGCTCTTCTTAGCATAAAGCTTATGCTCTCTAAGCTTCTGCAAGACTAACCTCAAATGTTCAACATGTTCTTCCTTGGTTTTAGAGAATACCAATATATCATCAATGAAAACCACAACAAACTTATCAAAATACTCCATAAACACCTTATTCATCATGTACATAAAGTAGGCGGGAGCATTGGTCAAACCAAAAGACATAACGTATACTCATACAATCCATACCTCGTAGTGAATGCTGTCTTTGGTATATCGAAATTCCGAATCTTCAATTGATGATAACCGAACGCAAATCAATCTTAGAGAAAACACAAGCACCTCTCAACCGGTCAAACAAGTCATCAATTCTAGGCAAAGGATACTTGTTCTTGATGGTAACCTCATTAAGAGAATGATAATCAACACACATTCGCTGAGTTCCATCCTTCTTATCAACAAAGATCATAGGAGCACCCGAAGGTGATGAACTAGGACGTATGAAACCTTTATCCTGCAACTCCTTTATCTGTTTCTTAAGTTCTTCTAATTCATTAACCCCCATTCTATATGGACGTTTAGCTATGGGTGCAGTGCCAGGTAATAATTCAATAATAAACTCAATGTCACGGTCAGGTGGCATACCTGGCAAATCATCGGGAAAGACATCTGGGAACTCCTCGACAACAAGATCCTGAAGGTTATCATTATCATTATCTAGCTGATTCACTCTAGCGGTAGGCGGTGGTTGTACTATAACATCAACACTGACTCTGTCCCCCTTTGGTGAAGTCAAAACCACAACCTTCTCTTTGCACTTAATCTCTGCCTCATGCTCTTTCATCCAGTCCATACCAAGAATCAAATCAATGCCTGAGGATCTCAACACAATAGGGCTGACTACAAAATCTACCCCCCTTAGAGAAAGACTTGCAGAGGGGCAACAATAAGAAGCTGGTATGGTTCCCCCTGGTGAATTTATTATCATCTGATGTTTCATGGCAACTAATGGTATGCTATGATTTCTAACAAATGCTTGTGAGATAAAAGTATGTGAGGCTCCAAAATCAAAAAGAACAGTAGCAGGGATAGAGTTGATGTTGAACGTACCCAACATAACTTCTGGTGCTTCCTGAACTGTATCAGTGGACACATGATTCACCTTCCCATAATGCGCTGGCTTCTGATTGCTGTTCTGCCTATGGGGGGGTTTGCTGATTTGCTTTGTCTGGGCAGTTGAAAGACATGTGTCCCTCCTTCTCACGTATAAAACACCTCGTGGGCGTATTGGGACCACCATTCTTCAAAGGAGTGTCATTGGGTGCAGTGAGACGTGGGGTCTGGTTGCTAGGGGGACGCTGCTGAAAATGTGGGCGTTGATTCCCATTCTGCTGTTGGTTCTAGCCACACTGAGGATACTGACCACGGTTCCACTGACTAATTGGTCCTTGATACCTCTGTTGAGAGCCTTGGTGAGAGTTAGAACGGAACTGAGTATTGCTTCCATTGCCCTGTCCATTGTTCCACTTCCTCTTCTTGTCTTGTGCCAGACGTTCATTGTCTAGCACGATGGCACGATTCACTAACTGCTCAAAGGTGGCATATGTATTGCCCTTCAGCTGCAGCCTGAGATCATAGTATATACCATTGAGGAAGTGACGCTGCTTGTCAGCATCCTCGCGGACTTCATTGGGAGCATAGCGAGCCAACTGCTCAAACTTAGCATGGTACTCGCTCATGGTCATGGAGCCCATTCTAAGATTCCTGAATTCCTCCTGCTTCTGCTCTGTTATGCCTTCAGGAATATGACGAGCCTTGAAGTCTCTCACAAAGGCATCCCAAGTGATGGCAGGAGCATTGTTGGGACGAGCAGCTTGGTATGTCTCCCACCATAACTGAGCACTACCCTGGAGTTGACCAGAAGCATATAGCACCTTCTCCTGATCGTTGCACTGAGCTATGTTGAGTTGCTTCTCCACCGCACAAACCCAGTCATCTGCCTCCAAGGCATCATCAGTGACATGAGAGAACACAGGAGGGCGACCATACATGAATTCCCTATGCTTGTCCCTGGGTGGTTGAGCATGTTGTGGTCCTCCAGCTTGCATAGTCTGCGCCAACTGTGTCAAAGCATTCATCATCTGTGCTTGAGAGGCCATATACTCCTCACGGGTGACTGGTGCAGGGTCACCTCCAGCAACATTCCTATTGCCCCTTCTCGGCATCTGCATTCCAATTCAATAATCAAAACTTAGAGATATTCAGGGTACAAATCACTTATATAAAGATAAGGATTGCAATCTGAAATTTTTGGGCGACATCCAACTTCAGCAGATCACAAAAATAGTCATATCTGGAGTTCTAGAAATCCAACAGAGATGATCTATACATGGTTGGAAAGCTTACGAAATTCTCTGTAACTTCATTTCAGATCATATTACCAGTTTCTGATGTTAAATTTGTCTAAATTAACAGGCAACAGAACTGTTTAGAACTTCCAGACAGTGCAGAAACACCAGGTTGCAATAGGTATAAATTCCAACATAGAACTGATATGGACATGATTATTGTCGTAGTCATTAGATAAAGAGGTCTAGTTATTCCTAGAAAATTTTCATGGCCATGGCACAAACCGATTTATAGATATGGCAGAAAAACTATAGGCTGCTCCACAAATCAGCAAGGACGAAACAGGATAAAGTGACCCCACTATACAATTAATTAACCTTAAACATTAAACCAATTTCTAAATGAAAATGTGAGCTCCACAAATTCATTGAAATCATTACAAAATTCCAAATCAAGCAAATTCACAATAACAAAGCAACAAACATATCAATTTGCACAAAACAAACAATGACTCAACTTGCGTTATTATTGTTCTTGTTATGCGAGGGTTCAAACTCTAAGGCTTAATCTTCAAGTGCTCGCAAGAATGTGGTAACAATTAGTTCTAAAAGCAATTCAATGAGAAGAGTGGGCATAAAGATAAAAATTTGGAACTACAAGGAAGAGTTGAATATCAAGAAAAGAAATGTAATATAGAAGTTATCAAGGTTTAGAGAACAAGAACTTCACAAAAGAATCTAAACCTTAAACGACCATTCTAACTAGGCTTGCGTCCTACAGTCAACAAGGAGCTGGTACCACCGAGAGCATCTTATGGAGGATTTGCACAATTCCCTAACCCCCTTGCAATTGATTGTTATATGTCCCTCTCTAAAGCAGGCAAAGCATCTTATGGAGGATTTGCACACTTCCCTAACACGCACCCCAGATAGACATCACGAGCAAATCCTGGATGGCAGGACTGCCTCAAGATTATTTGCAGTAGAGCTTTGACCTTGTGCCCATTCTAAACCCAAATTCAAACTTGTATTGACAGACTCCTGGGCAACTTGATGAACTTGACCAATGACCTTCTTTCCTTTGTCAAGCAATAGCCCTGTGCAGCAGCGGAGCTCGATCGTGTAAGAACAACTTTGCAAGAACGATGAGAAGCGACGATCAAGATGTTATTAGCCCCGTAAAGCGAACACTTTTAACTGATCCGCAAAGGTTACCCTTGGCTTGATGAAGCTCTTGGCTGAAGGAATAGAACTTTGCACTTTTGTCTAAGAAGCATCTTCCTCAGCATAGAAACTTTTCCACTTGCGAAACCAGTTCGGACCCCCATTGCCCCAGAGGTGGAAGAAAACTTTAAACTCTGAACAATCGAAAGAACTCAAATTAACCATATGAAAATGAACCCACTTCGAAGAAACCAAGAAATGAAAAACCTTATCCGCCCTGAAAGACTGCAAAATCCGAAGCCATGGCCCCAAGAGTAGCCTGAAGAACAACTCTGACCGAGGTGGCCAAAAGCTTGAACTTACATCGACTGAAGGAAGCGACTAGGAAGAACGCACGGCCCTAGATCATCGGGGAAACCATGCATCCAAACTTGCTCTTGATCACCTTCTGAATGCCAATCCCAGGTCAATGGTTGAGCTTGGGGAGGTCCATACTAGCCGGTAGGCGGGGAGGGCACCACATGTCATACGGTGAATCAAAAATGTAAAGTAGCTAATATGCCTATTACATTGTAGATGTGTCTTTGCTATTCTACGTCGCCCATCAGGCTGGCACACTCGCTGTGACACCTTCCCTGGCTTGAGTTTTAGCTTGTCCCCAAGTTGGTGCCTCTGGGAACCGTGCTTTGATGACATTGTAGTCCTCCCAAGTTGTCAAAGATGATGGCAGGCCTACCTAGGTGAGCTTGACCTGTGGCACTGTGGCACTGCAGCATTACCTTTGTGCACCAGGCGACGCTCGATGATCCCCTTTGGGACTGTAGTTGTAGCTTACAGATTAGTTAGTGTAGGAAGAACATCAAAGACTGGTGTGTAGTCTAGTGTATGGGCCTCGAGCTGGGAGATGTGGAAAACTGGGTGGATATGAGAGTCATCAGGTAGCTATAATTTGTAGGCAACAACTCCCACTCTTTGTGTCACTATGAATGGCTCAAAATACTTGAATGCAAGCTTAGGATATGGCATGTTGGCAACACAAGATTGGGTGTATGGCTGCAATTTTAGTAATATCTTATCACCTACTTCAAAGTGAAAATCTCTTCTCTTTTGATCAGCTGCGAGCTTCATTTTCTTCTGAGCTCTGGCCAAATGCTCTTTTAGTGCCTGAAAGTGGAGCTCTCAATTTTCCACAAAATTAGTGACTGTTGTTGATGTGTCTGGAGACATTGTAGGCACTGCACCCAGGTTTGGTTCGTACCCATACATTGCTTTGAAAGGTGAACACCCCAAAGAAGAATGGAAAGAAGTGTTGTACCATAGCTCTACAAGAGACAACCAAGCTTTCTAGGATTTTGGGGAGTCATGGATAGAACATTTCAAGTACATTTGAAGGCATTGATTGACCCATTCTGACTAGCCATCAGTCTGTGGGTGATATGCTATACTCAACCTCAATTGGATTTTGTATATAGTGAATAGCTCCGTCTAGAAATTACTCACAAAGATGGGGTCTCTGTTAGTGGTTATAGAGAGAGGGACGCCATGTAGTTTAACTATATTGTCCATGAATACTTGTGCAATGACAGCAGTAGTGTAAGGGTGCTTGACTGGTATAAAGTGGGCATACTTAGTAAGTTTATCCACCACAACAAGAATAACATTGTATCCCTCAGATTTAGGTAGGCCTTCTATGAAGTCCATAGCGAGATCCTGCCACATACCTTCAGGTGTTGGTAATGGTTGCAGGAGACCCATTGGATGTTGGAGGGAGTGCTTGGCATGTTGACATGTGTCCAATTGTTTTATGAAGTTTTCTACATCAGTCTTCATCTCTTTCTAGATAAAGTGCTTTTTGAGTCTGTAATATGTAGCTGCTACTCCTAAGTGACCCCCAGTAGCACTAGCATGACAAGTTGCTATGGTTTTGGTTTAAGAGCTGAATTATTTCCAAACCACATTTTACCATGATGCCATATCAAACCTTTGTCTAGGCTAAAGCCATTTTCATCTGGGCTTGAAACAACTAGATGTTGTAACATACTGTTGGCTTGGGGATTAGTTGTATAGGAATTTAGCACTTCCTGTACCTAAGCTGGTTGCATAGTGGAGACTGCCTAGATGGCTATGAGGTGACCAACTTTGGATAAGGCATCTACTGCCAGATGTTCTTTCCTCTTTCTATATATGATCTTAAAGTTTAAGCCCATCATCCTAGTCATGGCTTTCCTCTGCATTTACGAATGGAGGTTTTGATCCTTAAGATAAGCTAGGGATTTATTATCTGTTTGAATGATGAATTCCGCTCGCTGCAAATAATGTCTCCATTTGTCTCCTGCCATAATTAGTGCTAGAAACTCATTTTCATATATGGATAGATTCTTGTGTTTCTCCCCGAAAACCTTGATCAAGTAAGCAATTGGTTGGCCTTTCTGCATCAGCACTACCCTTATACCATCTTGATAGGCATCTGTCTCCACTGTGAATGTTTCTTGAAAGTTTGGTAAAGGTAAGACAGGTGTTGTTGTCATTGCTTTCTTGAGGGCTTCAAAACTATTGAGCATCTAGGTTCCATGCAAATTGCTTTAATATAAGAATAGCAGTTAGGGGTTTGGTGATCAACCCATATCCTTGGATAGATTTTCTATAATATCCCGTTAAGCCTAGAAATGTTCTCAACTCTGTCATAGTTGTAGGTGCTAGCTATTGTAACATATTAGCTATTTTGGAGGGGTCAGTGGATACTACTTTGGATGAAATAATGTGACCCAAGTACTCCATGCTATCCTATGCAAAAGTACACTTGGATTCCTTCAAATAGAGCTTGTGCTTCCTCAATGTTTCTAACACTTGCTCTAGGTGTTGAATATGGTCTTTCTCAGAAGGACTATAGATGAGAATGTCATCTAGGAAAAACAAAACAAACTTTCTCACATATGGTTGTAGTACCTCATTCATGATACACTAAAATGTTGCAGGAGCATTAGTCAGGCCAAAAGGCATGACTTTGAATTGGTAATGCTCGTGGTGTGTCTTGAAGGCAGTCTTGTGTTCATCCTTAGGCAACATCCTTACTTGGTGGTACCCGGTTCTCAGATCCAATTTAATGAAAACTTTAACACTAGACAGTTCATCTAATATTTCATCTATCACTGGCATAGGGAACCAATTCTTGATAGTAATATCATTCAATTTCCTATACTCCACACAGAATCTCCATGAACCATCCCTCTTTTTGACCAAAAGAATAGAGGATGCATAAGGAGTATGACTGTGAGTGATTAGTCCAACTTGGAGTAGCTATTTAACCTAAGTCTCTAACTCTATTTTGT
Organism: Themeda triandra; assembly: GCA_018135685.1. Classification (NCBI taxonomy): domain Eukaryota; kingdom Viridiplantae; phylum Streptophyta; class Magnoliopsida; order Poales; family Poaceae; genus Themeda; species Themeda triandra. The sequence continues at coordinate 110,170 of JAENPR010000750.1, read as the reverse complement.
GTAAAGGAGAGTAGTGATAAGGCTTTGAGTTGATTGGTGTCGAGCCAGGTATGATAGGTATGGCATGGTCATATGTTCTAGAAGGTGGTAAGAGTTTAGGGCTTTGTAAAGACATCCTTGTACACCACTAATAGATCATGTAGAGTATCCTTGATATCTTTATTCTAGGAGCAGTCTTGGAATTTGTCTAGGGGTAGAGGATCAACCATGAAAAAGGCCCAAATGTCATTTCCATTGGTGGAATTATACACCTTTGTAGAGGAGATTGATGATAGTTGTAGTGGTGGAGTATTGATCCCTTTCAACTTGACTATTTTGTTGCCTTCTAGAAATTCTATTGTCTTGGCTTGCAAATCACAATTCATTGGAGAATGAGTTGTCAGCCAATCATAGCCTAGTATCGCATCATAAGGGTGCATGTCTAAAACCACCATGTCTGTTGTGAAGCTTTGCCCATGGCAATAACATTGTAGTTGAGAAACCATTCTGTCTGTGGTTATGGATTTACCATTAGCCAACTTAACCTTTCTTGCTGGTATTGGTATGGTATTGTATGGAGCTTAGCCATGTCTACAAAATGAGAACTAATGAAGTTGTGGGTGCTACCACTATCAATTAGTATCAACATGACTTATATATCTTTCACCTTTGTTTTGAGTTTGATGCAACTTATAGTATCTTGGCTAGACAAAGCATTCAAGGAGAGCTCACGAAATTGTTCCTTAAGCACATCTTCTATAGCTAACTCATTCAGTACCTCATCAGATAACTCCCTATCAAGATCATTAATGGCAAGAGCATTAATTTGTGGCTTTTGTCTCTTGGAACAGACTTCAAGATGGCCAGGTACAATTTTTTTCTCCACAGATGAAGCAAAGCCCATTGGCTTTTCTGTAATCTCTCAACTGTCTTTCTTTCCATAGTGTAGTGGACTGTTGGGGCTATTTTGCTTCATATTTTAGCTGATTGTGTGGTCTTTGCTGATAAGAGGGCCTATTGTACTTAGGCTTAGCTCTTTCTAATACCTTTTGCTTCACTTTGGCCAAAGTGGAGGCCCTGAGCACTGTTGTAGGCATTTGTGCTTCCACTATACCTCTAATCTCTTCCTTGAGCCCCATCATCTACTGCTAGGTGAACATATTATCATAACTGGCATTGTGCATAGTTACCCCCATACTGTAGGGCTTGAAACTTGGTTGTATAGTCTTCTACAGAACCACTCTGCTTGAGCTCTAACAGTTCATTCATAGAAGATCTAAAATCATCGGCACCAATTCCTACTCTACGAAAGAGCAAAAGTGGGTCCAGTTGTTAAATGTATTCTTCTACTTGTAAGCCTGATACCATTTTGCAGCATTGTTTTTCAAGTGAATTCTTGCTGCAGTAGTCCACATGCCTTCAGGGATCTAATATAGCTAAAAGTAATCTCTGTAGTTATCCAACCAGACTTTTGGGTCAGTGCCTTCAAAGTCTGGAAAATCCATCTTTGGCATTGCTGGCTTTGGTAGAGTAGTGAGCCTGGTCTCTCTACCTCTGTCCTCCTCTATCTTTTCATGCTGGTGTTGGGTATTTTAAACGCACACAGAAAAATCCGCAAGCGTACGGATACCGATGTAGCTTTCACCCGGGAATATTCCAGAGTATCGATTTCCACGGGAAACGTGAAGTGTACTAGAGAATCAAGGTCGTCCAAGGATAAGGATAAGAAAAGAAGATATAAATGTTTTTGGTGGGTAGAGAGGAACCTTCTAGAGTTTTCTAAGTTGATTGGATGATCAAAATCAGGCTTACTATACTATACTTACTATGGAGCAAAGGGTCCTTTCCAATTCTCGAAAAGACGGGAAGATAGTAATTGCGAGAAGGCTGCCTAAAGCTCTACGAAACACCAACCCGAACGTGATGGAATACAAAGGCCTGACAGTAGCACACTGCGGGGCTACCACAACTATCCGTGGGATTGGGCGCAAACTCAGGTAAACTATAGCCTAGACACCACGTCTACGCTAGCGCTTACTACTCTAGCCACGTACGATAACTAGAGCACTCAATACGGCGGAGATCAAGTAAATAGAATAAAGTAATAATTAAATAAAGAACTGAACTTAGAAATAATAATTAAAGAACCTGGAGAGTAGCTGGAAGACGAACTAGATGCTGCAACTTTACAATGTTGAGGAAGATCCGACAGATCCGGCTCCTCCTCAGCTCTCTCCTCCTCTCTCTCTCCCTATTTTCTAGATACAACTAGACGAACTAGAACTAGAACTAGATGAACTAGAGCTAGATCTAGATGAACTAGAGGGACCCTCTTCTAATTAGATGGAGAATTGAAACCCTAGCTTTGATCTTGTAGAAGAGATATGATGAAAACCCTAGGGGGGCGCCCTCCTTATATAGCCCTGGGTGGAGTAGCCCCTAAGGAATCGCCATGTCATCGATCCGCGTCACGTTTTATGTTCACTGTTGGATCAAACCGACCTAGATGAGCGGTGGAGATCATAAGAATAATCCTGGCATATTCCCTGGTCGATTCCCGCAGAAAACCGGAGAAGAACCGGCCGTTTAGGCCCCCGAACCGGACCCAAACCGTCGAACCGGAGTGTCTTTGGTGCGGTTTACGGAGAAGTCCGGAACCTTCTGGGCGACTGAACCGGCCGGTTGGGCCGGTTTACCTGTGCCTGGGCTGAGTGGACCGCGCCTCCGCTCTGGGGCCGCCATCCGGCGCTCGCCACGTGGCCTCCCGAGCCGGCCGCCTCCCGCCCGGGCGCGCTCCGCGCGGACGCGTCGCCGCCCCGGTCGCCACGTGTCGCCGCCCGATTGGCTGCGGCCTGCGTGTGCCGGTGCCGGGGGGACACCGCCCGCGCCGTGGGGGCCGTGTGTCGGTGATGTCGCGTTGTCCTCTTTGCTTGTTATCATTTCATGTAAATCTTCCCTCCTTCATATCTTCCTATTCCGGAGTCCAAATATAGCAAATGATATATCCATTTTGATCGTCTCGACGAGCCCTTCGCAATGGTGTAGTCCAATTCATCATTTGAGATACTTTTATTCAATGACTTTATCCATTTTAGCTCCATTCCTGTGTAAGCCCTGCAAAACATAGGTGCACCAAAACTCGTGGAATTTGTTAGCTCAAACCTCTAGACCTATACTGGTGATCATCTTTTTGCAGATATAAAAGTTATGTTGACGGTTAAAAATTGACGTTAACTACCGTCAACAGCTGGTCATAGGACTTGTGGTAAGTTTTGTTTTTCCTTGATGGTTCTACCCTTTTAGGTTTCTTGTTCTTGGCAAACACATTCTAAAAAGATGTTCTCATCAAACATCAAGGAGGCAATATCATCTTCATCAAAGTTGGGATCTTCAACCTATTGAAAGGATCAAGATGCCCAAGAGGGGTGAATTAGGCTAATTCTAAAATTTCTTGCGGAATTAAACCCTACTAGCCCATTTTCACCCCTCGATGCCTAAGTGTGTTCCTAATGATTATACTGTCAAAAGAGTTTTGCACCCTAGGTTCCAATCCTATTCTAGCATGGCAATTCTAGGAAAGTAATTGCAAGAATGTAAATGCTAAAAAGTAAATGCGGAAAGTAAAGGGGCAAGGAACACGGTGATGTTTTTCCGAGGTATCGGAGAGTCGCCACTTCCCACTAGTCCTCGTTGGAGCACCTGTGCAAGGGCATAGCTCCTCCTTGATCCGTGCAAGGATCAAGTGCTCTCTAGCGGTTGATTCTTCATCGCTCTGACGCGGTGAATCACCAAAAACCGCTCACAACTTATGTTGGGTCATCCACAAGCTCCGCCGGATGATCACCAACCTCCCAATCACCACCAAGCCATCTAGGTGATGGCAATCACCAAGAGTAACAAGCACAAACTCTCACTTGACCATGGCAAGCCTAATGAGAAGGGTGGACGCACACTTGCTACTCCCTATGCACTAATGAAGTCCTTAATCTTGATTCTCAAATCTCAAATTACTTCAATAGGCTCTTGCACTCCCTTGCACTCAAATGGTTTGCTCAGCTGAACAAATGGGCAAGAGAGCTGATATGGAGGAGGTGGGGTTGTATTTATAGGCCCAAGCCAAAAATCCAACCGTTACAACCAACCTCAGCTTTTTCGGGGGCGTCGGATGCTCCAGACTCCCAGCGACGGTTTGGCCAACTACAGACCTCTCTGTAAAGCGTCCGAGGCGTGCAGGACGCGCCAGACGACGCCGGATGTGTCCGGGGCTGCACCACTATGAGTCCGACGCATAGTTCTTCTTCGGGCTGCGCATGCCTAACGGGCCGGATGCTAACATCAGCATCCAGCGCCCTTCTGACTAGCATCTGACGCAGCATTTGAAGCCCGTTTCACTTCCAATTCAAACACTTTATGAACAGCTTTGACTCCAATCAATCTTAGGGCCATTTTGCAGCTACCTAGTGCTAAGTTTGACAAGTGTGCACCACACCTAAACCATTAGACTCACCTAGGTCAAGCTACCCATTTGAACCCCCCTTAATAGTATGGCCAAAGGAAAACAAAGTCTTAATGACTAATCTGATGTCACTCAACCATCGACAATCGGAACTAACCATCCTTAACCTTGTCATCCATCCTTTGAAAACCGAAACGATTTCCATTGACAGGGGGCATGAAAACCATATTGCCCGAGATTGCCATTACCATGACCTAACACTCTACTATTTCTGCAAAACACATGTTGGTCATGATAATTAACATTGTCATCAATCATCAAATCCCGCATCAAAGGGGCCTAGATGCTTTCAATCTCCCCCTTTATGGTGATTGATGACAACCTCTAGAGTATGGAGATTAAATTTGAGGTTTTCAAGCATGCTTGGCTCACATAAGCCTTTGACAATAAGAGCAAAAGTTATAATGATTCATGTGACACCAAGCCAACATAATGTACTCATATGATCTGCATGAAGAGTTAGTACAACATATATTTAGCTCATATGGAATCGAAGGAAAACGCGGAAGCATAACACATATGAGCATAGATCAAACCAAATGACATGATATAAGATACCAAAATGAAAACCACAATGTCACAGAGAGAATCACACACATATAATACAATGCAAGTGCAAGGAAGTAAACACGATGCATGAGTGTACCAACACAATCAAAAAAAATAAAATCCCTTTCACACGCTCCTCCAAAGTCTACATACTCTCACATCTCCCCCTTTGGCATCAAGGACCAAAACATAAGGGCCAGGAGGAGGTGAAGGAGCAGATGAGCCGGTCACTGCAGGTCGAGGAGTCATGATGTACAGATCTGTATCCTTTGGACTCATCTTAGGACTCGGAGTGGGCTGACCATCAGGAGCTGTCTGACCCTCTGACTGTGGCGCTGGCAGAGAAGCGATCCGGGTCTACTTTGTGGCCTCTGTGAGTGGGGCAGTTGTCTCTGAAGTAGTAGCTACAACTGTCTGACCCTATGGCTCTAAACGTGAAGCAATCTGCTGAGTGGGAGCCATCAGGGGTGTTGTCTTTGTCTCAATGACTGGAGGGATGACGGGCTCTGTAGAAGCGACTGGCGATGGAATCATCTCTGTAGTGTCTGTCCCTGCTAGTGGAGTTGTCTAAGTCTGGAGCTGAGGAAACTGTGGAACTATCACGAAAGTAGAGGGGGCAGCTGTAGTCTGAGTAGGTGTCGGCTCACCTGTGATAGCACTGTAGCTAGCCTGAAATGCTCCTAAGCCTGGAGTGAACTACTGAGAGGTAGTAATCGGTGTGAACCCTATGTGATAAGGAGTGAAGCTGGGGGACGCAAAGGACTGAGGCACCTGAAGTGTAGGAGAAGCAAACGGTCCCGGTGCCTGAGTCTGAAGTGGCAACTGGCTCTGAAGCCCACTGGGCTGTACCGCTGGAGCCAGAAGCAAATGTGGTGGCAGTGGAACCCCTGAGTGCTGAACCAGATGGGTGATCAACCCAAGATACTACTACTGAGCTGCCTGGTGCTGCTGCTGATACGCTACCTGCTATCGCTGGAACTCCAAGTGCTGTTGTTGCATCTGAAGCTGCTGCCACTGTATCTTAAGCTGCTGCTGGAACTCATCCTGCCATGCATGAATTTTGGCTAGTATTGCAGCTATCTCTGCTCGCTCCCGATCTCTCCAACGATCAGACTGCTCCATCCTCTCAAGAATCCTAGTCACAGTGCTACTGCTGGCCTCATCATCATGGCGTCCAGGCTCATATGGAGGAAGAAACTCATCATCACTGCTCTTTGAAGATGCAATCTCAAAATCTGCTCCCCTATCTCTGCGGCCTCTAACTCTGCCTCCTCTGCCTCAGCTAGCTATCTGGTGATAGCATCCTACTCTGCCGCTATCTCTGGCACAACTGGCTTGTGACTCTGCTGAATAGGTGTAACTCTAGTAGCAGACCGCAAGAGCTGTGAAGCATCATACTATGTAAACTCTGCTGGAGTCTGAGCGTGCTCCTGTACTGCAGCTGGTGGCAAAGGACCGGCACCAATGAAGATCAGGTATGTCAACCAGTGAGTGTAGTGCATATGTCGAGTAGTGTAGAAGCTCCCATAGATGAAATCCTCTATGTCTGATAGCATCAAGTCCCAAATGTCAAACTCAATCCTCCTGACCAGATGAGACACTATCCACTGCTGCAGGCCAGTGAATCCCTCTCTAAAGCCCTCTCTAGGCAAGATAGTGCACCTGACTATAGAGTCAAGAGCTCGAGCTGTGGAGGTCAAGTCTGTGGGCAGCCTGCTCGAACCCTCTCCAAAGTCACCTCTAAAGCAAGGATGCATGTCCTCAACTGAAGGAAGTACTCCTGCGTGTGCACGCCTGGGAGGCTCTGCATCAGGGAAACAAAGTCTGTGGATCATGTTGGCACTGTGTGGGATCCTCAGAATCTCTCTGGCCTGTGCACTACTGAGGTCCCGCTTCTCACCATGGAAACTAAAAGCAATCTCTGAGTGATCTAGGTTAATCCAGATAGTGGCATAGAACTCTAGAATCCAAGCTAGAACATAACTGCCTGATCTGCCAATCCTAGGAGGTAGTCGATGTACTGGCAGAACTCCTCTCCAAGTACTGACACAAAGTTCTCAAGTGAAATCACTCTCTGAGCTGTGAAGTGTGCCTGTCTATCCACATAGGTCCTGTGGAAGTAATCCTGTATGGCTGTGTGGAAGTAGTCAACTCCTACCTACCTTTGCAAAGCAAACCACTCATGAAGTGGCACCGTCCTGAGTGACTTAATGAACTTGGAATTGCACTTTGTGAGATCATAATGCTTGACCCTGGGTGCTCTGGGGACACGGCTGCTCTGTCTCTGTGGCCCTGAAGGAGAAGCTACTGCTGCCTGTAAAGACTGAGCCTGAACTCAGGAGGACCATCTGAGAGTGGGTCGCTCCTGCTGCTCCAAGAGCTGCTCCTCTAGCTCCATGTCCTCTGCCTCTAAAAACTACTGAGCCTCTGAAGAGCCTATCTCTCTGATAGTGACACCACTCCTGTGACCACCTCTCTCTATACGCTCAGCGGCCTAAGCCACTGCAAGTGCCTGACTTTCACCTGGAGAAAGCTTCTTCTTCCTTGTGGAGGTCTTCTTCTACACCTTGCCCTTGCCTTTAAGCAAATCTGGAAAACTGGGTGGACGCTGCCACCATCATCACCACCACTGGTGCCCCCTGTCTCATTCTTGACCCTAGTCATAGCTAACAAGAGGATGAACTGCTGCTGAATTGCTCAACTGTAACTGCCAACCTCTGACAAGAAGATGAACTGACGCCTTGAGAGGCTTGGCCTAAATCCATACTCTTAGGCTTGGCCTAGGGTTTAGGTGCACTGCCCAACTGTCAATCAATCAGTAACTGACATGGCTCGCTGCATAGAATGAATACAAGAGTATATATATAACCATAAGCATTTAAATTCTAGATATGAGCAAGCCCTATTGGAAGCAAAGCATCTAGGTAAGTATATAGAGAGAATTTGGTTTTATACCTAAGTTGCTTGAAGTTCCTGTGAAAGAGGTAAGAGTTGACGATGTAGGGCACCCTCGACAACAAGGCGATTCACTGCAAAGGAATTTTGACGCGAAATGGTCAAGACAGTGGCTCGGAGAATGGTTAGGGCAAAACAGCGGACACCTGGTGGGCAAGGGTTAGGGTTGAAGGCGAGGCTCACCACCAGGAACTGTCGGCCGGTAAGGATAGAGATGAGGTTGGGAACGTTGACTCCAGCGAGCATGAGAGGCTCCGACAACGATGGTTCACCATGACGAGCGACGGCGCGGCCTGCAGCGGCGGTGCAGGGCGATGCGCGTGACCAAGCAGGAGTGCGGGCGCGACGAGGCAATGCGGCAGCGCAGTGGGTGTAAGCACGGGCGTGGGGGCACAGATGGTAGGGCGGCGCTCGGCGGTATTCAGATCGGGGAGGAAAAGGAATAGAACCGCTGGCTCGATTTGAATTTGAAGAGAAAAAGTGGGGGCCCACATGTCATAGAGTAGGTTATCCACGCGCAGAAATCGAGCGTCGGACGCACCTGTAGGTATGCACGGATGCAGCTTTCACCTCCAGATGCAATCCAGTGAGGGTGTAAAACACCAGCACCATTGGACGTGCCAGTCTTCATTCATCAGACGTGCTGATAGCGTCCAGCGCGTTGAGCTTCCTTCATCGATTTCCAAATGGACCGTTGAAAGGTCCAGCGATTTTTCCTTGGACGCGGCTTCACGAAGGTCCAGTGTCCGGTGCGTGCTTTGCTGTAGTTCCCAGTTGCGGCACTCATTGGATGCCAACTCTAGCGTCCGGCACTCCTATTTCCAACGTCCGACGCCCAGAAAAGAGCTGTTTTGACTCTGTTTTTCACAACGCTTTTTCCCAACCAAGTTCCAACTCAAATAAGACCCAAATAAACACCAATTGGAACTGGTATGAGAACCCCACTCGAAAACCCTCAATTTTTGAAATATTTTGCCTTAGGCTTAATATATTTTTATGAAAACAGGTGATAAATCGAGCAAGGAACAACGTGTGGCCATGAAATTGAGTTTTGGAACCATTAGAAGCGTCAAATGCATTGTCAATTCATGGACGAACACAGCGGTTGCTCAAGAGATAATCGAAAAGAAATGGTGAGCAACATACATGCATATGCAATGCAATACGAGAATTTGAATCTAGGTGGCTTGTCAAGTTTGAACCAAGGGTTCACACCATCGACAAGGGTTATTTAACCATGTTAGACAAGCCCTATGTGCATTACAAGAATTTAAACATGTACTATATTACAATGCAATGCAAATGATAACACATTTCACCACCTTCTAGTGAAGTTGCTTAGGTCAAGGACATTGAGCCCATACCTTAACCTACAAAAGGTCGATTCATCCAATGGCTTTGTGAAGATATTCGCAAGTTGATCCTCGGTCCTCACACCTTCTAGGGATATATCCTTTTTAGAGACATGATCCTTAAGAAAGTGGCGACGGATATCTATGTACTTTTGTGCGAGAGTATTGAACTGGGTTGTTAGCAATTTTAATCGCACTCTCATTGTCACATAAGAGTGTAACTTGACCAATATTTACACCGTAGTCAAGGAGGGTTTGCTTCATGTACAAGATTTGAGCACAACAAGCCCTGCGGCTATGTACTCCGCCTCGGCGGTGGACAAAGCTATACTATTTTACTTTTTCGATGACCAAGAGACAAGTGACCTCCCAAGCAAATGGCACCCTCTGGATGTGCTTTTTCTATCAATTTTGCAACCAACATAATCCGAATCGGAATAGCCAACAAGTTGGAATCTTGCTCCTTTGGGATACCATAGGCCAATGCTTGGGGTGAGCTTAAGGTACCTAAGGATTTTCTTGGCGGCACTCAAGTGAGCTTCCTTAGGATCGGCTTGAAAACGAGCACATATGCACACACTAAACATGATATCGGGCCTAGATGCGATAAGGTACAACAAGCTACCGATCATAGAACGGTAAAGAGTTTGGTCTACCAAGTTACCTCCCTCATCAAGGTCGAGATGCCCATTAGATGCCATAGGTGTGTTGATTGGCTTGCAATCCTTCATATCAAATCTCTTGAGTAGATCCTTGGTGTAGAGAGAAAAAAGTCCCTTCTCTCATTTGCTTGATTTGAAACCCAAGGAAGAAGGTAAGCTCGCCAATCATAGACATCTCGAACTCTTTTGACATTGTGTCACCAAACTTCTTGCATTCTTCTTCATTTGTTGAGCCAAAGATGATATCATCAGCATACACTTGACAAATGAACATTTCTCCATTATACTTCTTAGTGAATAGTGTGGTGTCAACCTTCCCAATAGTGAAGCCCTTCTCAATGAGGAAGTCCCGAAGGCACTCATACCAAGCTCTTGGGGCTTGCTTAAGCCCATATAGTGCCTTCGACAACCTATAAACATGATTAGGATATCTAAGGTCCTCAAACCCGGGAGGTTGATCAACATAGACAAGATCATTAATGAAACCATTTAAAATGCACTCTTCACATCCATTTGAAATAGTTTCATTTTATGGTGTGAAGCATATGCAAGGAGGATATAGATGGCTTCAAGTCTTGCAACCGGTGCAAAGGTCTCTCAAAAATCCTAGCCTTCAACTTGAGAGAACCCCTTTGCCATGAGCCTTGCATTGTTTCTCACAACATTGCCTTGGTCATCTTGTTTGTTGGGGAACACCCACTTGGTACCTATGATTCTTGCATTCTTGGGGCGCTCTTCAAGTGTCCAAACTTGATTGCGGGTGAAGTTGTTCAATTCTTTGTGCATGGCATTCACCCAATCCGGATCATTTAGAGCTTCATCTACTTTTTTAGGCTCAACACAAAAAACAAAAGAGTGATGTTCAGCAAAGTTAGCAAGTCTTTGAGATTGAGTCATTACACCCCTTGAAGGACTCCCTATGATTTGATCTTGTGGATGATCTTGAAGTCTAGGATTTCTTCTTTCAACCACTTGAGGGGATGGTCGAGGAGCATCAACATCTTGATCTTGTGCCTCTCTTTGCTCATGGTTGACATGAGTGTCTTCATGTTCAACTCTCCCATCTTTTCCTTATCACCTTGAGGCACACTTGATGAGAAAGAAGGCTTGTCGATGACTTGCATTTCATCATCATCTTCTTTAGGATTGATGTCTCCCACCAGCATGTTCTTCATGGCCTCCCTCAATGGTTCATCACCTACATCATCAAGATTCTTAATTGCTCCTTGGGAGCTGTTAGATTTATCAAACTCCACATCATATGTTTCTTAGACCAAGCCAGTGGCATTGTTGAATACTCGATATGCTTTGGATTTCAATGAGTAACCAACAAGAAAACCAATATCACAACATCTTTGGAACTTCCTTAGGTGTTGCCTTTTCTTGTAGATGTAGCATTTGCAACCAAACACCCAGAAGTAGGAGACGTCCGGCTTCTTCCCATTTAGCAACTCATAGGGGGTCTTGCCAAGGAACTTGTGGAGATTTAACCGGTTAGATGCATAACATGCGGTGTTGATAGCTTTGGCCCACAAGTTGTTAGGAGTGTTGTACTCATCAAGCATTGTTCTTGCTAGAGTGATAAGAGTCCGGTTCTTTCTCTCTACTATGCCATTTTGTTGAGGTGTGTAAGTGGATGAGACTTCATGTTTGATCCCAACTTCATCAAAATAAGCTTCAATGTTTGTGTTGTCAAACTCTTTGTCATTGTCACTTCTAATTTTCTTGATCTTCACATCAAACTCATTTTGGGCTCTCTTAGCAAATTTCTTAAAGCAAGCGACAACTTCGGTCTTGTCATGAAAAAAGAATGTCCAAGTATATCTTGAGTAGTCATCAACAATCACTAGACAATAGAGATTTCCCCCAAGGCTCTTGTAAGTGGTTGGTCCAAACAAGTCCATGTGTAATAGCTCTAGCACTCTTGATGTTGACTAGAAAGCTTTGGTTGGATGAGTGTTCACAACTTGCTTGCTGGCTTGACATGCACTACAAGGTTTGTCCTTCTCAAACTTGACATCTTTCAAGCCTCTCACTAGCTCCTTCTTCAATAGCTTCTTGAGTGTGCTCATCCCAATATGTGCTAGCCTCCTATGCCATAACCACCCAAGTGAGGTCTTGGTGAGTAAGCAAACATTCAAACTTGCATCTTCAGAGGAGAAATCCACTAGATAGAGATTGTTGTATCTAAGACCCTTGAATATCATCTTTGAATCTTCTTTCTTTGTCACTACCACTTCCTTCTCATCAAACAAGCACTGAAATCCAAGATCACACAACTGGCCAACGGATAGCAAGTTGAAGCTCAAAGGGCAACTTTAAGTACATTTGATAATGAATGATCATTTGATATTGGAACTTTGCCCAAACCCTTGACTTTGCTCTTTGAATTGTCACCAAATGTAATCTTGTCTTGATCTTGCTCCCCTTCATCTAGTGAGGTGAACATACGAGGATCACCGGTCATATGTTGAGTGCAACCACTATCAATAACCCAATGACTTTCACCAGTCTTGTAGTTCACCTACACACATGAGATCAACCTTGTTGTTTAGGGACCCAAATTTGTTGAGGACCCTTGACTTTCTCAACTAGAGACTTTGCAACCAAAATTTTCTTAGGCCTATTCTTGTTGGGGGACCTAAGAACATAACTTTCATCTTTCCATTTGTGTCCTTTCTAAGCATGTAGTGAGCATTAAAAGCGAAGGGTCTAGCATGCTTGGGCAAGGGTTGTGGTGGTGGAGTTTCACACTCATGAGCAAAATGACCTTCTTGTCCACACTCAAAACATCTCTTTGGCTTTGGCTTTGGCTTTTGTTGACTAGCTTGCTTAACTTGATGTTGCTTCTCTTGATGTGCCTTGAACCCAATGCCACTTCTATCGGTCTTCATCACGGTGTTCATCAAGATTTCACTTTGAAGTGACTTGCCTTTTGCAAACTTGCTCAACCCAATCTTGAGGTGCTCCTTCTCTTGCTTGAGCTTCTTGTTCTCTTCTAGGAGTGACTCATTGGTTAATTGCTTCAAGCATGACATCTCAAACTTGAGGCTCTTGTTCTCTCCTTTAAGCTTTTCATTCTCGAGAGCCAATTCTTCATCAAGATCAAGATCCTCAATGGTGACGGTGTTGGTGGCTTTAGCTTGTTCAAGATCCTTCTTGAGTTGTTCATTCTCACTCTTGATCTTGGCATAGTCATCATAGTGATCGGCCACCATCACCTTCTTACGTTTGCTACTAGATTCTTGCTCAATGCTCTCATCAATCAAGTCATCACATGATGTAGCTATATCCATCTTAACAACATGGTTAGTAGCATCATGTGTTTCAGAGAGTAGATCATAAGCCATGGCAATATTATCATGATTGATCTTGATAGTAGTATACTCCTCTTTTAGAAAAATGTAACTACTATTGAGCTCAATGTGCTTCCTGTCAAGTTTATCATGTTGTACTTTGAGCTCCTTTTTAGAGGCTTTGAGCTCCTTGAGTTGAGAAGACACAATTTTTTTGTTCTCTAAGCTCATCTCCAGCTTTTTGCAAAGCTTCACATTTTTTAAGAAGAGAAGTATTTTCACTATCAAGCTCATCATTTTTAGCTCTAGTCTTGATGATGACTTTTGAATACTTGTTTAGCAATTTTACAAGTTCATCATAATAAGGTAATTCAAACTCATCATCACTATCACTACCACTTTCTTCATCACTTTCCTCAAGTTTAGAATGTACCTTCTTATCACCTTTACCCATGAGGCAATAGTGAGTAGAGGATGATGGCAATGGTAGTGGTTGTGGTGGCGGTGGAGACCCAATGCCAATGGCAGCAACCTCTTCATCATCACACACTTCATCGGATGATCCACAAGAAGACAATATCAGTGAGCCAATCACCAACAGTGTATGCCTTACCATTCTTCTTCTTGTGGTACTCCTTCTTGCCTTCCTTCTTCTTATGATGCTTATCCTTCTTCTTCTTTTCTTGCTCATCATCTTCACTAGAGTCATCTTTCTTGTTCTTGCCCTTCTTCTTGTACTTGTCATCTTTGGGAGGCTCCGGGCATTGATGAACTAGAAGACCAAGCTTGTGGCAATTGTAGCACTCCATCTCAGAGATGGGCTTTCTCTTGCTACTAGTGAAGAGCTTCCTTTTCTTGCCATCAAACTTGATGTCATTCTTGTTGAGCTTCCTCATCATCTTGGTGGTCTACTTCACCATGAAAGCAAGACTCAAGTCATCAATTACAACATCACTTGAATCATCATGAGAGACCTTGGCTTTGCCTTTTCAATCTTTGCTTGCATTGAGAGCCAAGTCCTTCTTCTTGGATGATGAGCCATCCTCGGGAGTGAGATGCATGTACATCTCATAAGCATTGGTCTTCCCCAAGATTTGAGTTGGTGTAGCGGTGAAAAGATCTCCTTGATGAAGCACAATGACAATGTGCCCATACTTGTCAATGGAGAGGACACACAAGATCTTTCTTGCAACATCGGATGGCGACATTTGTGTGAGTCCAAGCCCATTGAGTTCCTCTACAATGGTATTCAAATGAGAATACATTTCATTAGCACTTTAATTTGACTTCATCTCAAAGGAATTAAGCTTTCGTATGACAAGATGATAGCGTTCCTCACGCTCACTCTTGGTTCCCTCATGGAGCGCACAAAGGTCAGACCATAGTGCATGGGCGTCCTTGTGGTTCTGAACGCGGTTAAACACATCCTTACTAAGGCCACGGAATATAGCATTCTTAGCCTTTGTGTTCCACTTCTTATAGTGAACCTCATCAACGACAAGGTTGGCCGTATCCTTAGATTTTGGGAGTCCATGAGATGCGGCTCTAAGCACACCAACATCTAGAGCTTCTTGGTGGGCTTCCATGCAAATTTTCCAATAAGAAAAATCATCTCCCTCAAACATGGGAGGAGGGCCATCCCCATGGGACATCTTTACTCTAGGCGGTTAAGCCTAATTTAGAGCAACTCGGCTCTGATACCACTTGAAAGGGTCAAGATGCCCAAGAGGGGGGTGAATTGGGCTAATTCTAAAATTTCCTGCGGAATTAAACCCTACTAGCCCATTTTCACCCCTCTCGTGCCTAAGTGTGTTCCTAATGATTCTACCGTCAAAAAAATTTGAACCCTAGGTTCCAATCCTATTCTAGCATGGCAATTCTAGAAAAGTAATTGCAAGAACGTAAATGCTAGAAAGTAAATACGGAAAGTAAAGGGGCAAGGAACACGGAGATATTTTTCTAAGGTATCGGAGAGTCACCACTCACCACTAGTCCTCGTTGGAGCACCTGTGCAAGGGTGTAGCTCCCCCTTGATCCGCGCAAAGATCAAGTGCTCTCTAGCGGCGGATTCTTCGTCGCTCCGACGCGGTGAATCGTCAAGAACCGCTCACATCTTGAGTTGGGTCATCGACAAGCTCTGCCGGATGATCACCATGCTCCCAATCACCACCAAGCCGTCTAAGTGATGGCGATCACCAAGAGTAACAAGCTCAAACTCTCACTTGACCATGGCAAGCCTAATGAGAAGGGTGGATGCACACTTGCTACTCCATATGCACTAATGAAGTCCTTAATCTTGATTCTCAAATCTCAAATGACTTCAATAGGCTCTTGCACTCTCTTGCACTCAAATGGTTTGCTCAGCTGAACAAATGGGCAAGAGAGCTGATATGGCGAAGGTGGGGTTGTATTTATCAGCCCAAGCCAAAAATCCAACCGTTACCCCCAACCTCAGCTTTTTCGGGGACATCGGACGTGCCAGACGCCTAGTGTCGGACGTGTCCGACGCGTTGAAGATTTGAATCTGCCAGTCGACCATTGCAAGTGCCAGACGCATCCGCCGCTTACCCACCAGATGCGTCCGGCGGTCTAGCCAGCTGCAGACCTCTCAGTAAAGCGTCCGAAGCGCGCCGGACGCGCCAGACGGCGCCGGACGCGTCTGGGGCTGCACCACTGTGCGTCTGACGCACAGTTCTTTCCGGGCTGCGCACGCCTAATGGGCCGGATGCTGACATCAGCGTCCAGTGCCCTTCTGACCAGCGTCTGATGCAGCATTTGAAGCCCGTTTCACTTCTGATTCAAACACGTTATGAACAGCTTCGACTCCAATCAATCTTAGGGCCATTTTGCAGCTACCTAGTGCTAAGTTTGACAAGTGTGCACCACATCTAAATCATTAGACTCACCTAGGTCAAGCTACCCATTTGCACCCCCTTAATAGTACGGGCAAAGAAAAAACAAAGTGCCAACGACTAATCCGATGTCACTTAACACCATCGACAATCAGAACTAACCGCCCTTAACCTTGTCGTCCATCCTTAGAAAACCGAAACGATTTTCATAGACAGGGGGCATGAAACCATATTGTCCGAGATTGCTATTACCATGACCTAGCACTCTACTGTTTCTGCAAAACACACGTTAGTCATGATAATTAACATTGTCATCAATCATCGAAACTCGCATCAAAGTGGCCTAGATGCTTTCACATACTTTGGTTCTTCTATCTTCTTATAGGCATCTTCCATTAGTCTCAAAGTGACTCTAGCTATTGCTTCACCATTAGCTTGGACTTGCTGAGCAATGATATGTTGTTCTTGGGCATACTCATCCGTAGCTGCAGACCAGAGGTCCATCTATGCCTTCATTTGCTTCTGCACAGTATGCATGTCACTAATCTGGGAAAACATGACATCTAAGTTCTTTTGCAGCTGCTCCCATCTTGAGCTTTCTTCGTTTGTGTCCAGGATGAGCTTCGTCTGTTGTGATGGCAGAACAATCCTCTTCTTCGGTGGAGCTGTGATGGCCAGCAGTGTACAGACCACTCGAGCCAGACACTCCAACTACAACAACAGCAACAGGTTTAGACTTGCTCCTCCCCTAATGTTGCTCTTGCTGTCTTCGCCGCCTGGGAGTGAGGCAGAGCTTGAGGATTTTACACAAGGACTAGCCTTGCAACCTTTGCTCGTGGACACTCCCCCTCCAACGCCACCGCTCCAAGAGGACAGATTGACTCCAGGGATTTTATGCAAGAATAACCATCTCGCAACCTTCGTCTACTCTCCAATTGGGCAAAGATGAATGAAAAGGGTAGAATTTGGTATTCTCGCTGTGGTTCGTGGTGCCGAACCGCAGTCGAACACCTTGCGGGCAGTTCGAGGAAAACGTGTCGATTGATGGAGAATCATGCGTTGGTGGTGGTGTAGGTGTGGTTGCTGACGCAGTCGTGAGGATCCGCGACGAGCTGGAGGTGGTGGTGGTGGTGGTGGTGGTAGTGGTCGACCCGGTGGTTGGATCCGCAACGAGCCGGTAACTGGCAGCGAGGTTGAGCGCTGCACTTGTTGCCCACACGCCGAAGAACGATAGCTCCGATTACCAACTATAATGCCCATGGCCACGGCGGGTCACCGGCGACGTGAGCTGAGACAGCGGAATTGGATGAACCCTGATGCCGATGAGGCAAACCCCTACGCCTTGGCGATCTCTTTACTGAATTGATGAACGATGCTCTTGTCTGTTACAGGTTCGACATTTATGTGTCTGGATACAGGACTTGGTCATCGGCCCACATGTCATACGGTGAATCGAAAACGTAAAGTAGCTAATATACCTATTACATTGTAGATGTGTCGTTGCCGTTCTGCGTCGCCCATCAGGCTGGCACACTCGCTGTGACAGATTCGGGCGATTGTAGTAGCCCAATGTCTGCTGCATTTTGACGTCAACCAAGCTTTGATCCAGCATGGTATAGCACTTCTTCCTACTATATGCTGATTTACGAACTACTGTTTTATGCAATGATTCATCAACTGCTGTAGACTGCAATGGCTTAGACAAATGTTATTTTCCTGCTGTATCTTCAGATGCTGCTGTTCAGTATGTTCTAGAAAAACTGACGCATCTTTGCCATGCCTTCCAGTCCAGGATTTATAAATATCGATGATGCTAGGATTTAAAAATATCAATGATGCTCATGGTGTCGATATGGGGTTATTGGAGCTGTGGCACGGCCATGGAAACCTGCATTCCTTGAGTTGCTAGTGGTATAACCAGTATTCTTCCGTCTTCTACACTTGCAGGTATGATAGTGATTTCTATAACTAAAATCATCATTACAATAAGGAATTTTATTGTACTACCATAACATAGGAGATTTAGCCATTTAGGTCTGAACATTCAATGGAAGGGAAAATTCATTCCACAAGCTAAACACAACAGTTGCGTCTAGAACTATCTCCAAGCAAAGTCATGTCTTTTTTGTTGAAGATTAGAAGACTGCTATATAGGCAATGCAAGTTTGCCTCAGCACAGGTCACCCGTCAATTACTGAACCATTGATCAAACTTTTTTACATGGAAGGGAGGCGATCATCTCCTCATCCTGTATGTGCTTTCCATTTGGATTCACATAGCTGCAAGAGAACTTATCCGGCTGTTGTGTCTGCTCCATAATCCATCATTGATCACCCATTGCTGGAACAACCAAGCATGACAATTTGTAATTTGTCACACACTTGAGCCGCATTCTACTTGCTTATATATGGATAATTACAAATCACTACGTAGTTAGTAATTAGAGAATTTGTCAGTCGTCAGCACTCTACTTGCTTAATCTTCTTAGCTGGGATTATGTCATCCAGCCTGAGTCTTCTCTTCAAATCAATGACAATTTCATGGCTAAGTACATCGTGCCGTTTTAGAAGAGCCGATTATGTTCTCTTGAGGCTTGTTCTACTTCCACTCCAGATTTTTGCTTTGAACATGGAAGAGTTGTTGGAGATGAAAAATACAATTTCACAGATTCAGACCAAACTACTGTGTAATCATCTGAAATGATCTTCCACCAGCATATATAGTATATGCCATAATGACATCCTTCTAGTATTAATAAGTCATTCATCTAGTATCAAACAGATCAGGTAACATTCGTGCAATATGTATAACTAATTATATTCAATGTGCAGATCAATAAGTAGCACTTGATAATGAACTGATAAAGAATTGTTGCATCAGTTACAAAGAAATATTTAGTTTATAGGTATGCAAAGCATGCTTCTCTTCAATTTATCTATTTTTTAATGTCGTTTGTTGTATCCTAAGTATGCTTAATTTGGCATAGTTTCAATTTACTGGTTATTAGCCAGTGATAGTCTCATGCGGCATTGTGTTTGTGGCCAGCCATAGCACCATGTGCTGAGCATGACACGTGCGGCAGTGCTGGATACTGAAATTCAAAGGATAAAAGATCACTGATATTTGCGTGCAACAAATCGGAGGAGGAAGGGATTACCCTATAGAGATGAAGGGTTGAGATACACTGTTTGTACCTGTTGACTCTACCATTTGGAAGCAGCACACATTAGCATGATTAAGTTGGGGAGTCAGCAGCATGCTCCTTCATCTTGCACGAGCTCCTGCCACCGCCTCTGCCACCGTGTGAGGGCCAGCAAGCGAGCCTCTGTGCATTGCGGATGTTGGAACTCTCCCTCATCTTGCACGAGCTCCTGCCACCGCCGCTGCCACCGTGTGAGGGCCAGCAAGCGAGCCTCTGTGCATTGCCGATGTTGGAACTCCTGTGTTCACAGCCAGTGGTGGGGATCAGTTTCCAGTGGCTCGAGGGGGTGTGGGGGGGTGGGGGAGGGGAGCGAGGCAGTGATGGCGGAGGGGATGAGAAGTCGAGAACGTCAGTGAGCGTGTTCGCAAGCTTAATCGGCTGGTTGAGCTTGAACCCATGATTCGATATGAGAAGATGTTGAAGTTGAAACTTTGTTTCTCGGTCTAATATCAGCCTTTACTTCGCTGGAACTAAGAGTTTCAAGTTCTAAGATATCAGAGTTACAGAGTTTCAGCTGGTTCTAAGTTATGCAATGACTGACAGCAGTATATAGTTGATTAATTTAGTATTTGTTTTCGGTCAGTTCATCCACTGCTACCTGTTCAGTGACCAAAATCCTTGCACTTCTTAGTTATGATGTATGTTGTTATGGTATTGGGTATTTTGGGATAACTAGCCCTTATGCCTTGCCAAGAGCTCGAGAGATTGAAGGAGACTAAAATTATTTCTTCATTATTCATTGCTTGATTTGTATTGTGCCTCATTGGCTGAATATAAAGGATACATAGGACTAACGCCTCTTGTAGCTAGACAATATGGTACTATTACTAATTGCTCTAACATAGATAAATAACTAAGATAACTTGGGCCTATTGGGCCGGCGGCAGCCTGTTGGCTGCCCATGACATCTCCCCCGCCCTTGGAGACCCAGCTCGCCCTCGAGCTGGATAGCCTGATGGCACCGTCTTCTGTGTCGTACTGGAGCAACACACCGGCCCACCGGATGGCCTTTCCTGCCTTGTCTTGGATCCTGAAATTGTCCCGCGGTTGACTCTCAGGTTCATCTTGACGCCGTGCTTCCACAAGAGGGCATCCTGATAGAGCCGCCACAGTCAGGGGCCACTACAGCTCTTGCCATAGCGTCAGGGGCCTCTCCAACGGAAGGCCTACCGACCTTGGACCGAAACAACACGTTGCTGCCTACCTCAGAACTACAAGCAGGCCCACTACAGCCCACAAGCAGGCCGGTGCTCCCTGTTTTCATCATCAACAGGCCCAAGGCACAGAAAGGTCGAGGCTACTATCCCACGATGGATTGCATAGCGCCTCCCACTACCGATCCTGCCTATGCACGACATTGTGTAGGCAAGTTTCTGGGATTCAATTTCAGGATCCAAGACAAGGCAGGAAAGGCCATCCGGTGGGCCGGTGTGTTGCTCCAGTACGACACAGAAGACGGTGCCATCAGGCTATCCAGCTCGAGGGCGAGCTGGGTCTACAAGGGCGGGGGAGATGTCATGGGCAGCCAACAGGCTGCCGCCGGCCCAATAGGCCCAAGTTATCTTAGTTATTTATCTATGTTAGAGCAATTAGTAATAGTACCATATTGTCTAGCTACAAGAGGCGTTAGTCCTATGTATCCTTTATATTCAGCCCATGAGGCACAATACAAATCAAGCAATGAATAATGAAGAAACAATTCTAGTCTTCCTCAATCTCTCAAGCTCTTGGCAAAGCATAAGGCCTAGTTATCCCAAAATACCCAATACCATAACATATGTGTACTTAGTTACTTATGATTCTGATTTTTTCTGCACTTGGGATGATGAAGATGCTTTTTCTACCATTACTCAAAGTAGTAATGCTGTTGTGAATCAATGTAGCACTTAACATTAGCAGGTCACTTGGAAAGGAAGTTAACTAGTATGGAACGGCAGTTTTGCTTGTTTTCTAGTGAACTCATTGATGACAAGTGGTAGCTGTGCTTGTGCATTTCACTTGCAGTGATCATCCCTGATTTCTGTTCCCTGTACACATTTCTGGTCCCTGTACATATTTTTCTGAAATTTGAGTTAGTGCACTCATCAGGATGCTACCTGTTACCTGTTTTTGGTGCCTATTACCTGTTTTCTTGCTGAAGAATTTGGTAGATCCTTCTTAGTCTGCTACTGCACAGCCCACTGTGTAGATCTAGCACTCATAGTTGATCTCACCATATTGTGAACTATTTTTCTTGTAGGGCTATCTGTTTATTGAAAACAGCAGGAGTCAACAATGTTATACGCCGTCCATGGAAGAGGAAGGACAGTTTATTGAAAATAGCAGTCCTATTTTTGGTGATAGCAGTTCTGTTTTTGGTGATAGTAGTTTTCAGTTGATGGGGAATGTGTTTTTGTTGATTTCAGTTCTGAAAATGACGCTTTTATACAGTAATGGCCGGCCTGTTCGAGATTGGACTGCGGACGACTGGGCCGTTGTGCCAGCAACCTCTACGCCAGTAGTGTCCGAAAACATTATGGCAAGGTGGTTGAAGATTGAACCCGACATTTCAGGAATGTCCGATGGTAAGAAGAGGGGTCCAATTGTTGGAGCCTTTGCTGATGAACTGAAGAAGAGAGTTCTTTCGAAACGCGCTCTTGAGGTGGCTTCTGGATCAAAGCCTCTTAAGTGAAGGTGCATTTCCGCAAGCACCAGCTATGGAATGATGAACATAAGAGGAAGCAAAAGGGACTCAACTGATGAACAGAACCCAAGGGGAGGCAAGACACAACTCCTCGCAGAAGTTATGTAACTATAGAGATCATTCTATTTGGCGCTTTGCCCATGTTAATTTCGTGTTTTCTACCTATTGACACTCAAAAATGTCCAAGGGTAAAATGACTATTTTGATGAGTTGTCAAAAGTTGAAACGGACTTCACCATTGCGTTCCTCTCGTCGAGACGATTGAAAAACATATGTGGAGTGTCCGATTTGAGGTCCGGATGCAAGAGTTATGCTCTCGAGAAGTATGCACATGCTGCAGGTACTACCGGTTCGAGAAAATAGGTACTACCGGTCTGCGCAGACTTTTGCGTAGACAGGTACTACCGGTCTGAGATCGGTACTACCGATCTGGGACCGGTACTACCGATCCGAGACCGGTACTACCAATCTGAGACCGGTATTACCGGTCCGCGCAAGCCTCCGGAGCAGTTTTGCACGAAAGGGTGCGACTGGTCCTCCACTGGTACTACCGGTTTTACCATACAGGTACTACCGGTAATGCTCGTTCCGAATCTAACTTCCAGATCTCGAACTGATCTTTTTCTATATCGGTTTTTGGTCGGTTTTGGACGTGGGAAACTTGGAGATTATGCCTTGGAGATGTTTCCTACTAGGACAAGACCACCCCCTCTATAAATACAAGAGGATCATGGCCGATTGATCCCATCCAATCAATCGTCAACCAAACACAACGAAAACCAATCTATCCCCTACCTTTGCTCTATCTTCCAGCTCCGTGATGCCCATGGCTTGATCAAGGCAATCAAGGATGGTGCTCTAGGCTCGTCCGCCGACCTAGGGCAACCGGCGACCTCCTTGCCCTGACGAGATCCCTCTGAGGCTAGGGCTTCGACGGCTCCTTTGCTAGTTTGCTCGGAAACTAGCCGGCTCTTCGTCCCGTAAGCACGTTGGTTATCGTTTGGTGGTTTGCTCGTAAACCTCGCCGCTATTCACCGCGAAAGGTGTTGGTTACCCTTTGCCGGTTTGCTCGTAAATCTCGCCGCTCTTCACCGCGAAAGGTGTTGGTTATCTCCGGCCGTCGACGAGCTCAACATCGGTCTATCGATCTCTAGATCGGTTTGCCGGTCACGCTGCGTCGTCGTTGTGTTACAGGTCGCTTAGGGCTACCTCGAGGGCGTCTAAGGCCCACGTGTGCTGTGTTTGCCGCCGGATCACTTTCGGCATCAACATACTCTTTGGCGACTCCACTGGGGACGATTGCTTCAGCTCTAATTTGTAGCTGAATCACTTTGACCTAGCCCTTAATATTCGTTGATCCATCTTTTGGTGATCGCCATTACCATTCAATCCGGCCCAAAAAAGGCCGATTGCATCTAGTTTTGACTTCTTGTGATCTCATTTGCTACTTGGCAACGTGGTGCGCTTCTTATTGGAAAATTCAGCAAGGCGGTCAAGCTTTAAATCATGGAGTACCAAGGTGATTCGTCATGTTATAACTACAATAATCCCGAGGTACAACTTGCAAACACGTATGATGATTTTTATAATTATTTTGTAAGTGATATAAATTGCCATGTTGGTGTTGCTAGTGATGATGCTAGATATGTTGCATCGGCTAATTTTTCTAATTACGCTTATCATGATCAAGAGCCGATGCTTGCTGAAAATTATTTTAGTGTTGATTCTTCTAGCAACATTCAACATGTAAATCCTTTTTCATCGATTGTCGGTTCACAACATGTGATCCCACCACAAGACAATCCGATGAATGAGAAAATTGGCTATGGCAATGCTAATTATTTTGCCAATTACTCTCAAAATTCAGCACCTAATTCAAATGCTCCTATTCATAATTCGGCTTCATATGACTCGAGCCTAATCAATGAAAATTCATCAAGGTGTGTTAATGGTAATTCTCATAATTCGGCTTCATATGTTACCACTAAATTAAGCCGAATGAATGAGAATTCAGCAAAGTGCAAGAAAGCCATTGCTTGTGATTTGGCTTCGTATGCTACTAATTCTAGCTCTAGCCGAATTGAAGAAGATTTAGCCCACACTAGAAATCCATGTGGCTCCTCTCAATGGCAGGTACCTATTTATCACAGGCCATACATATTAGCTATTGATTATGTCAAATCTCCTAGTCGATGGCGGGTACCTAAGTTTGAAAAATTCAGTGGTGAAGATGATAAGATCGCTGTGGGACACATTTCTACATATCTCTTGCACTTGGCTTTTGCAGGTGCCGGTGAAGAAGACTATATGAGAATACGAAATTTCCCTTTATCCCTTACTCACATTGCTTTTACATGGTTTACATCTTTACCAAAACATGCTGTTTGGTCATGGTCTCGATTAGAGGAGTTATTCTTTGAACATTTTGGTATGTATAAAAGCAAAAGGCTGATTACAATTGAGTTATCGGCCAAAAGTGGATTGCTAGTGGGCACTCAAAAGGCAAGTCTTGAAAAGCGTGAAAAGCGTCAGAAATCAGCTAGACTTGACTTTTCAGGAGCTAAAGGAGTCGTGCGTTTATCTAGTGATTACTACATCATTAGTGAAGATCAAGCTCCTGCGAAAGGAGGGTTGCCTACTTGCCCCAAGTCAGCTAAGCCAATTACACAATCGGCTAGGGCGACTGTCTCTTCTGAGTCAGCTAGGCTGACCATCTCTGCTGACCTCGAGTCAGCTAGGCCGACTTTCAAGTTGGCTAAGCCGACCCCACTTGCTGCTAGTACCCAAATCGGCCGAGCTAATTTCCAGTCGATTAAGCCGACTTCTTCAGTTCCTGCTGCCGCCGATGCGTCCTTGGATAATTCGGCGCTTATCATTGATCATGCCTTGGAGACAAAAGGTGACATCATTCAACTCAAGGATACACATCTCTTCAACATAATCAACAAGGTACAAAATACGAGATATTTTGCTCAAATTCCAATCCAAATCAAACTATTTTGATTTCCGCATCTATTGGAGACATCATTGTAAATAGTTACAAAAGACCGATTAGGAATAGCATTATATTTGTTGAAGATAAGATAAACTCAAATTCTATCGGCCAACAAATTGTGCCACATGCTAACACCGATGGTGCTGATTTGTCAAAGTTAAAGCTTTCTAAAAATAGTTGCAAAGGTGTGGCCGAATTGATTGATGTCAAATCTGATCCTTTCATTTGCCTAGCTGTTGACGGTAGATAACTCATAATTTTAACCATCAACTAAACATGAGAAAGGACTAAAATTTATTCACCAACTAGATATAGGGGTTATACTGATAGAATTCCATGAGTTTTGGTGAATGTCTGTTTCTACAGGGTGTCAGCTGAAAATAACAAAGGGAGGCCCACATGTCAGGTTTACATAGAGATAATCGGGATTCGGTCAAAATTCTGTAATCAGGAAGGTTCGAGAAGGCACTGGACCAAACGGGAGGTCGAACCACCTCGGTGGCGGGGCGGCCACCCCGGACTTGGAGGTGGCCGCCCCGGGATCTCGGCCAATCTGCATCAGCCTCACGGATCCCTGTTCCACCGCCTTTAGGATTAATAAAAACCACCCGATTATGGTCGGTTTGATCCGACGGCTGCGGTGCATCCTAGGGGGCTATATAAACAGGGCCCCTGGCCCCTGGAGGAGAAATCCCTTGAAACTCTAAATCATTATTTCCAGAGAGGATCAGGTGAGAGAGGTCCCTTGTATGGATCTCCTCCCTAGAGCCTAGCATTCAAGATAGATAGAGAGAGTATAGGGTGGAGGTAGAGTTGGAGGAAGCCCGGCACGTCGGTGTCTCCTCTTCGGTTGTACATGCGGGATCAAGTCTCCTCGCCCGAGGCTTGGTTCTAGGATGATTCTGCAATTCAACTTCTAATACAAGTAAGTTCTTGTTATTATTGCTCTTTGGTTTACGAGTTTTCTTTATTCGCTTCCAGTTGGGAATAGAGTAATCGTTCGTAGCGTAAGCGTGGTGCTTGGGCTAGGTTCACTCGTAGATGCTCCCTATCTGGCCGGAACCGTGGTAGTAGCGGGGGAAGTGACAGTCCCTTTGTTACCTTTGTAGCCCACTTCCCGTCAGTAGGTAAGGTAGGTCCCAAAGTGCCGGGTTAAGCATCCTCTGTGGTGTCTTTTCTAGGTGCCCCCATAGAGCAGTAGTCGCAAAGCTTGCCATAGGTTGGAAGGAGACTGTTAGAGTAATCCTCTCTGTATCGCTCATTACTTTGTCTGTAGCTTAGAGGTTAAGTATAGACCTGGGTTAGTCAGATGCACATTTTCTCCTAGCGGATAAATAAATAACGATACTCTGGAATATCTCCCGGGTGAAGTGCTCACCGATATCCGTGCGCTTGCGGATTATTTCTTTTTGATTCTTTTGTGTGCGTATCTAGTATCAACAAGCATTTTAAGGCGCCGTTCTTGGGAGAAAGACGGTCTGTGAGATAACCTTAGGTCATGCTTAACCTTGTATTAGACTTTTATCTTTTTCTTGTTTTCTTTTGCCTTTTATTTTCTATCTTTATAGATAACCCAAATTCCATGCCTATCTATCAATTTCTTGCTCCCATGAGCCACTAGAGCCCATGATTCTCACATCTAGCTATGAGCTGCACCCATGTGTGGTTGCAATAGGTCAGCTAGAGTCCTATCTTCTAATCAAGAGGGTAATGAACCCAAAGTCCTATCTTCTCGATCAAGTAGGTAATGAACTTTTAGCTACACTTAGGGAATCTTTTAATCTTCCTATAAATTTAGGTTTAGATCTAGCCTTACAAGACCATTCTTCTTCAACATCTTATTACGGTTCTTGATAATGTCGCCTTTGGAGGAGTTTTCCTTTCTTTATCCATTAGTGAAGTGAGGTTTGTCCTTATTATTAATGGGCGCACTCCTTGCACTAGCCTTCATGATAACATCCTAGAGGTAGAGAAGGAATCATCCCCGAACAAGAAGAGGAAGTTTCCAAAGCCACTTTACAAACACTCCAATCCCATATTTTGGCTATCCATCCCAAACCAAGTAATACTCCAAAATTCTCTAAGGGAAGAAGTAATTCAACCCTTAGAAATTATTTCTAATGGCAATTTTGGGAGGAGCGTAAACTTCCCGCTTCATAAGAGATCTTTTAGTGCATACATTGTCAATCTTCTCAAGAAGAGATCTCTTAGAAAGCGTCTCACACCCAATCCCTTTGAAGGACGTTTAGAAAGACTCAAGGATGGCATGTCAAGTGATGCCACAGAAGGAGAGCTAAGTCATATAGAAACCACTCTTATCTTCTCCCCTTCTATGTCCACATCAAATATAGAATACGAACCCATCCTTGACCCCTATGACTCATTCTATGCTCTTTCTCCTGAACCTCCCGATGATCCTAGAAATCCATCTAGATATCCCACACATAGGAATCATCAAGACCATATAGAGGATCGCGAAGAGCAACATCCATGGCTAGAGAGCATTAAAAACCTATGTGCTATTGCCATTAAATGGATGGATAAGGCCTTAGATGAGATCAATTCGAGGGATAACCCAAGGGCAATGTTAGACATAGATGTCGAGTCACCCTTGGAAGTGAAAAATGGTGGAGACTTCGATGAGCAAAGTAGTTACATCTTTGACACACCATCAATTCCTTCCTCACATGAGAAATCTCCTGATTCACCTAGTCTCTCCAACATTACCCCACATGAGATCTTGAACCCCCTCATGCTCCCTATTCCTAAAGATGTTGAAAGGGTGGTTATAGACACATACACTTATCATAAATATTGCAGATCTCGTTGTGTTGAATCTTGAGATAGTGCACGTAGATTGGTGTTGAAGGGGGAACCACTTCACCAATTCACATATTGAAGGTTTTCCAAGGACAAGCTTAGTGTCCTAAAACAAGCACTATTCAGAACATGACATAATTGTTCACCTTTTCGCTGCGCTGCGCTTGTTAAATGAGCATAGAGTTATAACAATGAAAATATTCCTTCGGGTATTCGTGTCACTAACCTTTCTAGGTTTGGAGCAAAAAGATCGAAGGAATAACAAATGTAAGGTATGTCCAACCAATCATTATGCAACATTGAATTACATTCATCCAATCTTGATTTCTGCCAAAGTCAAGCTTGGGGGATATACTTCCATAAATACATCTTTTGCCATGTTGCTACACTATCTTGGTTGTCCCTACCTTTAAGGCATGCTCAATTTGCTAAACAACAATTATGCCCTTTCATCACTGTTTGAGTAAATCTCTATACTGTTTTCATGCCTCCTTTGTTTGCTATAGTATACGTAGGTTTTGAGGTATTTTCATACACCTTTTAAATTAGGCATAGTGCTTAGTTTAAACTGTTTTCCTGAATTGAGTTAGACAAGGTATCTAGTTTGATTCTTGAACCAAAAGGTGTGCTGATTCTACTTCAAAAGGCTTTTAAATTAAGCATGGTGCTTAGGTTAAAATGCCTTCCTAAATCAAATTAGACGTGGTGTCTAGGTTGATCTTTGAGCCGATAGTATGCTATAGTAGATGTTGGTATATTTTGTTGGACTAACCCCTGCAGGAAAACTTCCAAATCCAAATTGGGAAAGTCTTGAGATAAACTCACAATGGAGATAAAGAGTGACAACAATTTCACACAAAGGAGACAATAGCTCATTCATCATCCAAGAAAGAATTGGAAGAATTTATGGCGTGCCTATTCATGGTGAACCTGCCAAATCACCACTTCAGTGATGGAATAAAGAAGGAGACGAGAGTGCCACAAGAAGGATCTACATCAATAGCACTCATCCAAAGGAAGTGGATGAACAAGACATCGAGCTATGAGCAACCTTGAAGACATTATAGCATTGAGCCCAAAACTTAAACTAGGACACCAATGAGAAGCTGGGCGCAACTCACCTCATTTTGGCCAATCAAAGACCTACACTCGTTGATCTTGAAGACACCATCTTGCACGTCAACAGCAAGGACAAGAATGGCATGATAAGCATGCATCCCTGTGTTAGCCAATCATCATAAAGGGTTGACTACCGACCAAGCACAGGAAGACCATGACTATGGTTGCAAGATGATGTCCCTAGGCCATTGGAGATGAAGCCTGCATACAAACATTAATAAGTCCCTTCCTTGATCATCAAGATGGATAGCATATCATTAACTGCAACTCTTCGCTATGCCGCTAGAAGACAAAGACCATCAAGGAAGAACTCGAGTCTACATCTCCAATGAACATCAATTGGTAAACCAAGGCTCAGCAAACATCAAGAATGGTTGACAAAAGAAGATCATGCAACTGTCTGCACCCTCATATCCTAGATTGACAAATCAAAGAAAAGCGGGAATATAAAGGAGAGATCTTTGCTCAACAGACCCAGAATCGAGAGCCCTCTCCGACAGACTTAAGAAAAGAGGACGAACAGTGTTTAAGAACATGGAGTCATGGCACACTTCGAGGGATGATTCAACACACACACTTGGCTTCCAGTGATGAGCAACAGCAAGCTTAGGAGAGGAAGACCACCGACTCCTCAACAAATGATCTAGCAATGCACTTCCTCTTCTCAAGCCCCCCATCGCTCCGACATGCTGGTATGTGTTGTCCACTAATCCTCTGCAGAGAAGAAACAATAAGTGGAACACAAGGTCTAGGGAAAGGACCACTAGAAGCATCTACTCTTCATCACAAGACCACTGGACAAGGAAAGAACATGGGTGACACTTTTCTCAGAGTTACCAACTCAAGAGGTGCAGTTCTCAAGGTCTCTACCTTTGAGATCAAATGATGTACCGAAGGAGTGAACATGACAAGAAGTCTTGTTCAAAGGACTTAAAATACCGAACCCTCGCCAAGCAGGTAACTTGGTAGTTATCCATATTTCCCATTTCAGCATTGCATAAGTTTTTCTGTTAACACTAAAATTTGGTAAAGAAGATGACAGGTGGACCCGCATTCGGCAAGGAGAGGATTCGGCAATATATGCGTGCGGTCGGCTAAATCTCGACGTTTCGGCAAGTGCCCATGCGGTTGGCTATTTTCAAATGGATAGCGATCCCATTCGGGAGGAGAAAGGTGGCGAGTGGAGCTCACCGAGAAAAAGGATGGAGTCGTGATAATCTAGGACTCCGTAGAGTTTTAGAATTAGGAGCTTTAGTTTCCCAAATTTGTTTAGTAGATCGTAGTCTTTTAGGACTCATATTTCATCCAGGGTATAAATATAAACCCTCGACCATTGTAATGAGGATATACACAATCAAATCAACACAACCGGCCCCGTGCCACATTTTGAGTCCTTTTAGTCGAGTCGTCGAGTTCTTCAAGGGGAGCCATCGATCCGTCGACCTCCGTAAGTACCGGCAACCTTGCTATCATATCTAGTATCGTACGGCGGATTTAGATTATGATGCAAGTAGTCTTGTTTTTCTCGACTGGATGGCCATGCGGCAGGCGTCTGCTTGACAACAGGAAGTCTTTGCTTATGCTTTGTTTATCTCGACTAGATGGCCGTGCGACAGGCGTTCGCTTGATAGCTTAATGTAGTTTAGATAGTTATCGGCTCTATTAGATTTGGCAAGATCTATTAGATTCATTAAGTTATCACGTGTTGCATGATCTTTAATGTTTTATTATTATTTGTAACACTCTTTTGCCCAGTCCAGATCGATATGTTTCGGCTCTTGGTAGATTTGTTTCAAATCATGATAGATAGGTCGCATGCCTATGTAGCCGAGTTAAGATCGATCTAGATTGTTACATGTTGCGGGTTCATGCACGTTATAGCGTATTTAGGCTTAATGAGACTAGGTGTCGTGCGGCAGATACAGGTTTTGTTAGGTTTAGGTCGTGTTAGCTTGTCTTGTTCCTTCTTCATGGACCCCAATTCGGCAATCTTGCCGAATATGGTTGTGCCTACACGAGTAACGAATATTTATAGATCTTTTTAGATATATGCATGCTTTTAGCTTCTTATTGTTAGATTGTATCATGCGGTGGATTGATCTAGTTGTAAGGAGTGGCGTAGATTCGTAGCAAGCGGTATCATGCGGTGGATTAACTTGCTTAGGGTTTACGCTCGACGGGTTTATGAAGGTTAGACGTGCGGCAGACTAATTGGATTAGCCTATGCATGTGTTATTTAGGTGGATTTATATTTACGAGTTACCTGTTTAATTTATTATATCTCATATAGTATCATTGGTCTAGAATTTATGCTTTTACATGATATATGATGATCAATTTTCACTTGTTCAAACATATCTTCTTTTACATATGTATTCGGCAATCAATGCTTTTACATGCTTTGATTTAGCCGAATGATTCTATAAACATGCTTGGCAGACAGCTTCTATAACTGTATGTCGTTGTAAGTGGCTTCAGGGCCGTAAATATGGAACTGTCTGGTCTCACCCGGCATGTTCCAGTTTTGTTCTCACAGTTTTATACCTTGTTGGTTTACAGGTCAAACCGACTGGCACGCCTTCGGATTCCAAACCGTCCGGGTACCCAATTGAAGCCACGCTTTCTGGCTTGCTGTGTGTGAGGCACAGTGCGCTACATTATGTGTCAACATTTTCCTTTAGCATATTTACTTTCTACATAATCAATTCTTGTTGCATATTTGCTTTGCTGCATCTGTCTTAGAAAAGAAAATAATTTTGTCTTGCATTGCATCTAGAAAATGCTAAGCCCCATATGAATAAATTTGTGATGTGACAGCCCGCAAAGATATCCACTGTGGTGGCATAAAAATAAGTTTTCATTTTAGTTGCATTTTTCTGTCTGCATACCATAAAATATAAAATTACAAAAAGATTTAAGATCCTGCTAAAAAGATTTATGTGTTAAGGAAGTTCTAGACATCCAAGGCTTAGGGGTTTATCACTAACACTTAATCAGTTCCACAAGCTTTGTTGTCTATTTGAGCCTCATAGAATTTAAAAGATCAAGAAGAGCTAAACAGGCAGAAGGATGTCTTGTCCCCTGTCGGAGTACTGTCTTCAACAGTCGTAGTGTTGTCTCTACAACCATCATCCCTGACACTCCAGCAGGAGCAGTACGCCCTCACTGCCAGTCAGCAACACCAACAGACTACGTCAACATCCAGCTTGGGGGAGAGCACCCCTATTTATCCAGCTAAGTATCACTAGCTTATCTATCTATCTATTTATTGAGATTGCTAAATAAAATGTAGGAGAGTATATGAAGAGTTTGCCTGCTAAAATGATCCCTACAAAATAAACTCTTATATGGAAATGATGAATAGTTGCTCTGCCATAATTCCTTTCAAGTACCTAGTTTTCGACCTTGCACTCTCCCGAGTTTTAGACACAACTGTTTAGATTTGAGATTTGCTCTGAACCTGAAACTTGTGGGTAGCGAATGCTTGATCTAAGTCTAGGTAGTTTACGGATATGATATGGGAAGGTCTTGAGCTGCTGTCCATCTTGTTCCTAGAGATGCTAAAGTTCTGAAGAATTTATTTGTGAAAATCTTAAATTTCTGCATGATGAGTTCCTTTATGACTAGAGTTTAAATTCCTACCACGGCCATATATTCATGCTTACTAGATTAGGAAAACCAGCTTTATATATATATATATATATATATATATATATATATATATATATATATATGTTCATACTTGTTTATCACTTTGAGTATGTCTATATACTAATACTAAGATACTCTAAATCTTCTTGCGCGAAAAAATTCCAGGGGAACCCATACTTTTCAATATATTATGAAAATGCCACTTACTGTACTATATAAAAAAAGTATGACCACATACTCTATGTATACTTGCATACTTCATATATAATACCATAGATGGTCTAGTATGATCATATATATATATCATTTTGTAGGCATTGAGTGTAGTTATGCTGTGTTGACCCTTAGGAATTATAATGCTACATTCATTCTGTGCTACTTCTGTTCCTAGAAGTACCACCCACATGTATAGATCCACACCCACTACACCATGAGTTGTTTCTACCCCGGAGACACGCACTCATGCTGCTCCTACCCTGGGTGTACGCATTCATATATTCATCCACATACATACACATTCTCTATTCATTCTGATCCATTCATAAATTGTTCTACTCCTACACTGGGAGTGAACACCAAAAATATATGCCGCCATCCTATCCTGTTTCATTGTGCAATAAAGCTCCAATTATTTCAGTTGATACTCCCAATTGCTATAGTTCCATTAAGAGGCTTGGCTATTAGTAAAGAAAAAATAAAAAAATTAAAAAAAGAAGAAAAATAAATAAAGCAGCCAAGTCCTCCTCTTCAAAGGTCTTCAGTTTTCAAATAAAGGGAGGTATGTTATCCCCAAAGGAGAAAGTGTAGAAATAGATCCTCACCATTGATCACCCCTCATTCATCTCCTTATCACCATCTTTCATATCACTCATTTCATTCTCCTCATTCACATGCACATATGACTTGATTGTATGCTTAGTTCCTCTGGATCCATGGCTTAACTATGCAATATATGCAAGTGACTTTGAGTTGTCTCCCCACCTATGAGCTCCACATAAGCCTATTAGAAGTAGGGTGAGAGAGAAGGCAACCTCACTATGCCTTAATTCCACAAATACCACATATTCTAAGAGAAGAGAGAAGGCATACACTACACACATGCCTTGGTAAGGATCCAAAAATACCATAAATGAGAGACTTGAAAGGGTCATACAAAGAAACTCTGAGTTTTATTTGAAAATCTTGCAAAAACTTCGGAATAATAGTTGATAAAAGAGCAAGAAACATGGCGCTTGACTTGACCGCTCTGTCTTTCAACTACTCAAGACCCAAGTGACGGCTACAAGCCCCATGGTGAAAGGTAATATGAGTAAGTTTTGAGTCAGAAAAGTTCACTCTAATCCGGAGGAGAGTTCTTGTTTGAACGCATGTGTACTTTTGAGGAGTGAAGCATTGTAGCAACTCCTGATCCATCACTAAGTTTATCTTTGCTCAGAGACGAGCAAAGGGTAAGCTTGGGGAGTTGTTGACGGTAGATAACTCATAATTTTAACCGTCAACTAAACATGAGAAAGGACTAAAATTTGTTCACCAACTAGATATAGGGGTTATACTGATAGAATTCCACGAGTTTTGGTGAATGTCTATTTCTGCAGGGTGTCAGCTGAAAATAACCAAGGGAGGCCCAAATGTCAGGTTTACATAGAGATAATCGGGATTCGGTCAAAATTCTGTAATCAGGAAGGTTCGAGAAGGCACTGGACCAAACGGGAGGTCGAACCGCCTCGGTGGCGGGGCGGCCGCCCCAGACTTGGAGGCGGCCGCCCCGGGATCTCGGCCAATCAGCATCAGCCTCGCGGATCCCTGTTCCACCGCCTTTGAGGATTAATAAAAACCACCCGATTAAGGTCGGTTTGATCCGACGGCTGCGGTGCATCCTAGGGGGGCATATAAACAGGGCCCCTGGCCCCTGGAGGAGAAATCCCTTGAAACCCTAAATCATTATTTCCAGAGAGGATCAGGTGAGAGAGGTCCCTTGTATGGATCTCCTCCATAGAGCCTAGCATTCAAGATAGACAGAGAGAGTATAGAGTGGAGGTAGAGTTGGAGGAAGCCCGGCATGTCGGTGTCTCCTCTTCGGTTGTACCTGCGGGATCAAGTCTCCTCGCCCGAGGCTTGGTTCTAGGATGATTCTGCAATTCAACTTCTAATACTAGTAAGTTCTTGTTATTATTGCTCTTTGGTTTACGAGTTTACTTTATTCGCTTCCAGTTGGGAATAGAGTAATCGTTCATAGCGTAAGCCTGGTGCTTGGGCTAGGTTCACTCGTAGATGCTCCCTATCTGGCCGGAACCATGGTAGTAGCGGGGGAAGTGACAGTTCCTTTGTTATCTTTGTAGCCCACTTCCCGTCAGTAGGTAAGGTAGGTCCCAAAGTGCAAGGTTAAGCATCCTCTGTGGTGTCTTTTCTAGGTGCCCCCATAGAGCAGTAGTCGCAAAGCTTGCCATAGGTTGGAAGGAGACTGTTAGAGTAATCCTCTCTGTATCGCTCATTACCTTATCTGTAGCTCAAGGGTTAAGTATAGACCTGGGTTAGTCAGATGCACGTCTTCTCCTAGCGGATAAATAAATAACGATACTCTAGAATATCTCCCGGGTGAAGTGCTCACCGATATCCGTGCTCTTGCAGATTATTTCTCTTTGATTCTTTTGTGTGCGTATCTAGTATCAACACTAGCTTTAGAACCGACTCCACAGAAGAATCGGTTGAAGAAATCAAAGTACACCTTTGACTTTACTTTTTGTGATCATATGTTTGATAGCTTGCTCAAAAATAATTTTACTAGAATCATTGATCACAATGCTTTGCCATCAGTTCAAAACTTAGAAGAGCTTACATATTGCAAGTGGCATAATTCTTATGATCAAAATACTTGTAATTGCAATATGTTTCGTCATTTGGTCCAATCGACCATTGATAAAGGCCGATTGAGATTTTCTGAAGCTCAACAAATAGACCAATTGGATTCAATTGGTCTTGATGGCAAACAGATTTCAAATCGGCTTGAATTAGCCGATTCATTCAAAGCTCAAGACATAAGTGCTCAAGAAAGAGATGAGGAGCCCTCAAGTGAAGGCAAGGTTGCTGTCCAAGATGAACAAATTGAACATATTTCAGAGGATGGCAATGTCACTTCAATTTTAGAAGACACTGGGGGGCAGGCGGAATCTCTCCAATTAGAGCAAAAGTCGATTCATCCCATAGAGCAAGGAAAATCGGTTGAGGACCCTTCTTTAGAGCATATCTATCAACATGGAGAAAAAAGAAGGATGCTCACGATACTAATGGAGGCAAAGCTCACTACAAGCAAAAAGATAGGAGACCGAAGCTTAGCTTCGAAGAGCTTCTAGCTAAATATGAGAAAATAAGCAAAGCAAATACGGCCAATAGATCAAAGAGGGTCCAGCCATCAAGATTGCCTCCAAAGCACAAGTCTCAAGGGCGGAATTGGCAAGGGAATAGATTTCACGCAGCAGCAACATATTCTCCTTTTGAGCAGCCAATTCCCATGTCTTGTGGATCACAGCCTGGATATTTTTATCCTTATTCATCTTGGGGCTGGTTTGATGAAGAGACATGTGTTCCATCATATTTCAAGCCACAATATATAGAATATGCAGCTCCTAGATATTCAGAGAAACCATCATCTTATAATGACCGGTTTGATCAAAATCGGTCCGGAGCTCAACCAAAGAAGAAAGCGGTAAAGCAAGTTTACCGTGTGAAATATGATGGCCGGAGAAGAAAAGTTTGGATCTGGATGCAACTATTGAAAAGCCGATTACGTTGCTGAAAAATCTGGCAAAGAAGTAGAAAAATCATCTCTTGATATTGTAGGTGCCAAATCTGAACAAAAAAGGATTAGAGTGCCTAAAGAAAAGAAGATATTGCCATTGTCCAAAACAGAAACAAAACCGAGATGCTCAATCGGTTTACCAAAGTGGCAAGAAAAGAAGTTGCACAAGCTTAGTGCAGAGAAGCTGAAGGAAAAAGACATAGCTTGGATTCCTAAAGGAAGTATTCAAGCTCAAAAGGATGATGTTCAAGCAAGTGGTGCAACGATGACGAAAGAAAGAATAAGATTCAAGAAACAGTTGCCAAGTTGGAGATTTGCACCGAATCATCAAAATCTTTGCTATTTGCATCATCCATCTTCACTGCCTATATTTATACGGAATTGGTATCGTGGTATGTATAGTCAACCCTCAATTTCTTATTTTGATCCTTGGTGGGGATCTTTATGTTATGGAGGGTTGCCAAATTATTATGCTTACCAAAAATCAAAAGCCAAAATATTCTATTTCGGCTATGCATACTCATGCGGATGAATTCATATGGACGATACTTTATTATCGTCCTTAGCATGCAACTAGCCGATGAATGCCGGCAACCATTGTGCTATTGAAAAGACCCTATGTGATTTACTTTGATGGCTTTCAGGCCCGGAGGCATGATGATATGATTTGCTTATCAAGGAGAAGCTTGCTGATTTTTTGTCACTAGAAAAGAGCCGATTGATAATATCATCATATAGTTTGAATAAGAGGTTGCGTCGGATGCAAGAGTTATGCTCACGAGAACTATGCACATGCTGCAGGTACTACCGGTTCGAGAAAATAGGTACTACCAGTCTGCGCAGACTTTTGCGCAGACAGGTACTACCGGTCCGAGATCGGTACTACCGATCTGGGACCGGTACTACCGATCCGAGACCAGTATTACCGGTCCACGCAAGCCTCCGGAGCAGTTTTGCACGAAAGGGTGCGACTGGTCCTCCCCCGATACCACCGGTTTTACCATACAGGTACTACCAGTAATGCTCGTTCCGAATCTAACTTCCAGATCTCGAACCGATCTTTTTCTATATAGGTTTTTGGTCGGTTTTGGATGTGGGAAACTTGGAGATTATGCCTTGGAGATGTTTCCTACTGGGATAAGACTACCCCCCTCTATAAATACAAGTGGATCATGGCCGATTGATCCCATCCAATCAATCGTCAACCAAACACAATGAAAACCAATCTATCCCCTACCTTTGCTCTATCTTCCAGCTCCGTGCTGCCCATGGCTTGATCCAGGCGATCAAGGATGGTGCTCTAGGCTCGTCCGCCGACCTAGGGCCACCGGCGACCTCCTTGCCCTGACGAGATCCCTCTGAGGCTAGGGCTTCGACGGCTCCTTTGCTAGTTTGCTCGGAAACTAGCCGGCTCTTCGTCCCGTAAGCACGTTGGTTATCCTTTGGTGGTTTCTCGTAAACCTCGCCGCTCTTCACCGCGAAAGGTGTTGGTTACCCTTTGTCAGTTTGTTCGTAAACCTCGCCGCTCTTCACCGCGAAAGGTGTTGGTTATCTCCGGCCGTCGACGAGCTCAACATCGGTTTATCGATCTCTAGATCGGTTTGCCGGTCACGCTGCGTCATCGCTGTGTTACAGGTCGCTTAGGGCTACCTCGAGGGCGTCTAAGGCCCACGTGTGGTGTGTTTGCCGCCGGATCACTTCCGGCGTCAACACTACCTTTAAATTAATCATCTTTATCAGACTTCATGCATTCACCTAAGGCCTTGTTCGTTTTGGCCGGATTGAGGCCTGGAACGGGCCAATCTGGGCGGAGTGCTCTGGCCCGATTCGAAACCAGCTGCGAGCTTGGTTGGCCGTTGGTTTTGGCCTGGCTGGGAAACAAAACAGGCCCGACTTGGACTCTCCCCTGTGCTGCACAGCCCAGAACGGTGCCTGGCCTCTTCTTACCCTCCGGAACGGCGGAACGAAGTCGCGACCGCGTGCAGGCGAGGCGAGGCGTCCGCACAGGAGGCGACGGCGCGGTGGCGCGGAACGGCCACCCCCGCGACGGCAACAGCGACCGCGAACTCTTCCTCTCCGACGTTCACGCTCCCCGCCACCTTCTCTCCGGTAAAGCGTCGTGTCCTTCCCCTCTCCTCTAGCTCTCTAGGGTTCTTGGGACTAGGAACTAGGTGATTCAATCGGCGGCGGCGAGATCCGGCCTTCGGTCTGACAGCTGCGAGATCAGGTTCGTCATAGGGGATGTAGAGGGAGATGTGTTCGGTCGCGAGATCAGCCGCGAGATCCGGTGGCTGGCAGCCACTGGCCCTGGATCATATGATATGGTGAAGCTTTATTTGCCCAAGTTAATTAGCAGCAAGTGGTGGTACTGAGCAGCACGACCCTGGGTCCCTAACATGCATTATCAGTACTGTTCTAGATTATTGAAGTTGTGTTTCCGTTGCTAATAATGGCCCAAGCTAATAGATGTGTCGCTCAGTCTATTTAGTGTTTACATGCCTAGTGGCTTTCTGTTCTGAGATATCCATGTATCCATCCCCTTGTTTTATCTGATAGACTCAAAAACAAAGGTGCATTGTAAATCTGATTCACTTGTCCTCTGATTTGATAGAGTGAAAAACAAGAGACCATATGTCTGAATTGCATGTGTATTGTATCTGAATTCTTACACTTGTCTGAATTGCTGATCTCCTGACATGTCTAGATGTATAGGAGGATCATGTTATTTTGCTCATCTGCAATCATATCAAACTACTAATTGTTGTCGTGGTCCTGCTACACCTGTCATGTTTGCTCTGAACCATCCATTATCTAGTTTGGTGGACCAATCTGATGCACTTACGAGAGAAACTACTCATAACTCTTATAGGTTCACTGAAGCCAGCTTGCTAGATTCACTTTGCGGATCATGAATATTCTTGCTACTTGCCGGATCATGCGTGCGACTGCATTTCATTTTCATCTACAGAAACAATTCTACTCTTCATTAGTCATTACCATGCTCCGATCAAACATCACTAATCTCACTACAACATGTCTCTTAATTAAAGGCATTTTGTTAAAGGCGTTTTTTATAAAATTGCCTTAATTTCCTTTTATTTAAAGGCATTATTATCAAAAGGCCTTTAAAACCATTATATTTAGAGACAAATTTAGAAAATGCCTTTAATTCCTGTAGCATTGGAGGCGTTTTTTATAAAAACGCCTTTAATTACCTGTTGCATTTGAGGCGTTTTCAAAAAGCCTTCTAATCCTTTCACCTGAATAGATGACCATGATCGATCATGAGAGGCAGCAGTCATCCACGCACTGACCACCGACAGTCACCTACACATTTTTTTTTAGGAAGGACAGTCACCTACACACGCACCTATACAACACCGTCCACAGCCCATGTAAGAGCAACTCCAACAGTTTGGCAAACATTACTTGGCAAATCTAGAGTTTTGCCAAGTCTCAAACCCATTTGCCAAGTGAAGAAATAGCCCTTCTCCAACAGTTCTATATTTGACTTGGCAAATTGAAAATTAGTGGCTCGAGCATCTCCAAGAGTTTGCCAAATTTTACTTGAACTTCTAAAACTTTTTGCCAAGTAAAATTAAACCTCTTCTCCAATAGTTGTATATTTTTAACTTGCCAAAACCAAACGTGAGGCAGAGAGGCGGTCACCATATGATCTTTTTTGTTCTTATTTGATAGTTGCTAACTTGCTTTTTTTTTCTATAACCCATGAATGGTGAAAAT
The DNA here is from genome assembly GCA_018135685.1 of Themeda triandra. Lineage (NCBI taxonomy): Eukaryota > Viridiplantae > Streptophyta > Magnoliopsida > Poales > Poaceae > Themeda > Themeda triandra. The sequence continues at coordinate 69,999 of JAENPR010000750.1, read as the reverse complement.
GTAAAAGAAAAAATCAATCATATATTCCTAACAATATATAGTATTTTTATATAATTTATGTATATTTTCTAGCTACTATATGGATCACTAGAAAAATTACGTAGTTTAAATAAAAAAATGAACATGCACGTACACAACTAACTTGCAAGGCAGCAAGCAAAACGATTGGATGCCCATGCGCCCGGGAAGACCGGCGGGGCCCGGCGCCGCAATGCCAACTCTTTGCGCGCGCGCATATTTTCGGCACGAATGTGGATATTTGCCAAACTCTCCAAAATACCAAGTGCTTTTGTCAATTTATCGGAGCCTCGCTTTTTATGGTTTTATCAAAAATCTTGGATGCTGCCGCTTTTCTTGGCAAACTGTTGAGTTGCTCTAAAGTCCCAGGATTGCAAACTGCCCACGCAAATCTCGCAAATCTCCTCTGCCTTTTGATCCTCTGCCTTTTGATAAAAATAAAATAAAAAATCTTCCGCAATAGCAGCCACACGCAAATCTCCTGTACGAGGTCACCGGGACGGGCGGGTCTCCGGCGGCGGCGGGTCTCCGGCAGCCTGTTCCTCGCCTCCCTGGTACCTGCGGCTCCTTCCCTCGCCCTCCCCCACTCGTCACAGCGGTCCTTGATTTCGTGCTCCTGTCTGATTCGATCATGGTGGCGCAGGGGCTGGGTGGAAGGGGCTCCGGCGACTTCAGCTCAGTCCTCCTGCTTCGGCGTGCGAAGGGAGGTGTGGCCACGGGAAGGGAGGCGCAGCAGCGGCGGCTGGCGCGGCTGTGGTGTGTGGCCTAGGAAGGCCAGCGCAAGGATTTTATCGGTTGAGATCCTCAAGCGCTCAACTGCTCCTGATCGCCAACGACCTTCAAGGCATTCAGGTGTGGTTATCCTCCCACTCCCCATCGTTGCTACACGCCGCTCCTCCGCAGGGCCATGGGACCGCTCGCTCCTGCCTTTAGAGCTCTATGCTTGTTGCTCTGTTGCCACTGTGTGCAGCCTAGGTGTTCGATGAAATGCCAATGCAATCTGACTGTTGTTTTGCAACTTGCTATTATGTGCTAGCTTTGGCTAGATGGTGGTGTAGTTAGATGCTTTGGTAGGAAAAGGGCAAAACGATATTTGGATGGCGGATAAGTGTTCATTTAGATGTTGTGATATATGCATGTTGAGTTGGGGAAGACGTGGGCTGACATGTGAGCCATGCTAAAATTTCAGCTTGTAGCCATTTGTTTGTCTTCAAAAGAAATGAGACTTGGATGTATCCATTGTTATTGTGTGATCTCAGTATTAATGTGCTAATTTGACATTGGTAAATAGTGTTGCATGGATACCCTGGTTTTGAAGGCATTTCTAATAACGCATTCACCTATGTTTGAAGGCAAATTTTAGAATGCCTCTAAAAGCTATTCGAGGCAGCTCAAAAATGCCTTTAAATGTTGATATTCAAAGGCATTTTGGAAAAACGCCCCAAAAGACCTTTTACTTCCAAGCTATTTATGGGGCGCTTTTAGAAAACGCCTTAAAAGGTCTTTGAAGGCGTTTTGGTCACTTTTGGAGGCATTTTTAAATGCTTTGTATGATGAGTCATGTTGTAGTGTCTGCTGCAGTTCTAAGCCAGTTCCAGGAGATTTGTTTTCCTTTTCCTATTGCACTATTTGAAAAGTCATTACACTGACATAATCACTATTTAGATGTCTATCCATGCGTGTGTATTAATTGGAACTTATTGTAGCAGCAATAATTCAAGTGTGTTTTTTCTTAACACAAATACATTTTCTTATTAATTGTAGATCTCACCAGCACCGCTTAGAGTAGGGGAAGGTGAACCTCCGTCTTCTTGGGATCAACTCCTTCTTGGGATCCAATACTGACTCCAGAAGTTACTCTAGCACTGCCTATATATCTATATGATATGGTTAATAATATTTAGCTTATATATGACTATATTTATATGCTTCAGTTCTACAATGCGTCTCTCACCGCGTGATCGTATTAGAAAGCGGGGGGAGGAAGAAGATGATGACATGATGTATTTTCCCCGCATTATACCTTATGAGTTCTACTAGAGGGGGGAGGAGAGGAAGCGTCATACTTCTGAAGAAACAGGCAAGATTAAAGTCCGTAGACTCCTCGAGGGGCATGTCAAGAACTGTCAAGTTCCATTTAGGATGGAACCATATATCTTTGAAGAAATAGCAACTTATCTTAGAAGGAAAAGGCTTCTTGTTGATACTAGGATCACTGTAGAGGAGAAGTTGGGTTTCTTCCTATACATGTTAAGTCACAACGCCTCGTATGAGGATCTCCAATTGTTCTTTGGGCACAGCAATGACACCTTCCATCATCACATCAACCACTTCTTCAAGGTGGTCATTCCCGCACTCTCTCGCCGTTACCTTCAACCTCCTGATCCTAATCAAGTCCACCGTAAAATCCAAGACAATCCTAAATTCTATCCATTTCTCAAGAATTGTCTTGGTGCCATTGATGAAACTCATATTCCTATTTCCATATCCTCTGAGAAAGCTTCTCCTTTTAGAAATAGGAAGAACACACTAAGCATTAATGTGATGGGGGCCTGTGATTTCGATCTGAACATCACTTTCATTTCTAGTGGATGGGAGGGATCGGCTACAGATTCTAGAGTGTTAGGATCAGCTATAACCTAGGTACCTCCAGGCAAATTCTATTTGGTTGATGGAGGGTATGCGAATACTCCATCTTTCCTTGCTCCATATCGAGGAGTTCGATACTATTTGAAAGAATTTGGGGCTGGCCATCGAAGACCGCAGAACCCAAAGGAACTCTTCAATCACCGCCACGCACTACTGAGAAACCACGTGGAAAGGACTTTGGGGGTGCTTGAGAAGCACTTCCCCATTCTAAAAGTTGGCACATTCCACATGCTGGAAAATCAAGTAAAGATACCTATAGCTACTGCCATCTTCCATAATTTGATCCGATCACTTCATGGAGATGAGGAGTGGTTAGATCATCAGCCGGATAATATCCCTCCAAGTACCTTAGTTGCTCTACCAAGTGGTGATGAATTGGATGAAATAAATGTGGTTTCAGTACAAGGCAACGCTTTAAGAGACACCATCGCCCAAGAAATGTGGGTTCAGTACCAGCAACATTTAAATTAGTCTTTGAATAGGTTGTAATAGGTTAATAATCTTGGACTGTAATTAAGCAAAGACTTTATTTTTAGTCTTTAAATTAGTAATAAGCTTGTAATAAGCTTGGCTTGTAATAAGTGAATAAGTTTGTAATAAGTGAATAGGCTTTGTGTCATATTTGACAGCGATGGTTGCAAAAGGCTCCCCAAAGCTCACTACGATTGCAAGGGCGTCACCGAAGTTGCACAAGTTCATGGCTCCAACAAGTGGTATAAAAAAGAAGCCTTCTCCTAAAGGCAGTAGGGCAACGAAGACGGGAGGTTCTCCGAAAGGTATGGTGTTTAATTCTCTGCTTTTACCTAAAGCAATATATAGACATATAAGGGCAAAATGTAAAGAAGTTTCTTTCTTTTCCTCATATAAGGATGGTATAGAATACTACTATATTTGAGTACCTATTACACCTCTTGTTGATTTCAAACATCACTATAGCAGTTCAGCTTCCTGTCACATTGTTTATGTAGTAGCAAAGCAAAGAGCAGAGTGGAACCTGGCTCTTGAGAGATCCTTGGCAGACATTCTCCATGAGTTTAAAGATAGTGGGTACAGAGGTGATACCAGTTGCTGGAGTTCTGAAGGGTGGAATAAGATGGTCAAGGAGTTCCATCTGAGGAACAAGTATGTCAACTACACAAAGGGTCAAATTCAAGACAAAGAAACGCAGCTGAAAAGAGACTATAGGAAGCTCAAATTGGCAAGGCAGCAGAGCGGGGCTACCTAGAATGAACATAGGAATGTGGTTGAAGGATCACCATCTTTGTGGGCAAACCTTAAAACGGTAAGTTAGTGTTGTACTGCTGTTCATTACTGTACACATTCTTAGTGCATTCTTAGTGATGTACTGCTGTTCATATGTTCATTTCATACAATAGAAGGCTTCTATATGACAAGGTTCTATTTAAATCTGCAGTCATACCCTAAAATCAAGAAGTTCCACAACAGTAAAGCAACATTTCCACTTTTTGATGCTTTGGGAGAGCTTTATGACGGTAGGTTCTAAATTATTTTCTATTCTCACTTACTATCTATACCCTAAAATATTTTCTATTCTCACTTACTAGACAAGCATAGGACATGGTCTGAGTACAAGAAGCTTTGTAATTTTATTTCATCCTACATCATCATAAGCTACCTATTGACTTTTGAGAATAAGCCTTCTTAATTTTGTTTATTTATTGCTTTGGGTATTATTGTAATTTAAGTTTTGGATCTAGGAACCAAAACTGGAGTTGCTAATGTGGGTTTAGCTCTGTGGGAAACGGTGGCTTCATATTGTGATGGGGCATATTTGTGGGTTTAGCACGTTTGCAGTACCACGAGTACCGAGGAACATTGGCTTCTTATTCGGTTGGGTTTATATGCGAGCTGCAGTTCATACATATGCAGTGTTTTTTTATCTGCACATACTAGGGAGATTCTCCGCGCGTTGCCACGGATATAAAGGAGTAATACAAATATATTAGAATAGTAAACTACTAAGGTGGACACCTTGCATGTCAATATAAATTTCTAATGGCAAATACTAGTGAATTACTAAGGTGTACAATTGTATGTGAAGGGAAATAGATAGTGGAGTTGATAGTGGACTGCTAAGATAGACGTGTTGCATTTTTAGAAAATAGATAGTGGAATTGATAGTGGGCTGCTGAGGTGAACGTGTTACATGTCAAGAGAAATACATAGTGGGGGTCGTCTATATAAGAGTTATAGATTATAGATTAGTATAGCCTTCCCCTTTTTCAGTGTGGGTCCGAGTGTTTTAGTCACCGTGCACATGTGTGCGTCTTTGAGCTGGTGAGCACGCCGTGCAATCACCGGTTCCATTCCAGGTTAAACCGAATGCAGTTTTTTGGAAGAGGTGGATTAAGAAAAGGAGTGAATTTAATCCAGAGGTGGTTCCAGTGACACACCCGGATCCATTCAATCCTGGCCTGGATTGGATACTGGCCTGGATCCAATACTGTGGTGCCGAACGAGGCCTAATGATGCAAGGAAGATGCTGTTTGGAAACACCAAAGTCAATAAGAAAGTCAATTCTCTTCTTAAGGGTATTTTCCAAATTTGAAGCAAATATTTTGGAAGAACAACACAAAACTTTCCCCACTGTTTCCTTATCAAAACCCATTTCCCTGAAAAAGAAAACAATCTGAAACACAAGGCAGAAACAGTTAGTACTATGATAACAATTATCAGAAGACGGAGCATCCAAGATGTAAAAGAGCAATGACTCAAGACGCAAAACCATCCCCAACTTTGGATACAAATGTGCCTACTGTGGATACAGTTACAAACATTGGGTATTGAGTTATTGTCCGCCACTTTTGTGACCGATAAATCTTCATCCTAGGTAATTCCATTGTGGCTAATTGGGAAAATATGTGAATCTGTAAAACCTGATGTACCATCATGAAAGCCATCATCTATGTCAACTTAAAGGACAACATGTGATGGTGGTCAAACAAATTATTCATTTTACTGAAGCTCGGTTCCAGTTTGCTAAGAAAATTATAAGCAAGAAAAATAAAGTTTTTCCTTTATCAAATGGAGTATAAATATGTAAATGAAATTACATTCATGATTACGCAACTGCAGAAACTCGTTAGGTTCACCATTTTCTTAGTGATGCCCAGATCATCAAACAGCTCCAGAATTAAATCCATTCTTTGTGTAGAGCAGCCAAGAATATGATCCCAACTTTTCACAATAATGCCTATGAGGCTATGACAGCACTGGAAGTCTGAAAGCAAGACAATTGACTTACTACTCCTGGCACCAACAAACAGAAAGTAGAACAGAGTAAATAAATGAACAAGAAATTCAGACATACATAGTGAGAAAAATTCCTTTTTCAGTTACCTTTTTTCGCTTTAAGAACAAAGGGATCCTTTTGTAGTTCTCTATCTATCACACTTGTTGAAAGGATCCATGGAAACTTCAGCACCATCCTACTAATATGTTCTTGTTCAATGCCAGCCTAGTAAATTTAGAAATGGGATAATTAGTATTATTGTATTATATTCAAGTCAACATCAATCTAACAAATACCAATGAACACCACGAACATAAATACCTTCTCCCGTTCATGAATCCTCGGCTTGATATCATTTTCAATGTCAGAAAGAATGATAGGAGGAAATGACAGCAAAACTGATGCAACCCTTGGGTTTTTAATTCCAATGTACTCAAGAAAATCAATTAATGGCTTTAGATGATTACCCTCAGAGCAGAGAAGCAGCATGGGAAATGACTCAATGAGAAGGAAATGACACGTCTCCATGCCCCAACATGCTAACACAACCGTACCTGGCCTCCATCTGCAATAATAGGGTTCAAGAAAAAAAAATTCTGCTGATACTCAGTGCAATGAAACTGAACAATAAGCAATAGTCGGGACTATGAAACTTACTTTTCCAACAAAAAAAAATGATAACTTACTTTGGAGTGCATCATCTGCAGGATTGATAAGTGTGTCATCATGCGCTTAGAATTTTTTTTAGAATTCGAGGGCAAAACGCCCCGGCCTTTTGATTAATAACTAACAGACCAAATCCAGTGTATAGCGCAAAGTTTTGCAACCACACCCATCCAGGTGGTGCACAAGACAGCCTGGGGCTCACCACAAACAAGTCTTTTAAAAACTATCCTATTACAGCATTAGGTAACAACGACCCAGACTCAAGCATTTTGCTTCTTTTGCCTTTGTTGATTACATCTCCTTGAGAGCTTCATCCAGCGCCTTCCACCAGGTGAGCGCAGTACCAGTTTTGGCAGCCCCAAACTTTGCATCTCCAGTCTTTCCAGCAAAGGCTTCAGCTTTCATCCCCTCCATCTGTTTGATCCTTCCTTCATGTGACACTTTCACCCGCCTTGATTGATGGTATATGGTAGCCACAGCAGCTCTCTTGCTGTAGTTTTCAGCATCTTGATGAAACATTCCAGTTGAGCTTTCCTCTCTTCCGGGCACAGGATCAGCCAGTTCTGGAGTGTACTTGCTATCAAATGATATAGCACATCCATACCTCTCCACCCTGAATTCTGAAAACAAAACTCATTCCTGAGTTTCCAAGTACACCATAACACAGCAAAGGTAATAATATTTAACAGACTATTTCTCTTATTGCTGAGCCGAATTGGCCCACATTTTCCAAACTCACACCAACCTGCAACCCAAAGAAACTGGAAACCAGACTCCAACATCTTCTAATGACCACACATTCAAAGAAGAGATGTTGACTAGTCTCTCTTTCACTACAGAACAGACAAGTCTCATCTTTAACTTTTCTTCTTTTAGCCAAGTTGTCCCTAGTCATATTTCTGTTATGCATAAGCAGCCATGAAAATATATGTACCCTAGGTGGGATTTTTAGCTTCCAAACAGCAGGCACATGTACTTGTCTGATTCCTCTAAAATTAACTATCTTATAGAAAGATTGGGATGTGTAAGTCCCATGAGCAGTATATTGCCGATCATTTCATCTTCCTCTGCAGTAAACTGAATTATAGCTACCAAGTCTACCACCTCTAACCACAATTGATATAAGGGTTCAGACAAGGTCCTTCTAAAGGTGCATTTCAAAGTGTTTCCATCCCATGACTCAGAAATTGTTTTACCATAACCATTCAAAATCCTATAGAGAGGCCAAACTGGGTAGCTAGGCTAGTGTTCCCTACCCAAGTATCTTCCCAAAGTCTCACTTTCTAACCATTACCAATCTTCCATCTCGTAGCCAAATTTGGCGCAGAGTAGCCCACATAAAACTCTTGAAAAATCTTGAAGCATGATTAGTCTTAGTAGCAAAAATATTTGGACTCTCAGTTCTATATTTGAAATCAATGAGCTCTTTCCAGAGCTTGTTTCTATCTACATTATACCTCTTAAGCCAAGAAGCAATAAGGCAGATGTTCAGATCTCTCAGATTTGGGACACCCAGCCCCCCAGACTCTTTCTCCATTGACACTAACTCCCAAATAGCAAGATAATACTTATGTTTATTTTCCTCATCATTCCAAAGGAAATTCCCCATGTGAGTGGTCAGTAGCTGAATAGCCCACTTAGGGAACTTGATGAAAGAGAGGAGGTAAACTGGGATGCCGACTAGACAAGATTTAATCAAAGTAAGCCTAGCAGCTCTAGACAGCAATTTCCCTCTCCAACCAGCTAGTCTAGCTAAAATCTTATCTACTAAAGGTTGGATATCCTCTCTCGGCTAGTTTATCATAATGTAAGGGTATCCCTAGATACTTAATAGGGAAAGAGCCTATTGGACAAGGAAACATGGGCTAGCTCATGTACTCTCTCTTCTTCTAAGTTTATGGGGATCATTTCACTCTTATGGAAATTAATCCTCATGCCCGACAATTGTTCATACCACATAAGAATAATTTTCGATTCCTAGTGGCCGATTCCTCAGGCACTAGAAAAAAGAATTGTATCATCAGCATATTGCAAAGCAATGATGCCTCCTGGCCTAAAATTTTCTAACAAACCTTTCACTAGACCCCTACTCAAGGCTTTGTTTAACATCTTAGAAAGAGCATCTCCAACCAAATTAAACAAAAAAGGTGAAATTGGGTCTCCTTGTCTCAAACCTTTTCCAGGTTTGAAGGAGCTTTCCTCACCATTGACCATAACACCTATTGACCCTCCTACTACAATCTCTTTAATCCAGTTTATCCAAACTGGATCAAATCCCCTATCAGCTAGCAGATCAAAGAGAAAAGTCCATGACACTCTGTCATAGGCTTTCTCATAATCTAACTTAAAAATTACCCCAGGTTCTTTATTATGATATGCACTATGAACAACCTCATGTGCAGTAACTACACTCTCTAAAATGTACCTTCCTTTAATAAAGGCAGATTGTGAAGGATTCACAATTCTCTGAACTACAGCAGTTAACCTAGTAGTCATTAGTTTTGAGAAAATTTTGAAGCTGCAATTCAAGAGACTGATAGGTCTAAACTGTTTCATATTTGAGGCATCTCGTACTTTTGGGATCAAGGTTACCAAAGCAAAATTAAGTCTACTTAAATCTAATTTGCCCTTATGGAACTCATTGAACAAAGCAACTAAATCACCTTTGATCAAATCCCAGAATTTCTGATAGAACATAAAGGATAAACCATGAGGGCCCGGGGCACCTTCAGCATAAGAACTAAATATGGCTTCCCTAATTTCCTCTTCAGTAAAAGGAGCTACCAAAAGCCTATTCTCTTCTATAGTAACCTTATCCTCGGGATCCCAAAAATCTTGACCTAATTTAACTCGAATCGGGTTCCTTAGCAAAAAGTTCCTTATAAAATTCAATAGCTACTTTTAGCATTCCCGTTGATCATGAACAGGGCCAGTGGGTGACTCTAGAAATTCTATCTTCTTTTTCCTATTCCTATAATTAGCTACTATTCCTATCCCCCTAACAAGTCTCTTTCTCTTGATCTCTGTCTAACTTTAATTTCCTCTAAAGCCCAAAGTTGTTCTAATTCCTTTCCCACTTGTCTCCTCTCAACTTTTTCAGATTCAGTAAGATCTCTATGTTCGGCCAAACTTTCCAGTTTAGTGAACTTTTTTGAAAGCTCTGTCTTAAGCTTATTCTGGGCAGCTATCTCATTTGCTTCCCAACCTCTCAAACCTCTTCTTAGGACTCTAACCTTCAATTGCCACCTATCCATAGCACTTTCCAAATTACAAGGGGTGTTCCAAGCTTTACTAACTATTTCCCTAAAAGAGGGCTTCTCTAACCACCACTTTTCAAACCTAAATCTTTTTTTCCCAAAAGATATATTATCCCTGTATCTAGTACTAATGGGTTGTGGTCACTGGGGATCCTCTCTAATGCTTTCACTGAACTAAGGGGATAGGCAGCCTTCCAAGAAGTGGTTACAAAAATTCTATCTATCTTAGAAAGTATAGGAAAGTCTTGATTGTTGGTCCAAGTATACTTCTTATTACCAGGATCTATCTCAACTAAGCCCCATTTACTAATCCAATTATTAAAGCCATCAGCCCATCTATGATTAATTACTCCATAACTTTTTTCAGCTGCATACCTAACCAAATTAAAATCCCTCCTAAAATAGTAGGACCATTCCAAAGACTCATAATTACATCTAATTCATCTAGGAAGTCCCGTCTTAGTTCATCATAGGCAGGACCATAAATCACCACCAATCTCCAAACAAAACCATTTAACTTCTCAGTAAGCATAACAGCAGTAGCAAACTTAAAATTTGCACTAACTACCATATTGAATCTATCAAAGCATTGGATCCCACCAGATTCCTCCCGATCCCTTAGCTTCCAAGTGGTGCCAATTGAAAGGAACATTACCAGCTAATGATCTTAACAAACTAGGGCTAATAAAATTCTTCTCTGTCTCCATAACTCCTAGGAAATCTACATGTAAATCTCTAATCCTACTAGTTAGTGCAGGAATTCTGCCAAAAGTGCCAAGCCCTCTGATATTCCAAAAGAAACCTATCATTTTTTCTTCTTCTCTTTTTTCCTATTTCTAACTGTGGACCAGCCTCCTTCCTGGCTATCCATATCAACAGAGTTAGCACTAAACTGATCAGGCTGAGTCAAGGAACTATTCCTAGTTCCTGTTCCAGCATCTAGATTGGAAGAGGTTGAAACAGGTTGCTTAGAGCAAGAACTATGACTACAGCTAGCAACATAAGCATCTCCCCTACTCTGATCTAGTTCACACATTGTTTCCACAATGGATTCATTATCAGCAACAACAATACCAATATCCTTGGCAATGATAGAAAATTGAGATTTGGAGGAAGGAAGAGAGATGGAAGGTTTTTTCTTATTCATACCTGTGTTTGATTCCAGATCCCATTTCCTTTTGGCCTCCTGAGCATTCTCCAAGACAGATTTCCCATTGTCAGTCCTCCTAGTGCTTCTTCTCTGAGCTTGCACAAGTCCCCATTGCTTTTGTTTCTGGTGTTTTTGAGCCCCCTTTATTCTGCCTTGTATCAACTTCCACTGCTTCCTTCCCCTTCTCCTGACTTATCTGCACATCCACCACTTCAGAGAGTTGTTGAGAAACTTCCTCCACCCCCTCATCAGAGACAACAGCCTTGGTTCCCTCTTGAACAGTAGCTTGCTTAGCCCCATCTAAAGGTGATTGCATCTTCTTGTTTTGTAGAGCATAGATCCATTCATCCGGTAGCAGATGTTGTTCCTCCAAATCCTGGTTTGACAAGTTTTCCTCCTCTTCATCTTGCGGATCTCATCGAAACCTCTTCCATCTCCATAGCAGTCAAGAAGCTTGAACTACAGTACAACAGTTCTTATCCAAGGACAGTTTCTAAAGCCTCTCCCAGAGATTGAGTTCTCTTAGCAGAACGTGGCCCTTGTTGCTGGGCACTCCCACCCTGCAAGTTTTGGCCATTCTTCCCAGAGCCGCTTGGTGGTGATTTCTCACCCCCTTTGTCCTGATTGTGGTCAGCACTACCATCCCCTGGCAGAAAATCTTCTGGATCAGCTGTCTCAAAAGCCCCATCTAGATCAGTTTCTCCATCCTCTGGATCATCTTGGACAAAACCTTCTGTTTTGAAGTACACCACATGTAACTCTTTGCCAAAGGCATACACTCTTGCTTTTGGTATCTTGGATGGATTCTTGCAAAGAAGTTTGACTCTTGCCATGCCAAAGAAGCTGTTGAACAAAGCATGCCAATCCAGTTCAGTCATCAGCCCAACACTGGAAGCCACCTCCCTTAAAGTATCCCAATCTACCCATTTAGGAGGCACCCCAGTCATCTGAACCCAAACATCCACAAGGTTGCCCACTGGTTCCACATTACCATTCCAAACACTTAGAGCAGCAATGACATCATGTCTAAGGTTGAATCTAGATGCTTGACCAATGACTAAGTTCTCCACCCTCTTGGTAGCAGGAAATCTTGTGATGAATTTCTTCTCCTCTGTCTTCTTTAACTGCCAGGCCCAATTCTTGTCAAAGAGACCTTTAAGCTTCTCCACAATCTCAGCTTCTTCTATCTCTCCCTGCTCTATTGTAATTATCCCAAAGTTATCTAAACCTTGCCAATGTCCAAACCTGTTCCCTCTTGGCTCAATGTCTATGTAGAAGAAGCCCAAGCCAATGTTAGCACTACCATAGTACTGCCCAGTTTTTGGAGGTTCTTTCCACTTGGGGCACATTTCCACCACATGATCAGTTTTATGGCAGATGAAGCACACTTTAGGATTCCTACAACTAGAACTAAGGTGACCCACATCTCCACAGTTAAAGCAGACAGCCTGAATGTTTTTCTTTGTGCTTCCTCCATCACTACCCCCAGCAGAATTACCCCCAGCAGAACTACCTCCAGTATCATTAACCTGGTTTGCATCTTGGGCCACAGCATTATTCACCAAAGCAGCAGAATTGTTTACAGTCCCACCCAACTCAGCAGCCATGTTACCAACTTGTCCACCCTGTTCAACTTGGGTCCTGGATCCTCCCTGCTGTGGCCTGGGTTGACCTTGCCGGCCTCTGCCTCTCTGATTACCCCCACCACGAGGTCTAGGACCATCAAACTGCCTGTTGAACTGCTGGTAGGGTTGAGTTGGTGGTACCTGAGCTTGGTTGGGGTAGTAGCCGTAAGGAGGTGGAGCAGGATGCCCGTAGTACGGCGGCGGCGGTGGCTGGAACTGGTATGGATTCCATCCACCCCCGCTGCTCCAGGTATCCCACTCCTCTCCCGGACCTGGCGGCCGGTTTCCCCTTCCTCTTCCGGCCATCGAACCCTTCACCGCTTCCACGAAGGTCTTCCTCCTCCCTTCACACCACCTATCCACTGCGTAACTCAACTTCCTCGGCGGCGCACTCCACTTATCTCCGCCTAACGCCGGGAAACAATCCAAAGATGGAACAGATTTGCTCACCCGCCCCCCCTTCCGGATCCAGAGTCTTTGGTTGGCTAACCCTAGAATTCCCCCTGGCAGCGGGGTCGGGGACGAACCACCATTGCCCCCAGAACTCTTGTATTTCTGGATCCTCAACAGGCTTGGATCGGGCCTTGGTCCCGGGTTTAGGGCCGCCCGAAGCCCTAGCCGCCATGGATGGAGGGTTCGCCAACTGGAGGTCTCGTGTTGCACCACGTCTCCCAACCACTCCAGAGAGACTGCCCGCGGGGCCAGGGTGCAGCGCCCGCGCTCTCTGACATGGGGGAATCCCCCTCTCCCTCACCGGAGAATGCGCCCGCACCGTCACCAGCGGCGATGGGGCGCCTCCCATCATCGCCGCGGAACGCTGAGACGTGTCGGGGGACGTCATCCTGGGGAGTTTCTCTTCCCCCGAAACCCCATGCGCTTAGAATTCCTTCCAGTTATTGTTTGTTAACGAATTCGTACAGCAATTGAGCCGAACAGGGTAGAATGAGGGATCGGAGAAGGGTAGCTCGCCGCGGGATCGATTACAATTCATTTCCTGCCTCTCCTTCTCTCTGTACTGACACATATATCCTACAGCTTCCAGTCTGGGCAGGCGAGGCAGTCGTTGGGCTTTGGGCTTCTCTTGGGCCGAGCAGAGCTAGAGGCCTCCACTTCGTTTCCGGGCTCCTTAGCTTGTACAACTCCAGGTGCTTGGTCGTCGGTAGAGGTAGTAGTGCTGACATTGTTGTATAATCACTGCTTGAAAATAACATTTTCTTCAAAAACTTAACCTATATGTGAATAAACCATAAGAAATGAGGGCAGTGATCTAGTGAACATATTATAGTGACAAGGACAACTGCAACCCTTTGGACATAACGTATAATGTCACCATAGACAAGTGTTACTGAAAACTTGGTACCCGAATTCTAAACTTGGGGCAGTGTGATGAGGTTGGCATAGGACAGGCCTCACCCCCGACGCTCTCCAGGAGCTGCACCACGCTGCGGTTGCGCCTGATCCGTCCGCCCCATTAGATACCCGTCCGCCCCATTAGATACACCTTCCTCCGGAAGAACATGACACTACTGTCAGTGGTTTCGTTTTGGGCCATCGGTGAAATTTGCAATGGCAAGAGCTGCCGCGGCGCACGTGAAGATGTCTGTACGGTTGGTTGTGACGATGATGGGCGGCATTAGAATAATGAATTTGGGTCTGGATGTCGTGTTGCTCCGAGCAGAATCTTACCAACGTTTTTCCGAGTAGAAACATTGGCGTGCCATACCTTGAGCTGTGTAGCCTGTTGAGGATCAGGTGAATCACCGCAAAGCTTGACGAAAATCCGTGCGTGAACCTGTGTGATTAGTTAAAATCGCGTCAAAGCAATAAGAGGCTCTAGTGGATCCCTGTATTGGGGTACGGATCGCCTGGCCCCAGGCAGGCAGTCGTCCCTACCAAAGTGTTCGATGATGTTGAATAGGTCAGCAGCAAAATTGACACCCTCACACCACGCGCGGCAAGCTACGGGCCTACGGTCTACACTACGAGGCCAGCCAGTCAACCTTTTTTTTTTGAGGAACCAGTCAACCCCTTGATCCGGTCTGCCCCACCGCATTTGTACAGTAGCTCACAGATCACAGTCACAGGTCACCACCATTCGTTGTCTATGGAACTCCTCTGGTTAGATTTGTGTCAAATATGTGTACTCTTTGGTTACGTTACGACTTGAGTTATCTTAGAGGGCTAAGATATATTTAGTACCGTATTGGAAATTGAGTTATTTTAGAGGGCTAAAATATATTTAGTACCGTATTAGAAATTGAGTTAGTTTACAGGGCTAAGATATATTTAGTACCATATTAGAAATTGAGTTATTTTAGAGGACTAAGATATATTTAGTACCGTATTAGAAATTAACGGTGTAGAGACAATCCTAGGGGCTAAAAATATAACCATAACCCTATTGTAACCATAAGACGACAAGACAGCTATTTTAGGCACATGACTGAACCTCATTAAAAAAAACATTGTCTCGTATTTGATCCTTATTTATCCGTATTTTTTTGCTAACCCCTCTCAGCACCTACAGTTGGCAAAAGAAAGCGACTCACAGTCCTACCTGGCGTCTCAATGAATTGGTTCAACCATCGGAGGAGTCAACTCAGGGCGTCCCCAACAACTAGCTATTTAGTTAGCTAGATCTGACGTGGCAGGCAAAAAGTAGAAGAAAGAGTAGTCACTAGTTATAAGCAAATAGCTTATCTATTTCACGTAACCCAAGAATATGTGAGAGAAGCATATAGGTCCAATAATATTAAATAGTCTTTTTTTCTCCCACCTCCACATCAGCTGACTATATAGCTAGTGCTAACTATTACCATTGCGGACGCCCTCATAGAGGAGAGAGAGTATGAACCGATGCAATATTTGGAGTCGACTCGCGTGATCAATAAAATACCGTTTTTGAGGACAAAGGGATGCACACCATGGCTTGGAATCTCGTCGGCGTGTTGCTGCAGAGTGAAGACACTTGCATGCAACCTCGTTCCTGCTGCCGGACAGAGTTTGTTGTGCTGTGGGAAGGATGAGTCGATTGGAGAGCGCGCTGCTATGAGTCGATTGGAGAGCGGAAGGATGGATCATGAGTCGACTTTTTTTCGAGAGCAGGTTGTGTGCCTGTATTTCATTAAGAAGAAGAGAATGGTCATAAGACCTACACAGACCCCACACAGGTAAGCCGAAGCTTACCTACCCAACACACACAACTCGCACGAGGTTGTGATTACATAAAACCAACAACGAAAGGCGCGACTAGCTTGCTACGGAGCAGCTATCCCTGCAACGGCTGCCGGCACGACTCGTCGTCCAAGTCAAGCAAGTTGAGGTTGAACGCGACCGTGTCGAAAGGAGCGCCCAAAAACCGCTGTAGATTGTCGTAAGTGGCATCCGACAGCGGCTGGCGAAGCACCCTCTTGCACAGGTTGGTCGTGTCGCACCCCACAGACGGGGAAGGAGGGGGGTCCCCGAGCTTCTTCGTCAACACCCTCTGTGCCTGTTCAGTACAGTTTCTCGCCCGCGGTGTAGCCGCGATCCATGTGCTCCGGCGAAGGGGGATATGGGTCGGCGTTCTAGACTTGCGCAGCCTCGGTCGCCCCTTGATGAGCGGCGACTCTAACGGGACGCAGAGCTCCTCCTCCATCTGTCGCACCAGTGCCCGTGGCGTTAACTCACCGCCCCGGCCAACCTCATCCTCAGTCGGTGGGCCTTGGACAGACTCCCCGACGTCGGTGGGTGCATCGACAACAGGCATTGTCTTGTTGCGGCGGGCGTAGACGAGCAGCGGCGTAGTCCGCTCAGGTCCTCTCAGCGCGTCGTCCTGTTCGCGTGCCCCTGCAGCGGGCGCACATGGCAGTTCGAGTGCGGAAGGGCTGGTCACCGCAGGAGAGGCCTCCACTGGCTCCGGGGCCTGCCATCCCGACATGGGCAGGCGCGCGTTGCCGATCGGCGGCAGCGGGCCTTCGAGAATGGTAGCCCAGGCAACGTCCCTCCAAGTGGCCACCGGATCAGCAGACGGTGACCCGAGCCCCGGGCTGCCAACTGGAGGAACCGGAGGTTCGTTCGATACTCCAGTCGCGACAATGGAGATGCCCGCCTTCTTCCTCCTCTTTCTCTTGCGACGTTGGCGCCGACGCGAATGATGACCGCGGCCATGTTGTAAGTGGCCGGGATCTGCCGAGGCGCCGTCCTCAGAGGGTGCACGGTCACTGCCACTGCTGTCGGGTGACCGCGACGCAGCAAGGTTGCACTCCGCAGTGGCCTCCCGGTTGTGACCGCGTGCTGGTGCTGGGCCAAGCCAGCAGGAGGGCACCCGGCCACTAGTGCATGCCCTGGCTCGATGTCCTACACATCGACAACGTAGGCAGCGTGACGGGGAACAGCACTGGGCAGCGACGTGGCCACGAGTGAGGCAGTTGAAACATAGGCCCACCAACCCTGGCGGGACTTGCCGACGTCGCGCGGGCGCCGCCCTCGACGACCGGTTGGCGCGCCTTCTCTTGCCACCTGTCGCGGGCTGGCTGACCTCTAGCTGTGGCCGCTGCGGGAGCACCCGCTGCCAGCCCTCCTCGTCCGGCGTGGTGGCACGACGGTGCTGGCCGAGCCGAACGTGCACCGGCTGCCGCTTCGGTGCCGGCTGCTCGGGGCCGAGACGCTGGCGCGCCGTCAGCCGCGGCAGCGCGTTAGGCCCGAGCCTGAGGCGAGGCGGCCGCTGCCTCGGGCCCGGCTGTCCCGGCTGATCAGCCGTCGAAGCGGCCCCCTTGCGACGCCTGTGCCGCTGCCGGCGCCGCCTACTGGTACGCTCGGCAGAGGAGGAGGAGTTTCCCTCCCCGGCAGACTGAGAGGAGGGCGGCGAACTAGAGCGGCGCGCGCCCTCAAGGTAGGAGAATCCCCGCCGGCTGGACCCTTCGGTGCGAGCCGCGGCCCCCTTACCCGAGGTGCCTCGCACCTCCAGGGCAGGGAAGGCCGCCGCAGTCGCCTTACCCGAGGTGCCTCGCACCTCCAGGGCAGGGAAAGCCGCCGCAGTCGCCTTCGGGGCAGCAGCTGTCGCGGGCGGGAGTGGCGGTGATGACGGGCGGTTCGGGGCAGCAGCAGACGTTGGCGGCGGTGGTGGTGACGGTGAGCGGATGTTGGGGGTCAGGACGCCCGTGGCGGACTTCCATCCCGGGCCAGCCGTGGTCCCGTCGGCCGAGACGCCTCGCGCCTTAAAGCCGCCGGAGCCCGGCCCCCTGCCCGAGGTGGCAGCGGGTATGGCCGCCTCAAGACCGCCGGAGCTAGGTCCCCCGCCCGAGGCGGCGGCGGGTCCGGCCGGAGCCGAGCGGGCCGCGCGCGACGGGGGGGTGGAGGGAGGCCGCCGCGCCACGGCACGCGAGCTGTGCCGTGGAGGAAGGAGGCCGGCGATGGCGTCACGTCCTCTTCGTCTTCGCTGCAGTCGGAGATGAGGACCTCGTCCCACCGCTGCGCCTTGGAGTGGCCTGAGGAGACGGGGAAGAACGGGGCGGCCTCCGGGGAGAGGGCCGTACCTGACGGCGGCCGGTGCTCGGGCGGCGGCCGGTGCTCGGGCGGCGGCCGGCCGGCTGTCTTGGCACGAGCCCGCGTCGGTGGTGGCCGGAGTCACGTCGGCCTCCATAGCGTGGGCGAATTTTGGGGAGGCGAGCTGGGGACGAGAGGAGCTGCGAAGGCCCGGAGGAGGACGGGGAGAGGATTGGGAAGACGGGAAGCTGCCTGATCTATTGGGAGGAGGCCGGGCGGCCAGCCATCCCGGCGGCGGCGACGGCGAACACGGGTTCGCTCGCGGTGCGGGAGCGGAGCCGTTCGATATCTGGTGGTCCAGGTCGTAAAAGATCGATCACAAAAATGTCAAAGTATCATGAGTCGACTCCTTTCTCTATACTAGTAGAAAGGGCGCGCCCCTGCGCGCCGAATTAAAATAAACATTGGTTATTAGTAAGAGAGAAGATATACGGTACGGTCTGCACAGGAAATTTGTTGAAGATAAATATGTGCCGGAAACATGGATTGCAAGATAGATATGTGCTGGAAACATGGATTGCAAAACGATCAGAGTAGGTAGATATAAAATACAGAACATGTGTATTACATATATGTTTTTTAGTGCTGGAAAAAGTAAAGGGCAGTGCAAAGGTTTATATATCCGATTAAGAAGATAAGTTACTCTTGAACTTCCATCCTTAGGATGATCCGGAAAAACTGAAGCAAACATACATGACAGTGATTGCGAGGGACAAAAGAACATAGTCATTGTTTCGAAATGATCTCTATGTTCTCTGCAAGTTTCAGAGCTATTCTGAACTCCACTATAGCCTTATGAAGAGCTGGACCCCTCATGTAATTTTTCCCATCTCTTAGGTTTGTGACCAACTATGAAGATCTTGATTCTTCATATAATTTTCCCATTTCACAGGTTTGTGGCCAACTGGTGTTTGTTTGGGTCAACAGAATCAGTTTCATTTGTTCTCTTAACTGGCGCATAAGGCCAGTCAATCTGTGTCTACCTTCCAAGCGCTGCATTGATCTGGCGAAGTTGATTATCAGCCACTTGTTGTGTTAACTAACTAAAAAGGAGCATGAAGTAATATTGTGATAATCTGTATCTGAAAGAAGAATTAAGTCACCTAACACTTTGGCAGGCCAAAAAATGACACACTTTCTTCACAGGTCACAGTCAAGTACTTATTGCTGAGAAAAATGTGAGCAACATGTAAAAACCTTAAGCAATGGAAAGAGCACTAATATCTGTGACAAATGTGGGAAACGGCCAATTCACAGACAGGAAACATCTATACATTAGTATTAATTAGTTGCTTCTCACCTAAGTTAGCTGGTAAAACTATCCATTTCCTCTTCTCTTTTCAGTTGCAAGTACGTAGCTCATCCTGGCAAAGGATTAGATGACAGGAATTGTTTGTGGAGTACATGTACAGTAAGATGGCAAAAGCCAATTATTATTTTCTTTGCTAATGCAATTATTCTCATTTCAGATTCATACTTATAGGTTCTGATAGGATTGAAGCAGAGAAAATAAAAATAAGATTGTATTTCAATCTTTGAGCCACGAAATAGGAAATATATAGCAGTTTTTTTTTTTCTACGAACTACCTGATTTCTTTTGTTAGCGTTTTTTGCTGGGAAATGAAAGATACAGAACTACAGGTACAACAAAATTCACAAGCAGCACAATGACAGGGCAGCGAGATGTGGAATTGTGATTTTCATGTATGTACCACAGTTAATTCACTCTTGTTGAGAGTATGTAATTCATCTCAGGGCAACAGATCACACTACATGTTCAATAGGATATAATATAATGTAATTGGTTCCCCAGTTATCACGATGATGTGAGCCCTGAACCTAATCCAATACCTAAATTGCAAGGCATGGAGATGCCAGATTATATTACATGTTCAACAGGATATAATGTAATTGGTTCCCCAGTTGTCATGATACTGTAAGCTCAGAACCTATTCCTATATAGGTATGGAGATGCTAACTTATTTGGCTTACAAAATAAAGAACAAATAAGCAGCAAACACTGGGCCAAATATAAAGATTTCATTTTGGAAAACATTGGATAGATAATGTCATTAAAAAACAGCAGCATTGTTGGTTACCTGCGAAGGCGTTGTACTTGCAGATTCAGAATGCCAAAATCAACGCCTTAATTTGATTGTGTAGGACCTGTATCAAAGAGAAGGCAATCTAACCCAGTATCATAAAATAATTGGAAACTCACATTGAGTTGATAGAACACATTCCTATGAGGAAATCATAATTTTTGATTAAGTGGTTGATGTCTGAACTTGCAACAACTTAGGAGGGTTAGAACTTGGAAGCATCTGATGTTTGGTGCACTAACCATTTCAGTGCTGTGAATTCAATTATATTTTATACTATAAAAAGCTGGATCAACCCCTAAAATCAGAAATCAAAAAAGTATGAAGACATCAAGAGATATCATATGCACAATGCAAATTCCTTAGCCGACTAAAATACACTTCTTTTTACTTTAAAAGCATCATGTTGACCCGAATTGTATCAGACGTTACTTAAGTGTATATAACAGATGTGAGGCTATGTCCCTAGAAAACAATGGTAAAGTTAGGGAAGCATGCATGATAATTAGACATAAAGGAAACCTAAACCGACCAAAAGAAAATAAGGCTTTCAAAATCAATTTATAATCAGAGCGATATGGAACTAAGAGCTTGAAGCATTTAGTACAATTCTCAACATTGACCTGTGTAACAAAGGAAATTCAAGTGCATACAACAGCCGTGAGGCTATGCTCTTAGGAAATCATGGCAGCTTAAGCTTTTGACACATTGCAATCTGAACGTTCCAAGTTATTACTACCTGGTGTGTAAGCCAAATAAGTTCTCAAGATGTAGGCCCGCTGACCTTGAAAGTAGCTAAAATGCGTTGGGGCATATGGATTCTTCTTGTTTACCGTGTGCCATATGGTCGTCCTGACATTTTTTTTTTATATTGGAATGAGGTTAAATAACATTTGAAAAATTAGCCGGTAAGTAATATATGGGACATTTTGCGTGAGAGAGAAAACAGAAATGCACCATTTATTCACTTCTGCATCATGGGAGGCAGCATCGGCATCATCCAAAGGTGTCTCTTATTTCTGGGCAAACTATGTGTGATTAGCCTACACAAAGCAGACAAGCGAATAATACTTTTGAAATAAATGCGATCGGATTGTAAGATGGAAATTCAATGCTTAGAAAATTATGTATAAGAGGAAAGCCTTATAATGTTCCTAAATCATGGCTGAAGAAAGAGTAGTCATTCAAACTGTCTAACTGGTATTTAGTAAGCAGACAGGAAAATTAAATCTGCAACTATATGAACAGTTATCACCTAGACATGCTTTCTGTACTTGGAGCCAATTACAGACATTATGGTATGGTAAAAAAGGCATAAACATTCTGTAAATCAGAATTTGATTTGAGAAAACTATAGGCGTAGGGTTTATTATCCATTAGTGACCATATTTTGGATGAAACAATACCAAAAAGTTAGTAATACATGTGAACTCAATATATGACAAGATTTATTCCGTATATTGATTTCCAGTGGGTGTGGTTTCAAGATTTTGCAATGGCCATTCTCTCGAGCTACCAGATGGTCACTACAATGCGGAAACAATAATTTAAGCAGTTCAAGCATATCATGTAACTCTGAAGGAACACTAAAGCACAAACTGCAGATTTTGGAGACGAACGGTGCAACACAGATGCGAGAGACGGTCGAAGCTTATATGAACCTATGAAAGATAACTTTTATGCAGCATGCGGTAAAAAGGCTAAAAGCAGACAACTTTATGGTTTCGGCTGTAGCTGTAGCCTACTTAACAAATAGCAAGCATCAGAGTAATAATTAGCGAAGACATGTCATATGTGATATGTCCAACAACGATGGCCAAAACTGGGAGACCTTATCAATGGAGTAATCGATGACTACCGAAAATCGTGTAAGCAATCTAAAAATAGGCGACCATGTGGATTGGTAAGAGAAAAGGAACGTCTACAAAACAGCAAACAAATTGTAGTGACCATGTGGATTGGTAAGAGAAAAAGGTACATTTACAAAACTGAAGCATTTTTTCAGATATAGCAACCAATAAACAGATGGAAATAGGAAAATTAATAAATTCATATAAGTTAACTAAATCTGTACCTTGGTAGCGGCTGATGATTTTGGTGGTGCTTAAATGTCAAGGAATAAACCTGCAAATACACAGAGAAACTATGAGTAAGCAATAGATCCACCAGGAAGGAAGCTCATTTGAGGGACAATAATATTGCAGGAGTATAATGGCTGTTATTAACAAAGAAGATGAGTAAGCAATAGATACAGCAGGAAGCCAAGTTCGGTTCACGGAAAATAATACTGCAGGACCATTGCGCCTGTTAATTATCTGTTTTAGCCTTCTCAGAAATCACTAACAGGACACCGAGGAGAAGTCTATGCATTGACTGAAACCAGACTACTATATATTCATGCATCTAAAAACAGCAAACATCTCGAAACCAACCCCTCCATGCAAACCGTGCAAACCAACTGCGGGGACAGAGGTGGGAGGGGGGATTTGCAAAACTGTGATTAGGACCGGGCGGTTAAGTGCAAAATTACACTTTTGCAAATCTTGCAAATCCCCCCCTCCCACCTCTCCTCCGCAGTTGGTTTGCATGGTTTGCACGGAGGTGTTGGTTTGCACTTGATCCGTTGCCAATATCCTGGCACACATATTATGCTAACGCAGATCAAGACCATCCATCAGAAAGCAAGGAGGCTGCTGGTTAAAAGTAAGAATAATTTAGTTTCTCAATTTGAACAACATAGTATACACGGTACACGCTATATTTTGTCAAGGAAACGATGCCGTGAAAGCAACAGCCAGGTTGGGTCTAGGCACCACTATATAATATAAAATTCCTAAAAAAGAAAACATTTTCAGCAGAAAGATACGGCTACTCCATAAACATCTATCTAAATAAATAAAATTAGCAAATACATGCTACAACATTGTAGTCTTATCCAATGGGGACCAGTAGCATGCAGGAAACCCAAACAAAAATAGAGGCTAGGGTATAAGCAGCTTACCTTAGGAGTGGGGTAAATAGATAATCCTGTGTAATGACCGAGATACTATGAAACATAGGATGTAGAGTAATCCTTCGAAATCAGTAAAACTCCTTTGAGATCCGAAGGTATTAAAAATGGAGACAAGTACACCAAATTAGGAGAACCGAAGGTATTAAAAAAATGGAGAAATAGAGGTTAGAGAATAGGCAAACTACATGAGGAGTAAGTGAAACAAAAGATCGTGTGTTATGATAGGGATATTATGAAATATAGCGCAGAGAGTAATCCATGTGAGATTAGTAAACCTCCTCTGACATGAACCAGACTGAACACTGACACAATAGGAGCTGGTGTGGTTAAAAAGCATGAATGCAACAAATTAGCACAAATAAATCAGGCACCTCAGTTTTCATCTGAGTATAAAAAGAAGAAAGTTGTATAATTCAACAAACATGAATGAAAATGTAGGCAAAGAAGATTTCAACTTACTGTGTCTATATATAGTGGTAAGGTCCTGAAACCCTTTCACAATAGCATCCTTCTCAGTTATGACAACTATAACAAACATGTAAGATAGAATTAGGCCCACTTGAATCATATGTCCGTGCAATGTGTTCTTTCCATTGTTTGGTATTTCCTAGATAAAGGCATCGTTGTTTTACATACTATGATACTACACTAGTAGTTTACCTATAAATAAGGAGGGGCCTACAGAGAGGTGATCGAACCTTATCATTTGACCAACATCGTAGAAGAGGTTGCCACTACGGGAAATACTTGGTCAGCGCGGGGCGTCAATCATGTGTTTTCGGGTGAGATGTCGATCCAGCTAGCCTTGGCAGCAGTGACAACACTGATTGGTTACCATAAAACATTCAGAAAAGAAGGCTCACATTTAGGGGAACATAGAAGCCACTAATCAAAACAAGAAACATGTCACAACCACCAAGCAAGTCTACAACAGCAGAAGAAATCGACCTTTGAATCTAGGGTAGGGAAGTGTCCTTATTCGTCAGTACCTGGCGGCTGGGCCTCTGTGCACCGGGAGACAATCGAGGAGGGGATGACCCGGCGCTGCCGGCCTCGGAACCACATCCGGCCGCCGAGGTGAGCCGCCGGCGCTGCTGCCGGAGAGGAAGAGGCCACACGCAGCCGGGGTTCTCGAGCACAGGCACCTAGGGTTTCCTGAGCACTGGAGCACACGCGGAACGACGCAAGGAGGGAGAGAGGGAGAGGAGAGAGAGGAAGCGGAGAGGGAAGGCGGAGGTGAGGCGCCGGCGCGGCCGGTGGCCTCCAGCAACGCCGCAGCATCGGAAGGCGCGGAGGTGGAGGCGCTGCGACGGAGAGACGGAGAGAGCGAGAGAAGTTTCTGGTTTCCATTTTTTTTTTTTTTTTTGCCCAGGCGAGGGTGAGGCCGGCCGGGAGCCGACGTCCCTTTCTATAGGTAGGTACGTGGCATTCTCTCTCTTCCTTGAGTCGATTCACCACTGCGGATGGCCTATGGCCCCCTGACCAGCAGTGTACTTTACTGACACAACAAATGAACGAAGGTGTAAACGCAGTTATCTAGGAATTTAGAGAAAGAAATTGCCATTTAATATCAACTAAACTCACACTTAACAGCAGAGAAGTTGTACTTCTAGGGAGTAATGTTTAGACCATGTTCAATCTACATCAACAGTTATACATATATAAGCAGTTGCTGGACAAATTCAAAGGTATAGCTAGGGCTAACATTGAGAATGGCACCTCCTGCCTTCTTTGGGATGATCTACGGACAAAGGAGATGCTCTCCCAGAAATTTCCTGAATTACTCTCCTTTAACTCCGCCTATGTTGCATAGTCGGTCCCAAGCCCAGGTAAAGGAGGAGGGTTGTGTTAGGCTTGGCGAGCCAACGTAAAAACTTAGCCACTCTTATGATGAAACCCAAAAGAATCCCGTTGGGGCGTCACCCTCTTAGCGACGCGCTACATCGGAACCCGGGTGTGGTGTTAAATGAGCAAGGGCCGGGTCGTCATTCCCTTTGTGGCGCGTCGTATCGTGATCCGGGTACGATGACAAATGAGCCAAGGGCCGGGTCGTCGCAACCTTAGTAGCGCGCTGCATCTACGCCCGGGTGTAGTGATAAATGAGCAAGGGTCTTCGCACTTCCCTCGAAGGGTGAGAAGGGTAAGGAAGCTAGCCGAGCCAACTAGGATTCGTCTAGGTAGCTGGAACGTAGGGTCCCTAACGGGTAAGTTGAGAGAGATGGTCGACGCAGCAATTAGGAGGCGTGTAAATATTCTATGCGTTCACGAGACTAAATGCAAGGGCCAGAAGGCGAAGGAGGTGGAGGGTACTGGCTTCAAACTATGGTACACGGGGACAACATCGGGTAGGAATGGTGTAGGCATCTTGATCGATAGGAGCCTTAAGGAGGGGGTCGTCGATGTAAGGAGGCAAGGCGACCGGATTATCCTAGTCCGGTTGGTAGTTGGAGATGCGACTCTGAATGTGATCAGTGCCTATGCCCCTCAGGTAGGTCTTAGCGAAAAGCACCAAAAAACAGTTTTGGGAAGATCTAGATAGCATGGTTAGTACCGTGCCTACCAGCGAGAAGCTCTTCATAGGAGGAGACCTCAATGGCCATGTGGGTGCGACTAGTGTAGGTTTTGAGCGGGTGCATGGGGTTCGGGTACGGTAGTAGGAATCAAGAGGGGAGGATGTTTTGAATTTCGCGTTGGCCTACGACTTGTTGATAGCGAACACCCTCTTTAGGAAGAGGGAATCCCACCTAGTGACCTTTCATAGTGGTCATCACTCGAGCTAGATCGACTTTATCCTTGCTAGGAGGGACGATAGACGTGCTTGCTTAGATTGTAAGGTGATACCTCGGGAGTGTGTTGTCCCTCAACACAAGCTTGTGGTGGCGGACTTCCGCTTTCGGGTACGTTTCCATCGGAACAAACGAGCCAAGATTGCGAGTACGAAGTGGTGGAAGCTTAGAGGGGAAGCAGCGCAAACGTTTAAGGAAAGGATGCTAGGCGAGGGGCCTTGGGAAGAAGGAGAAGATGCAAACGACATGTGGCTAAAGATGGCAACATGTGTTCGGAAGGTGGCTTCGGAAGTGTTTGGCGTGAGTAGGGAAGGCAAGCGGGAAGCGAAAGACACCTGGTGGTGGAATGACGACGTGCAAGGGGCTATTAGGGAGAAGAAGGAGTGTTTCAAGCGCCTCCACCATGATAAGAGTGCAGCCAACATCGAGGGCTATAAAATAGCGAAGAGGGCTGCAAAGCGAGCCGTGAGTGTAGCAAAAGGTCAGGCGTATGATGACCTTTATCAGCGGCTAGGCACGAAGGAAGGGGAGAAGGACATTTATCGGATGGCTAGAATCCACGAGAGGAAGACAAGGGACATCAACCAAATCAAATGCATCAAGGATGGGACTAACCGACTTCTGGTGAAGGACGAGGAGATCAAGGATAGATGGAGAGAGTACTTCGACAAGTTGTTTAATGAGGAGAATGAGGGCCCAACCCTTGAGTTGGACGACTCCTTTGACGATACCAACAAACGCTTTGTGAGGAGAATCCAGGAGGCAGAGATCGGGGAGGCCTTGAAGAGGATGAAGGGAGGTAAAGCAATGGGCCCTGATGGTATCCCCATTGAGGTGTGGAGATGCTTGGGTGCCAGAGTGAAAGTCCCTAGTTTGGTTTTGGCTAATTGATGAAACCTAGGACTAACCTTGTTTATCTAAGTGGTTGATTTAGAGAAAGATTGTCCACATGATGAGCATATTGAATATGAAGCATGACACGTGTCATGTGATCAAAGATGAAGATCAAGACGATGCTTGGCTCCATGGACCGGTGTTGAAGGTGAAGGGCTAGTCGAGGCTTCGGAGTGAAGGACCATGCGATGGTGAAGATCGGGCAAGACTAGGCGCCGATGGACCGATGCACGGTGAAGGGCAAGTGAAGTCGAGGTCGATGGATCGAGACGGTCACATGATGGTGTGAAGTGTTCATATCATTTGGAGGAACAAAATGGGCTCAAGGCAAAGGTATAACCGATAGGGCCATTTTGTTTTGCACTCAAGACACCATAGAGGGTGTGAGTGGTTTAGGATCGATAGCCGCACTATTAAGAGGGGAAGTCTTATCGGCTATTCGACGCATGGGTGCCACTAGGTGAATTCATGAAGTGCATTGCATGTAGGACCTAGTGAGCTAACCTAACCTTCGGGAAATGGTTGTGAAAAGCTAACACACAAGCACATGGAGATGTACACTTGGTGGTGTTGGCACATTTACAAAGGTGGCGTTTGGGCGCGCTGTGGTTTGCAGGGTAGAGATGGGTTTGGGTCCTCTCTTCCTCCCGAGCCTGTGAGGCGGGATTCGGCGCTTTTGGGAAAAATGGATGCATATTCTCTATTGCGCCGGATGCAAAATTTGGTTGAAATCATGCTATCTCTGTTGATCAAGTTGGTATACTTGTTGGATAGCATGTTGGAGAAGTTGGTGTCACGACACGGCGACAAAACGATGAAGTCGGCACACTGGAAGAGGCGCGGACGCGCCTTGGCGGGCGCCGGACGCGTCCGCGCATTGTGGCGTGGCGCGAGTGGTGGCTCTGCGAAGATGTTCGTCGGACGCGCGCGGACGCAGGCGCGGACTCGGCTTGTTTGCGTGGCTTTGGTCCGGCGCTCGGTGGAAGACGGCGCGTTGCGGTGGCTCGGCTCAAGGCGCGGACGCGGGTGCCGCGTCCGGCGCCGGCCCAGACTCGAACGAAAGTTCCGAGCTCGGCGTTGTGACGGACGCGGGCGCCGGGCGCGTGGCGTGCGCCGGGCATGGCGCCGGACGCCACGTGGCGACGTGCGGTTGGCCGGCGCCAACGGTCGGCTCGGGCGCGGAAGAAGCGCCGGACGCGTCCGGCGGTTTGCGGCGACGCGTCCGCGCGTGCTCCGGGCCTCCGAGGGGTAACGGTCACATTTGTTTGAGGGGTTATAAATAGAAGGTGGCCGGCCCTTGGGGAGGTCTCTTGGCCATTTCTCATCCCTTGTGCATTCTTTGAGCTAAGAGACTCTCTCCCGCTCATCTCCCTTGCTTGGTTGTTCATCCTAAGAGAGATTGAGTGAATCACCTAGTGCATTGCATTGCTTGAGGGCATCTAGTGGCACTTGTGGGTGGTTTAGCCGGTGGATTTCTTGTTACTCTTGGAGAGTACCGCTCCTAGCCGGCTTTGAGGAAGTTGGAGGCGTTGGCAAGAGAAGGTGTTTGTTCTTGGCCACCTCCGGTTGTTTGTGAGAGGTTTGAGCTCAGCTCGTGGGGATCACGAAGAGCATCCTAGTGGATTGCGCGTGTCGTTGAGTACCTCGCTTGAGAGTGGTGTCTTGCGGTGCCTTGCGGGGCGAGCCTTGAGGGCTAGTGACTTGAGGGTCACACCGAGGAACCATCTAGGTGTTGGTCGACACAACGGGTGACGTAGCTTGCGGTGCCCAAGTGAACATCCGGGGATAAACAATTGTGTTCATCTGTGTCTCCGGTGATTGGTCGTCATCGATTGTGTGTTGCCGATTGTGATTGATTGCTCATTCTCTTGGTGATTGGCAACCTCGACTCGACGCGTCGGTATAACAAGTCTCATCCTCTCTTGCATTACTTTGTTTACATTCTTGCAAAGTAGAATTGCTTGCGTGGTCGGTCGGGAACCACATCTTGTGTAGACTAAATCCCGTGGGTAGAATTGCTTGTGTGGTCGGTCGGGAACCACTCCTTGTGTAGATTAAATCCGTGGGTAGAACTCTTGATCACTAGCGGTAGCTATCGTTTGTGCTAGTGATCACCTACTAGAATTGTTTGGATAGGAGGCTTGCAACATCTAGTAGGCTAAGCAAAACTTGCTTTCCGCCGTTTGTGTATCTAACAAAGTTTGCTTAGTGAGTTTGTAGAATTTTTATAGGCTATTCACCCCCCCTCTAGCCATCTAGGACCTTACACAGAGCGATAGTATGGTTAACTAAGCTTTTTAACCTTATTTTTTGGTCCAACAAGATGCCTGATGAATGGAGGAGAAGCATATTGGTACCGATCTTCAAGAACAAGGGAGATGTTCAAAGTTGTACCAACTACCGTGGGATCAAGGCGATGAGCCATACGATGAAGCTGCGGGAGAGGGTTATCGAGCATCGCCTAAGAAGAGGGACAAAGGTAACCCAAAACCGGTTTGGGTTTATGCACAGGCAGTCGACCATGGAGGCGATTTTCTTAATACGGCAATTGATGGAGAGATACGGGGAGCGGCGGAAAGGACTTGCACATGGTCTTTATTGACCTCGAGAAGGTATATGACAAAGTTCCAAGAAATGTCATGTGGTGGGCCTTGGAAAAGCACAAAGTCCCAACTAAGTACATTACCCTTATTAAGGATATGTACAGGGATGCGATGACGTGTGTCCGAACATGTGATGGTGACACCAGTGACTTTACAATTAAGATAGGACTACATCAGGGGTCCGCATTGAGCCCTTATCTATTTGCTTTGGTGATGGATGAGGTCACAAGAGACATACAAGGTGATGTGCCTTGGTGTATGCTCTTTGATGATGTGGTGCTAGTTGATGAGAGTAGGGCGGGGGTTAATAGGAAGTTAGAACTATGGAGGCACACGTTAGAGTCGAAAGGTTTCAAACTTAGTAGGACCAAGACCGAGTACTTGAGGTGCGATTTCAGCACGACTAGGCACGAGGAGGGAGACGTTACCCTAGATGGGCAAGTGGTGGCCAAGAAGGATAATTTTCGGTATCTAGGATCAATGCTTCGAAAGGAGGGAGACATTGATGAAGACGTTAGACATAGAATCTCAGTCGGTTGGTTGAAATGGCGTCAAGCTTCTGGCGTCCTCTTTGACAAAAGGGTGCCCCAGAAGCTAAAAGGTAAGTTCTATAGAACGGCGATTCGCCCGGTGATGTTATACGGTGCGGAATGTTGGCCCACAAAAAGGCGACATGTCCAGGCAGCGAGTGTAAGCGGAAATGCGTATGTTGCGTTGGGTTTGTGGGCACACTAGGAGGGATAGAGTCCGAAACGACGATATTCGGGATAGGGTTGGGGTTGCGCCAATTGAGGAGAAACGATTCAACATCGGTTGAGATGGTTTGGACATGTCCAACGGAGGCCTCTGAGGCGCCGGTGCGTAGTGCGGTTCTAAAACGGGTCGATAATGTAAAGAGCGGTAGAGGTCGACCTAAACTGACTTGGGGCGAGTCGGTTAAGAGAA
Organism: Themeda triandra; assembly: GCA_018135685.1. Lineage (NCBI taxonomy): Eukaryota > Viridiplantae > Streptophyta > Magnoliopsida > Poales > Poaceae > Themeda > Themeda triandra. The sequence continues at coordinate 39,512 of JAENPR010000750.1, read as the reverse complement.
ACCTTAAGGAGTGGAATATCTCCAAGGATTTAGTCATGGATAGGAGCGCTTGGAGATTAGCTATCAACGTGCCTGAACCATGACTTTTTGTGTTGCTTTGTAACTTGTCTTCTGGGTTTCATCTCTAGCCTACCCCAACTTGTTTGGGATAAAAAGGCTATGTTGTTGTTGTTGACGACTCCCCTTTGCAAAAAAATAAAAAGATCTCAATAGCCCAGGCCTTACAACAAACTCCTGTTCACAGTCTTTTTCACTTGCCACTGTCACAGCAAGCCCATGATCAGCTCCTACAATTACAGGAATTGTTCATAAAAACCAACATCTCAGAGAACTCTGACAAATGGAGTTACATATGGAACAGTCCAAATTACTCAGTCAAAAAGGCATACAAGCAATTCAGTGGACACTAAAACATTCATCCTGCATACAAATGGCTCTGGAAGTGCTGCTGCCAAAACAAGCACAAAGTTTTTTTTTTCTGGCTACTATTGAAAGACAGAGTTAGCACTAGGGAGATTCTGAAAAGGAAAAATATGCAACTACAGGATTACACTTGTGTTCTGTGCAACAGTGGAGCTGAGGAATCTCTACATCACTTGTTCTTGCAATGCCCTTTTGCAGTTCAATGCTGGGGTTCAATCAATGTCCAGAACAACCCAAACAATGACCCCTTTCAGTCCCTGATGAGCTTTAGAATGCAGCTAGGGGTTCCCTTCTTCATGGAAGCAATAGTCCTGATGGCCTGGACAATCTGGACAGCAAGAAATGACTTAATCTTCAGGCACATAAACCCTAACATTCAGAGAGCCAGGTAAAACTTCAAAGCTGAGTGTCAACTCATGGCTTTAAGAGCCAAGAGAAGCTACTCCCCAATCTTAGATCAATGGATAGCTGGTCTTCCTTAGCTTGTCTGCTAGCAGTCACTGTTGTTGTTCTTCATCTCTTTCTTTGTGTCCTGAGCACCTCCCCTCCCCGCATCCCCCCCCCACCCCCCACCCCACCCACCCCTACTTTTCCTCTTTAGTTTGTTTTAATTCTTTGTAATCTGTTTGTCGAACCCTGTTCCTTTTTAATAATAAATGCTGTAGGGGTGCAAACCCCTCCAGTTTCCATAAAAAAAAACATATATAAGCAGTTGATCATAGTAACCACATTGTACCATCCCTTTTCTCTAGCTGGAACCATAGGACAACCACTAACATCTCAGAATAGGCCAGCAGATCGACAACTCATCCAAAAACTTCAGATGCCATGAGAATGTACCCGACAAGGCCTTCCAATGCGTGCTAGGTTTTGCTGGGATTCAAGAGTTCGCCGAGATTCAAGCGCAAGCTGTTCCTCATGGTTCTCCTTCCTGTTGCACCAGCATTGCCCTTCCTCATCATTGCTGTGAACTCACTGTAGTCGATTTGACCATCCTGAAGTGGAAAACCATATCAAAATTAAGTGGCAAACAATCAAAACCAAGATTTATGAATGCAATTAAAACATAGAGACAGAGAAAGTAGATTAAATATAAAAGGTACTAACATTGTTCTGGTCAATATCTTTAATCATATCCTCAAGGTGGACGTCATCAAGGCCAAATTCACGACATGCCAGCTCATCAATGGTTATAAAGCCACTTCCATCTTTGTCAAAAAATGAGAATGCTGAAACCAAGTTTTCCTCCCTCCCAAGCTTATTCATCTGCAACGTAGCTGCAATGAATTCAGCGTAGTCAATGGTTCTGCCGTTATCAATATCAGCCTGAAATAAATGTACCAAAAGGAAAAAAAATCAATATCCACACAGCATATCTGCAAATGAATTATGATTGAACTAGTAAAAGTAAAAGGCTGGAGGTTCACTTACTGCTTCCATTAGAGCCTGGATTTCATTCTCCGTTAATTCAGAGCCTACCCTGTTCAAGCCATCTTTCAGCTCATCAAATGTTATAGTCCCACTATTATCAGTATCAATCATCTTGAACAACTCCTTGAGGCCTCCAATCTCTTCCTTAGACAGGCTTCCAGCAATAACTTGAATAGTGAAAGATGCCTACAATATGCCATTTTTTAAGATGGCCACTGCAGGTTCCATGTTATGTACTGAGCATTAGGAGCATTCTCAATCCCCGTGACGCAATAGTCCAAATTAATAAATTTGTAGCTACTCATTACTAAGTAAAATGGAGGAAAAGCAAAGGCAATCCAGAACGTCATATCCAATATCTATAATGTTTTGCTTTGATAGCATGAATCACAAAACCCAGATGGAACATAGTGAGCATTGTGACGCAGACAGGAAAGCAGGGGTGTAAATAAGCATGAGATCAGACATATATGACTATCAATCTGTCTGAGCTCTACTAGATTTTATCTGGTTAGAGAATAAAGCACCATCTTCACAGTGATCATGATAGAGGATCCACATCCACTACAGTTAAACAGCAAGATTCTTTCAGACAGACGGCAAAATAGAGCCATATGGAGCTGGCCTTGGTATATCAAGAAATAGAGATCATGCTAACAGTAACATATATGATGCCTTAACTATTAGGGTCCAGAAAAAACCAAATGGTATAGAATCAGATAAGACATCAAATAAGGAAAAGTAAATATACATACCCTTAATGCTATCTTCTTGAGCTTGTTCATTGCCGAAAAATGCTTCAGCCTTGACAGAACAGCAGAATCAATAGGCTTATCAGGTGCCACAGCATCATCAACAATCCATAGGTGGCCTGACATAGTGGCATAGACAATGCTATTATTATGAGGGAATAAAAAATGGATATCCCATGTAGCACCCACGAAATGTATCCACACCCCTGCTACATGAGATAGATAAGGGAAGGAATGTACTTACAGAGAACCTCATGAGCACTAAATCTCTTTTTAGGATCCCAAGTAAGCATATTGCAGACCAGATCCTTAGCACTATCAGAAATACTAGGCCAGGGTTCAGATTCAAAATCAAGTTTGCCTCGCAGAATCTGCCTGAAGATTCCAGCCTCAGTTTCCGAAAGAAGAAAATCATATAACATAATGGAAAACATGTGAGTTTGCAGTGACAAACAAATTTGATGGTTTGAATGACAGATACTTTACCTGCCCAAAATAGGGGCACACCACAAAGCAAAATGTACGGAATTACCCCTGCACTCCACACATCAGCTTCTGGACCTCTGGTGCAACATAGTAAGGGCTTCCAACGACATCAAAGAATTTATCACCTGAGGAAATGGAAATGGAAATATCACTTTCAGGGCTGATGTGTACAGAACTTTTTCAATGAAAAGAAATAATAGTATAATACAAGACCAAAAAAAATCAGTTTCACCAAGATGCTATGCATACCATTTTTTAATACACCCAAACATTGGATCTGAACACCTTGCTGACAGAATCTTATATAATGTGTAACTTCAACTTGAAGCATCGAAAAGCTCATCAGTCATCACAGCTTTCAATTATGGATGATGAAAAATTTGCACAAAGACCTATTTTTCTGCTGTATTCCAATTATCAATATTTGGAACTGATGGGAAATCAAGTTGCAAGAAGCAAAATTTCATCCTTGAGATAAATATAACCATCCCTTTAGATGAGCATACAACTACTGAAATAATCCGTTCACACACTCAATATCTCCAGCATCAACTGAAGGCACAGTAGCTTGCACAAAATCAATTGCTTCATAGGTTAACCAGGCAGTAAATTCATGCTCAATTACTATGGCATATATCACCAAAGAGGCTGGCATATGAATGAGTAGCGCAATCTTTGTTGGAACTGTCTCTGTAAATATCAATCAGAAACTGGCATGCAGGTAAAGATTAACCCATATTTCACATTCCTTATGCTTGCCTGTAAATGTCAATCAGAAACTGGCTCGCAGGTAACAGGGCAAGCCAAAGATTAACCCATATTTGACATTCCTTATGCTTGCCGCTTCCAAAATTTTCTTCACCTCTCTTGTTGTCCTTATACAAAACCTAAAGCAGCTTCTGTTTCCTCTTTACTGTTTTACGAAAGTTTCCAAAACGAGGAAATCCTGATGAATAGGTGCTAAATTCATTCCTCATAGAGATGGTTGTGACTACCATAAATTACCTCTGCATGCTTCAGCAAATTCTCTTGTTCAATTCTGTTCCTTTAGAAGCCTCATTGATTGGCTTCCCACAAGCTTCTTCAGTCGCCTCACAAGTATTAGATAAAAATGCCAGAAGCTTTTGCCGGAGCAGTGGTGATAACTTGTCACAACCAGTCAATGGCTCCAACGACGGAACCACTCCTCTCTTCACCAGGACCCCAAACGCACTCCTCACACATCGTGCAATCGCCTCCTTCCTCCGCACATCATAGCTGTCAATCAGCAGAAACAAGAACTCCAGCAGCATGTTCGTGATATCAGCGTACTGCGACACCGAGTTCACCATCAGGAGCATCGCAGGCTCGATATCCATCACACTCCCCCTCCCCTCCTCAAAGAACAACCAGTCATAGAACAGCGCCAGCTTCGCATTCGCCGCAACATACCCCCTGCCGCAGCTCGTCAGCAGCCACCCCACGACCGCCCAGCGAGCGATGACGCCGGACTGCATGACCTCGTTGGTCGGGTGGTACCCGCAGCAGACGAACCGCACGATGTCGGGGATCCGCTCCTCCCCTCCGGGCACCGCCAGGTGCCGCCTCGCGAACCACAGCTGGTACCGCTTCTGATCCCCCCACCTCGCGTTGCTCATCATGAACACGAGCTGCGTCTCCATCTCCGGCGTGACGCCCGCCGCCGCGCACCACCGGGGCGTGCTGGTCCGGCAGAGGTCGGCGGCACGGTCGAGGATCATGTCTCGCCAGAGAAGCTGGAAGTCTGGTAGGAGGGACAGCTCGTGCAGCGACCTCACGAGGTCCCGCCCGAGGAGCGCGCAGACGTGGAAGTGATCCCGCAGCACGGAGACGCAGAACGACAGCAGCCTTCCCCTGTGTTCTTGAAGATTTCCCGCGCCCCTGCACTCCTCGCAGTCCTTGCACTCGGCGGTGACCGTGGCCGGGGCCGGGGCGAGGCGGTGGTGGTGGCTCCGGGAGAGGAGGCGGAGGAAGGCGAGGACGGCGGCGGCGAGGACCTGGGGCTCCTCGTCAGCGAGGAACGCGGCGTGCTGGCTCACGACCTCGAGCAGGGGGGCGTCCCCGGGGAAGGGCACGCGGCGGAGGAGCGAGACGAGGAGGAGAACGAACCCCGGCGCCGCCGCGCGGGCGAGCTCGGACGCGGCGCGGACGAGGCGCGCGCGCGGGTGCGGGAGGAGCGGGAACGGGAGGGCGAGGAGGGCGGAGGCGAAGGCCGGGTAGAAGGCCGGGAAGCGCGCGCCCGCGGCGTGGAGGACGACGAGGAGGCGGCGCGGGAGCGGGGAAGGGTGGGTGAGGAAGGCGAAGGCGAGGGCGTGCGGGAGGTGGGGTGAGGAGAGGTCCGCGGGGGATGGGGATGGGGAGGGGAGGGCGAGGTGTGCGGTGAGGAAGGGGTGTTCTGGGGAGGAGGTGGAGGAAGGGGGAGGGTGGTGGTCGCCGCCGGCGAGGAGGCGCGGCGGAGGGGGAGGCGGCGGCGGCGGCATTGGGGAGGAAGAAGATTGCCGAAAGGAGGGTTAGGTAGGCCTCGTGCATATTGATGGACCAAATTTCTTCGTGGGCCGGCCCAAATAGCACGCCAAAACAACTGGGTGTTAATTCCTGAACGGGCTTGTTCCCTAAAAAAAAGGTTCCTCAACGGGCTTGTGTAGTTCTAAAAAAAAATCCTGAACGGACTTTTATCACAGGTGAAAGAGATAAGAACTGTAGTTTTCTGATGATGTGGATTTCCCTAAAAAAAAAAAAGATGAGGACGTGGATGACAATTGACAACTTGATCAAGTGAGTTATCAAACATTCAGTATGCCTGTACAACTTTGTCATATCCAAGACTCGGCTTATGAAGAAGGCGCGTCATCAGGCAATTCGCGATGGAAGGACAGGATCAAGCAGTGGCGGTTGATCAGACGATCGTGGGCTTCCATTTGTTTTGGGCTTGTGTGCGTCGCTGTGGGCTTGGCTTGGTAGATTGTAGAAGCTCGGCCCAATACAGCAGGGTTGCTCGGTATATAATCCGAGACTTGTAAACGTTTCAGCATCGAACAACAGAAATCAGAAATCTCATTTCCCTCTCGTTCTCTTTTCCGGTTCCCCGTTCTTCTTCTAACTTCATCCCCAAGTTTGCTCTCCTACCCCGAATTCCCCAATTTCTGCCCAAATTACCCGTCTCGATCATCTCGGATCGTGACAAACTTCTCAAATAGTGGATCATGGAAAACGAGAACAGAAAAGGCAATAAAATTTAAGACCTCACATTTATTTTATTAAGACTACAACTTCCATAATCGATGCCTAATAAAAAAGAGGCAAAACTATAAGACATTTTTTATATAAATCTCTTACTAGCAAATTTGCCCGTGCGTTGCTACGGGTCACAAATCCATAATACTTCCTCCGTTTAAACTATAAGACATTTTGATTTTTTTTTTACAAAGATTGTTTGCTTTTTTTTTTTTTTTTGCGAAACAACTGTTTGCTTTTATTGTATATCTAGTCATAATTGATGCCTAATAAAAAAGAGGCAAAACACCCATGCCGCCAAAAATTTTGCCCACATCTATTGTAAAGGGCTTCATATTTTTAGAAAATAATAAACACCTATTAAATATTTTTTGCACTATGAACCTAAACTACATTTCCAAATGCATTTAGTTTTTTATCGTATTCAAAATAATTCATGTTTATACCAATTCTTATGTTCTAGATCAAGTACAACCCTAACATTGAGAGTCTTCTGGTCCCCTAGTTTATATTGCAAGCTTTTAATAAATTTTAAAACTTTTCAAACTACCTTTAGAGTATACTATCTATGGGGTTTTTATGCCCTTACGTTTTTCAAGATTTTCATTTCACACACGGTTACACTCTATGATTGAAAGGAATTTAACAAAATTTGAATTATCACTTTTAGATTTTACTTTGACTTTATATGGATTTATAACTTTTAGTCATTTAGTTCTTTTTTTTTTTGACATGAAGCTTACTAAACACTTTGTATTGGGATCCTGAAGTTTATGTAAATATCTTGAGATCAAGATCAACTTTTACTATATCAACTTTTTCAGTTGGAACCCTCCACCTTTTCATATTCTTGCCAGCTCCTTACTGAATTAGATAACGAACTCACTCACATACTCTTTGCACGATCAGTATGGCCCGCTAGGATAACCTCCCCGCCGTTGTGGTCCGCGTCACTCTCGTCCACTACCTCAATGGTCATGGCGTTTGAATGTCGCAGAGTTCATGGGCCCGGACCTTAGGGTCCGTGCCATGTGGAAACCAGGCAACCATACCTAAATAATCAGATGTGGCCACCAATCGTTCTAGGCACAAACTGCTGCAGAGGTGCACTCCGACGCGAAGCGAAGGCACTTTATTATATTATTTGTTGCATATATATCTTGAGATAAACTTTTACTATATCAACTTTTTCAAGCTGGAGCCCTCCACTTTTTTCTAACCTTGGCAAATAGCTCATCGTTAAATTAGATGACGAACTCACTCATGTACTCTTTGAACGGCTTATAACATTGCATATAATGTGTAGCGAAATTGCCATCACTTTGCAAAATTATCGTTGCTATTATTCAGTTTGCAAAATAGCCATCGTACCCTTTTTTTCCTTTTTTCTATTCCAACCAGGTAAATGCCCATGCGTTGCAACGGGAAACAAATAATACCCAAACCACCTAATATAATGGGAACAGGTACTCTACTTTCAGAATGTCAATGCAAAGCTAAATGAGAAAGTAAGAGATTGGGTTGGTAAGACTTATGATATAGAGGCAAACGTTTTCTTTTCAATATATTGAAAGTGGATTTAAAGCCTGCAAGTACAACTATATATTTATAAAAAAAATGCTCTGTTGAGTCCTAAAGAGGAGTGGACATGCTTTAAAAACTTTTACATATCAAGTATTTATTAAGTTTGTTCTTAATCTAACAAACATCACTGATCGCCGAACCTGAGTTTCTCCTTCCCATGATTCGATGTCAATTCAACTTTTCTTACCGACTTATGTAAAAAGTGGCTTTTGTTCCTCCAGGCTTGATCTGCAGTCATGCGCTCGCACTATATATCTGTTTAGTTGATAGCACTCATTGAATAGAAGGAGATCAATAGAAGAGAGCTACAAAAGTTTGTCAAAGGATCACAAGAGAAAGAATCTCACCTAGCCTCAACTACAAACAAAGTTTAGAACAATACTTGCCAATATCTCTACCACACACGCTATCAAATTTGGCCATTCCTCTCTGACAAAAAGCTCCACTAATCTATAGCAGAATACCACACAATTTACATAAATCCATGAAGGGTGCAGATAAAATATAAACCATAAAAAAAATACTTGAAACCCATCAACAGCTGCATATATATTTGAATCTATCTAAATCACCATTCACTGCATAGAACACCTCACTTAAGAGTTTATTCATTATCCTAAAAGCTAAACCCATTTTAACTTAAGAAACGACAATTTTACATCCAGACACTACTCCCCTTGAAATCAAAACGAAACCGAAAATAAAAATACATCCCCAATGTCCAAAATCATGGTGCTGAAAGGTCATACTTCACAACTATGTTCTACTGCTAAGTTCAGGTGACTCATAATATTCAGAGCTCAACCTTTTGTAGTCCGTTAGAAACTTTCATTAGACTTTGCATACAGTTAGAAACATAAAACATTAAACATATATTGCTCTTCAAAATTCTGGAGAAACAACATAAGATACCTAATTTGGTTAGACACATTTTACTCGATCAAGTCTTAAACTTTAGATACAAACTCAGAATATCCGGCTGACTTGAAAAAGATTTAGCATAATATTGGGATAAGATATATGCACATAGATTTAATTTCCTACAAATTCAATAAGATAACTTCATAATGCAGTCCATAAAGCAATTTAATTGAGGACAAACATTGGATGGTGGAGGTGAACCTGAAAAAAAGTCACAACATGTATTTACAAAAAACTAAGGCTATAGTCATTTTCTGTACCCATTTTTTCAGTTCTCCATTTCTGCCATCATTTTTCCCTTGCAGTGCAGAGGCCTAGGGGGCAAATAGCGGATGCAGAAGCTCTGCTTGCATTGCAATCACTTTGGTAACTTTGGTGGGGTCCCCGTCAAGTGAAGTAATCATCCCTTCTGATTTTATGACTGTCTAAAAAAGAATACGTTCATAATTCGAAGTAATGACCTCAAGGTTTGAATCGGCTGTTTACCTATATATTACCTATATGTGCTGGCACACGTTGGATCCGAGGTAATTGCTGAACAGGCCACATCGATGCCGAGCGACGACCGCCGCGAGCGTGAGGTAATCTAGGTTCTCGGTGACGACGTACCTGGTGGCCGGTGGGTGCTCATTACCGGCTAAGCTTCGTGACGGGGCACGCTAGTGGTTAGGGCGTCGAGGGGACGAACACGGGGAGTTAATGGATGGGGACAGGGCATCATAGGAGCCGAGATCGATAGGAGCAGGTTGCACTCGCGTGCATGGCGGCATGTATGGCGGTTTGATAGGAGACGCTTGAGGCTTGATTTGTTGGATACTCGGATGTGATTGATATGATTCCAGTGTATTCGATTTACATCTATTATTAGCGTCATGCATGTCGGGCGGGCCTGGGAGTTTCCTTTTTCCTGGATGCATTCAGTGTCCCTTTATACCGGAGGAATGGATTCATTGCGTTTCCTTTTTTGCTGGAGGTACACTGTCGCGGGCGAAGGCACGAAGGAGCCGGGTGATGTAACGTCGTAGGTGGGTTTAGTGTCGCTTGTGGACGGAATACTTTCCAATGTTTTAGTTGTAGAGATAGAGATAGAGATTATTTTATTTTTCTATTTTCCTTTTTATGTACGGACAGGAGGGACGGTGGCCTTTTCTATTTCCTTTTTGGGTACGGACGGGAGAGCTCCCGATATTGTTTCCTATACCAACGTACGGACTCAGGCGCGTTTTTTTTTTTACGTAAAAGCACGGGGCGACGGATAGAATCTGGCGGACAAAATTATGGCTGGAAATTTTGGTGATTAATTATTAGGTATAGATATAGATATAGGTATGTACTACCAAATATGTTTGTGTGTTGCAACAAGAGAAAAACAAATTGTCAAATACATTCATGGAAAACGAGAATAGAAAAGGCTCTAAAATTTAAGACCACTCATTTACTATCCATAATTTAAGTCAATCATGGCAATAATATGACAATGTACTATTAAGGCTATATTAGATTGAATACAGTCTTGGTAATTTTTGCTCCTATCTCAAAGCATATAAATATTACACATAGATATATCATAATTTTAATTTTCATTTCCATACTATTACTATATATAAATATTAAGTTCCATGACTTCCTTTGAAAACCCATGAAAATCCATAAATTCTAGCGGTAAGGAGTTAACTGCCCATTATGGAGTAGTCTGTTCATTGATGATTACGACGAACATCTCTTTCGATTTTCCACATGGCATCTCTCCTCGAGATATACGTGAAGAGCTTGGTTTATATTTATCTTTATTATATATTATATACTATATAAGAAGTACTAAATATTCAGTTCCCAATTTGATTAGTTAGATCATTGTCGGGCCATCGGCTGATCCATTCTAACAAAAACAAACTACATCAATAATTCAGTGGTATGAATATTTATTTAGAATAAAAAAAGGCAAGTGTTCAAGTACCTATGATATTAATATTATTATTTGTTTCCTTGTCTAAAAGAGAAAAAATGAGAAATTACTTAAAAATACTGAACAATGTAGGTTTAATGCTGATGCAAGAAAAACAAAAAAAAAAAGTATGGACTGAAAGAAAAAACAAAATGAAGCTAACATGGGAAAACAAAAAATGGATTCAAGAAAAACAAGATATCCCACGTGCGGAACGCGGTAGTAGAAACGGACTCCAACGGAGGAAACATGAAGACGGAATAAACGGACGGACAAACGGCTGTCGTCGCAATGGGCCAAACGGGCGCGCCGCACCAGGACGTCGTCACGCGGATCGACCACGCGCTGGAGGCCGGCCATGTCGCCATGGCATGGCCGCGACGGCTAGGAACCAGCCAGTGGATCGACCTACATGGTGATGCAGCGGCCGTCCAAATCGCTGAGGCAGGCAGCGACAATAAACAAGGTCAAGCTCTGGGGAACGTCGTCCTCTCAGCGTGCGCTGTGCTCTGCTTTCTCGTTCCTTGATTAGCATGAAGAGCATTGGGTTCTGACCTGGACTTCGGTTTCAATACAGATACATCTTATACTATCAAAAGTTAGAAAGCATTATTCTGACCTAAACTTCAGTTTCAAGAACTGATTCATGAGAGCGTCCTCACTTGGCCGGCTGGCACAAGACAACAGTTGAAGCACGGCATAGACATACTATCGTCATTGCCATCAATCATTGTGTGGAAGGCTGTAGATGAGGAATGAGGTCTCGATCGGTTTCATTCTGCACCAAGGGACCTTTGTTTGTGAAGTCCTTGCCAGAAACAGCACTATCGGGCAACACATACCACATAGCAGGCTAGCGCTGTTGCCTATCCGGCAAAAGCTCATACCTACCTGTGAACCCCGGCACGGTGGCGCCGCCGCACGGGCGAGCTCTGAGGCAGCGAGAAGGAGGCGGGTGGTTGAGGAGGGAGAAGCGGAAGGAGAGGAGAGCGGACACGAAGGCGTGGTAGAAGGCCGGGAAGTGGGCGTGGACAAGGAGATGCAGCGAGAGGGAGGAAGGCGAAGGCGAGGGCAGATGGAAATTTCTTCGTGGGCCGGCCCATGCTTCGGGAGACGCATGTCAGAAATCCGACGGCCTGCTTCTTAAAAAAAGGCAAATCGGACGGCCTTGAGCCATGCAAGAACAGTACAGTTATTTCAAAAAAAAAAGCAAAAGTGCAAGACAGTATTTCATCTCATAGAGAGAGAGAGAGAGAGAGAGAGCGCGCGCGCGCAAGACAGTTAAACACCACGATTAATTGGTACATATTGTATCCACCAAAAAATGTTGCATTGCATACTCCTGCCGTTCAAATCATTCAACAGTTGTGCATGATTTCGTTCATGAATCACGTACGGAGAGCTGCATTACAAGACTTAACTGAAAAGAAAATATCACCTCGATCGGATTGGATCAGATAGTACCAGTACCAGTCATATATAGTAATTCTGCTCTTGCATTTCCATCTAAGCCAGCCAGGAGCCTGAGCAAAATCAGGATGCCAGTTGGGACGACTCAATTTCATTCCTTGCTGAACGGCATCGCAGACACACGGCCTACTTCGAGCATCAGAGACAACAGGCAGAAGAAGTGAAGAGCACATGCATGATCCTATAGGATCAGCAAGTAGGCGTATTGGTAATTGGTGATCTCGTTGTGTTAACCTACTTTATTGAATCCGATGTGGACGATAATAAATAAGATGGTACCAGAACTTCTCCTTCGGGAAGCTTGAATGAGAAGCTTGTTTGCTGCTTCTGGGGTCCAGATGGCAACAACTTCCTGCGAAAATACATTAATTAATTATACATCAGAGAAACAGACCAACCGGATCGAGGCGGACGGCCTCCTCACAGTAGTGGAACGCTTCTGCTAGGCGGCCGAGCCCGATGAGCGAGGCGGTGCGGTTGCCGCGGCACACGGCGCTGTCGGGGCAGAGCATGACAGCATGGTCGTAATGCCACAGTGCCTCGGCGAACCGGCCCTTCTTGTACCACTGGTTCACCGCGCGAGTGATTTCCTGCAGACTACCGCTGTGTGAGGAACCTGAAGCCCAACCTAATTAAGCCTGATGGCGCTGCTGCTCAAGGAAGTCGAGGCATTAAACCTGACGGGAATCCGACAACAGGTGAAGGCAGGAGCGCATGACCTGATTCGATCGGTGGCTGTACGCGGAGCATCAGTTGGCCTTGGCGTTTGAGTCATGGGCCGTGTGGGCCTGTAACGAGTAGTATAAATGCTGGGAGTTGCCGTAGTGGTGAAGGCAACGATTCCGAACTCTGTCTCTGGAATACAACGTACCCTCTGTTTGTTCCCGCCCAACTTGCTCCTCTTGCTGAATTTGATCCTCCAATTCATGCTTCTCTAGCCCCGAATTCCCCTCAAAATCCTCTCAATTCCTCTTCAGTCATCGCTGGTGATATCTCGGATCCTAACACGCTGGTGGCCAGCGGCGTAGGGCAGCTCGCCGGTGACCTCGAGGAATTATTGCTGTGGAGCAGCCGGGCCGCGTCAACGCTAGTCCTCAGTCCCCTGCTACCCTCGCCATGCATCCCGCCCTGTCACCACCTTCCTCATCGCTCGCCGCCTACGCCGTCTCAGCCGTAGCCGCCGCCACTTCCTAGCTCGCCCACGGTCTTAGCCGCTACGACCTCCCAGCTCCCATTGGTCGACCGTGTGCCTATTTATGCGATTTGGGGACGAAGAACGGTGAAGCAAATCTTTTTTTTGTTTTTTTTATTCACATAAGCAGCCTCTTCTTTTGATTCGAAGCAGCTCTTATTTGATGGAGAAATTGCTCCTCAGACATCAAAATACAATTATACCTTCCAAATTTAATTAAAATCAGTTCCGGACCCACGTTAGTTTGGGTGTTTTGATCCACAACTTCAGTTCCTCTCATCTGGTTCCTCTTATTTTTTTTATTTTTTTTTTACTGAGCTAGAGGGGCCGAGGCCCCCTCAGGAATTTATTAAGAACAAGGTTCAACAAGTTTCAAAAAAAAGGAGAAAGAACGGCGGGGTGCAGCGTAACAACAACAAACTAGGGAACTAAAAAGGAAACAAAAAGGCAAAAAAGACAACAACTAATCTAAAGTTGCTTGAATAGACTGAAGCCATGACAGGTAAAGAACTTTCCATCTGCTTTTTATTCTGTATTGAAGAAGGTCCAACTCCTTCTGAAAGCTTTGCTGGCAAGCTGCTAGGTTGAAATAGTGAGCCTTGAAGATCAGCTCATTTCTTGCTGTCCAGATAGTCCAGCATAATAAGACAATGGCTTCCATGAAGAATCTTGTATTCAGGTGTGCTTTTAGCCCATCTGCAATTTCTAGGAGCTCTGCATTCAGGGGGATTTCCACTTGGATCATATTCCAGCACATCCTTGCAAAGGTGCAGTCCAAGAAAAGATGTTCAGATGTTTCTTCTGTCAAGCAGTTGCAAAGGACACAGTTATATGAGTCCAGAGCCATCCCTCTTCTTCTCAAAACATTTCTTGTATTTAGCCTGTCCTTTGGCAAAATCCAGAAGAAGACCTTGTGCTTTGGCTGGCATTGACTATTCCACAACCACTTGAAGAGCTGATTGACATTTCGGTGTCCAATCGAAATTCTATACATTTTGGCTGAAGAGAAAAGATTGGAGCCCCAGGAGTAAACCCACCTGTCATTTTCATTGGAGATGTGCTGTTGCTGGACCAAAGACTGGATATGCTGGAGCTGACTGAAGGCCACTTGAGATAGAGGAGGTTGGAAAAGGTTCAGAAGATTTCCACATGAAGCAAAATAAAAACAGCATGAGGATGGAGAGCCTCGAGGGTGGCGACGACGGGCGACCCCCCGGCGACCGCGAAGCCCCCACGCAGCAGCCCCCGCCGGCGACCGTCTGCACCAACCAGCCCCACCCCAGAGCCCCCGTAGCTGCTCCGCCACCTAAACAAGCCCCACCGTCGCCCTTGAAGCCAGCGGAGCCGGAAGGCCCTCCGCCCCGCAGCCATGGATCCGGCTCCCGGGAACGCCCGGGCGCCCAGGTACGCACCCACTTCGCAGCCCCTAGGCCTGGTGTCCTCTTCCAAGACTTCCTCCTCCGCGACTTCTTCACCACCGTAGCCCCCTCCTTCCTCGGCGTAAAGCTGCCCTCTCCGGCGACGATGTGGGTCACCCCCGCCTCGCCGATGGAAACCAACCACCACCAAGTTAGCAACCTCCTCTCGTTCCACCTTGCTGCTCCCCCCACCCGTGTCCGCGCGCGCAAAGTTGCCCGGTTCTTGTTCTCCGTCGAGGTTGCCAGTGCCGCCGTGGCCGCCATTGTTGCCGTGCATGGGCCGTATGGCTCCAACGGTCTAAAATTCGAAGTCCATGCTGACCTGGAGTCAGCAGTCAACCGGGCGAGCCAGCTGTGTGGACTGGCCACGCGGCACACCCCAGATGAAGGCCGCTCTGTCCCCGGGAACGGTGATTCGCTCAAGAAATCGGCCGGGCCGGGCGGCACGGGCACGCCTTCGTCATCCACCTCACCTCCTCCCTCCCTCCTCTCCTCCCATGTCCCTCCACTCACCCCGGCATGGCCGCGGCAGCCTTGACGACGGGCGCGGACGTTGAGCCCAACGCCGCCATTACTCCTAACCTCGCCCTCTCCTCTCCACATCGTCGCGCATCTCTGCTAGCCGAGGCTGCCAACTCCGATGTGACGGGCATTCAAGGGGCATTAGCTGCCTCCTCTAAAAACCCTAAACCTCCCTCCTCCATTAACGACGCTCACCGGCCCGCGCTTGCAGCAGTCATGGAGGGCGAGGCCATCGGGGCTCCCGCCGCGACCGTCAACGCCATCAACACCCCTGCTGCGGCCGGCGGCGATCCTGTTGGAGATGTCTTGTCGAGCGCCGCCCCGGCTTCTCCGCCGCTCCCGCCCAAACCTTCCGGACGCGCTCCTCTCCCTCCTCCCCCCACCTTTAAAAACCCCGCCACCCCCTCGACGTCTCCCGCATCCACCCCAACGCCCGCCTTCGGCGCCGCCACCGATCATCACATTTCCTCCTGCCGTGAGCCTTTGCGGTGTCGCCGGTGCGGTGTCAACGGACAC
Organism: Themeda triandra; assembly: GCA_018135685.1. NCBI lineage: Eukaryota > Viridiplantae > Streptophyta > Magnoliopsida > Poales > Poaceae > Themeda > Themeda triandra. Next base: position 23,600 of record JAENPR010000750.1, on the reverse strand, counting down.
ATGGAGAAACACCCGTTCCTCCTCCGGCCGCCACGCCCGCCACCCCCTTTGGCCTCGAGCGCTCTCGTGGAGCACAAACCTTCGAGTTCCCCGCCCTCTCCCTCACCCCCCTCTCGCCACCCCCACCATTGCCTCCTCCGCCACCTCGGCGGACCGCTTCGCCACTCCCCTAGCACCGTGCTCGAGGCAGGGTCCCCAGTGGCCCGGGCGCCCTACGCCGTTGTGGACGCGCCTCCGCGCCCGCCGGCCCCGGTAGAGGATCTTTGGCAGTGGAGCCCGAGGAAGAGGAGGACCCCACGGGGCCGGTGATGTACGAGGAGGAGCCCACCGAGCAGTTCGAAGAGTACACCCTAAACTCCACCGAGAGAGATGGGGACGAGGAGGAGGTGGACTCGGAGGGCTCGCCGTTCCGCGCCGACCTCGCCGGATCCGACGAGGAGAGCGATGTGGAGCCCCTCTGGATGCCAGAAGGGGACATGGAGCGGGTGCGAAAGACTGCGTTCGCGTTCATCGCGGGCGACGTCGCGGCTCCGGCCACGCTGCTCCATGCTGTCCTCTTCGCCAACGCGCCGGACATCCACTGCCGCCTGATCCCCTCCTCCCGCGGCCACATGATGCTCAAGTTCAACTCCATGGAGGATCGTGACTTGGTGGCCAACCAGAGCCCGATCGAGCACGAGGGAGCCGTCATCACCCTGGAGCGCGGCGAGGCGTCGTCTAACCGCTTCTCCACTGGAGCGGCGTTGGCTCGTGGCGGTGGCGGCAAGGACTTCCCGGCGAACACCGGACGCCGAGTGGGATCCGCGCCGGCTTCCGCCGCTGGGGAGAGGTCGTCGAAGTCGATCCCGAATGCCTCCTCGACGACGATTACTCGTCCCTCCGGGTGGTGGTCGCGGTGGTGAACCCAGACAAGATCAAGACGCGGGAGAAGCTGGGGAACCCCGGCAAAGACCCGAGGGCCGAGCGGTTGGATCCGCTTCTCCATGCGAGATCCTTAAGGTCCGGCCAAGGCGGAGCAGGCTGGACGGAGATGGGAACTGCGCCCGTTCTTCCGCGCCGCCGCGCCGGGAACGGAGGTGGACGGAGCGGGCCACTTGGGCATTTTGGGCCCCCGGCGGTCTCGGCTCTGCGGCCTACGGGCCGGTGCTCCACGGCGCCCCCTTGGGTGGGCTGAACGCCTTCGGTGGCTACGGTGGGCCGGCTTTCTACCCCGGCTACGGCTACGCTTTCATCCGGTTCGAAATCCCGTCATCTCCTCCTGTCATTGTCTCCCGCCTTGCTCTCCCTCCTCTCACCCCTTCCCCTTCCAGCCCGGACAGGAACGCCGGAGCGCCGCAGTCCAGCGCGTGGGTCTCCGAGATTGAAGAGGTCCCGGCCGCCCCGACCCCGCCGCCGTCCCCGGTCGTCAGCGAGGACCCCCCGGCTCCACGTCGCCGAGGCAGGCGCGCCCAGGCTGCAGCTCCATCCCGCAGCAGCGCTCGGGCGGCCGAGAAAGCGCCGGCCTCCTTCATCCGGTGGCTTCCAAGGCAAGCAAGCTGCGGGCTCTCGGGGACAACTTGGCGACCTGCTCCTCTGCCCTCAAGAAGCGAGGTGAAGGGCGGGAGGCTCCTCAAGCGCCGCGCTCCACAGGCGCACTCGACCTCAAGCGCCCGGCCAAGCGGCCGGGGCTGTCACTGCAACTACGGCCGGGCGGCTGCCGTGGCGAGGGGAGCACCATCGCTGCTCCATGAGTCCCCGTTCGTGACCACCTCTTCGGGCGCGGTCGTAGCCCACGATCACGGCGGCGCCGCCGCACCTTAGGCTTCTTTTGCAGCGCCCTCGCCCCCTCCGGCATTGTCCGTGACGGCGATTGTCTGGCGTCCCCATCTTAGCTTGTTCCCCTTTCCTTCTTGTCGCTTGTATCCGCTCGAGTGCTTGTATGTCTTCCTTGGTGTTGGGAAGGTCCCGGTCTTTGTAACCGTGCGCTATGAATCAAAACCGCAACCATTTTACCTACTCCATCCTTTCTGGAATGTTCGTGGCCTCGGCCAAAACAAGAAGTGCGAGCGATCGGGGACTCGATTTCGGTGGCGCACCCTCACATCGTGTGCCTCCGGGAAACGAAGCTCCGCTCGATTGACGCCCACTCCCGTAAAAGCTTCCTCCCCTCCCCGCTTCGACGGGTATTGCTTCTCTCCCGCGAGACGGGTCGCGGGGCGGCATGCTCATCGCACCGGAACACGCGCGTCGTCGTGGCGGTCCGGTGGCACATACCGAGTTCACTCTCTCCGTCCGTTCTCCTCCACTTCCTCCGAGCATGACTTCACCCTCACCAACGTCTATGCTCCTCCGACCACCGCGAAACGGATGCTTTCCTTAGTGAACTCGAGGCCCTTCCCCACCGGAACGACACCCGCCGGGTCGTAGTGGGAGATTTCAATCTCACCGAGGGCCGGGAGATAAAAACACGGGCAACTTTGATCGCCGCCCAGGCACGAAATTCAATAGCGCCATTGACAACCTTGCTCTCCTTGAGCTCCCGCCGCTTGATCGCCTCTTCACGTGGTCAAATAAGCGGGACACCCCGTGCTTGGCAAGGCTTGATCGTGCCTTCATCAATAGCGGCTTCTCCTCCCTCTTCCCGAATCTTTGCGCTCAACTACGTCTTCGGCTCCACCTCGGATCACGTTCCCCTCATCCTCGCTGCTCCCACGGCTATTCCTAAAACCTCGCGCTTCCGGTTCGAAAATTCTGGCTTAAGCACCCCACCTTTCTCTCCACCACCACTGGACACACGGACTAGAGCTCGCGTTCCGTTGGATGCTACGGGCGGCCTGGTCGGGCGGATCAAGGCCTTCCGCCACGGCGCCAAGGCGTGGTCCAAACGCCACGAGCCCGCCCGGAAGATCTTAACAAGCTGCTCTTTCATAGTGATCTTCCTTGGACCTCTTCGAGGAGGCTAGGACAGCTCTGCGGGTGAACGGGAGTTACGCGCGCGCTGCCGGGAACGGGTTGAGCTCATCATCGCCCAGCGAGCTGCATACTGGAAGCAGCGAGGCAAATTCAGGGCGCTGCGCGAAGGGGACTCCAATACCAAGTTCTTCCATGCGCGCGCCTCCTGCCGCGCGCGCCGGAACGGCATCCGCGCCCTGGATGTTTACGGAGTCCGGGTGGTCAGCCACGACGCCAAAGTGGCCGCGCTCACCGCCTACTACACCGGCATCCTGGGCGGTGAGGTGCCCACGACCTGGAACTACGACATCGACTCCCTCTACGCTGGTGCTGCCCGGGCTGATCCCAACCCCTCGTTGCGCCCTTCACCGAGCGGGGAGCGCACAACGCCGTACGCGCCATGGCTGCGACGGTGCCCCCGGCCCGGATGGTGTCGGCCCTGGCTTCTACGCCGCCGCCTGGCCGACGGTGAAAGGAGACATCCTTGCCTTCCTGGAAGCGTTCCGCCATGGAGAGGCGCAGCTGGAGCGGATCAACAGGGCATACATTGTCTTGGTCCCCAAGACGGAGGCTGCTGCGACGCCGGCCGCTTCCGGCCGTCTCCTGCGAATTGCCTGTCAAAATACTAACGAAAATTCGACAACCCAGTTGCGAGGCGCGGATCGGGCGCTTGGTCGATCCGGACCAAACCGGCTTCATCCGAGGCCGGTCCATATCGGAAAACTTCGTGCTCGCCACCGAGTTGGTGCAATGCGCCATAAACGCAAGGCTCCGACCCTTGTCATCAAGCTGGACTTTGCCAAAGCGTTCGACTCGGTTAATGGAGCAGCCTCCTCAAGGTGTTGGAAGCTCGAGGTTCCCCCCAATGGCGGGCTTGGATGCGCACGCTCTGGATACCTCCAAGTCCGCGGTGCTCGTGAATGGAGCCCGGGCCCCCGGATCCCTTGCAAGCGCGGCTGCGTCAAGGAGACGCGCTGTCCCCTACCTCTTCATCATCGTGGCGAGACATCCTCCGGCGTGCGGTGAAGAGGGAAGCGGAGATCAAGCACCCGGCCGGTGGAGGCCCCGCGCCGTTGCTGCGATGCCGATGATACGATCATCCTCTGCGCGCCGACATGGACGGTGTGCGCCGCCTACGGTCCGTTCGGACGGCTTCGCGGCGAGCACGGTGCAGTGATCAACCGGGAAGAGTACGACAACGCCGATGCATGTGTGCCGGGAGGTCGTCGACGGAGCCCCGCGACGCTGCGGTGTAGGTTGGGGTCTTTTCCCCGAGACTTACCTCGATGCGCCCTCTCCAATGTCAAGCTCCGCTCTCCGCGTTCGACCCCCGATCGCAAGGGTCGGCCGTGCTTCGGCCGGATGGGTAGCCCTCCTCCTCGGCCCGCGGGGCGCGTGGAGCCGGTGAACGCCGTCCCCGAGCGGCTTGCCGACCTACGCCATGGGGGCCATGGTGCTGCCGCCTGGGGTGGTGAAGGCCATCGACGCTCGACGACGGGCCTTTCTCTGGACTGGAACGGGCATGGCGTCTGGAGCGCAATGCCTTGTGGCATGGGAGGAAGTGTGCAAGGACAAAGAGGATGGTGGCCTGGGGATCGCTCGTCTCGACACCAAGAACGCCTGTCTTCTTCTCAAGCTCATCCACAGGCTGCATCACCCGGATGGGTCGGCTTGGGCGACATGGGTGCGTGAATCCACCGACCTGTCGACCCTCGCGGCCCCCTCGCCGCTCCCACTGGTGCGCTCCGCTCCCTTCTTCCGGCCTACCAACACATCTCCCGCTCGGAGGTCGGTGACGGCAGGAACACGGCTTTCTGGGATGACTGCTGGCTGGGGGATGCCCCGTTGAAGCTCCGTCTGCCGGCGCTGTACAGCCACTTCGACTCCAAACTTGCCTCAGTGCACGACATCCTGGGGGCTGATCTGCGGCAGCTCTTCCGTCGGCGCCTGACTCCACAAGCCGGAGCTGAGCTGGTAGAACTCACGGCGCTGATTCAGGACGTGACACTCAACACAGAGCAAGACAGTCGCTCCTGCTACTTCGAGGACGGCAAGAATAAGCTGTTGTCAGGGCTCATCTACAAAGCCTCGGTGCAAGGGGACCACGACTGTGCCTCCTACCGGTTCGTGTGGAAAAACTTCGCGCCCCCGAGAGTGAAATTCTTCGGCTGGCTCCTCACCAAAGGAAGGATCCACTGCCGGCGTAACTTGGCGCGCAAGAACGTGGTGGAGGACGAAACCTGTGAGATTTGCAGATCGGCGGTAGAGACGGTGGATCACATCTTCAGCGAATGCCCCTTCGCCATCAGTTTACGGACGAGGATCGGATGGAACCCAGCCAATATTGCCAAGGCGAGCGAGATTTGGAACTCCTCCCCACCCCCCGAGCGTCGCCAAAAAGGTCCTTCACCCTCTGCTCCTTCTCTTATCTTTGGGAAATATGGAAACACAGGAACGATGTCGTCTTTAACACTCGCCCGCCAAGCGTGTCTCGCCTAATTGCTGCCTGCAGAGAATCGGCTAGAGGATGGGTGCAGGATTCCAAAAAGAGTACGGACCTTGCTCAGCTATGGAGTTCAGCCACTTGTCTGTAATCTAATCCTCTCCTCTTTCTGTGTGTAACCATCCTGTAACCCGTGCAAGGTTAACGCCTTCCACCGACCGGGGGCTCACCCCCAGGCATTTGTGGAAATAAAATGCAGGTGGGGATCCTGTTGATCCCCCCCGAAGTTGCCTAAAAAAAAAAAAAAAAAAAAAAAAAAAAAAAAAAAAAAAGGTTCAGAAGGTTGTTCTCATTGAAAGCTTTCATTGTTGTGATCTGTTTGTTCTTTGCAAATGAAAATAGTTCAGGAGCAGATATTGACAAAGGTTGGCTATCCCAGTTATCAAGCCAGAAGAACACACTTTCCCCACTTCTAATGTCAGGCTTTGCCACGTTTTTAAACTCAGGAAGCAGTTTAATATAGTCTCTCCACCAAAATGAGCCCTTTCTTGAGTTTTCCATTTTCAATATAGTGCTTTTCCCAAATGAGGTGGACCCAAAGTAGATCAGCTCTGTTGAAGAACTTGTGTAGATTCTTGGTCAGCAGGGCTTTGTTCTGTTTTTCTAGATCAATCACTCCAGGATCAGTCTTTGAACACCACCAGGCCCGGCCCTGGGGCGGGGCGGGAGGGGCGACCGTTCCAGGTCCATTCCACCGATGGGCCCCCATCCATATATACGTATATACATTGGTAATAGTAATAAGTAATATACGTTCTCGTATATGCTACGAGATCCCGGGATCACAGCGTCAGTCACGCACACGACCTTCCGCCTTCAGCGTTTCCTGCGCGTGCGTCGTCGGCGCGTGGCGGCCTGGCGGCTGAGGGCATTCGACTCTCCAGAATTTCAGCAGAGCAGCGGCACGGCAAATGAGTAAATCACATCATAGGGCCCCAATCTCATCTCACTAATGTCTGACTTGATCCCGGCCTCATCTCTGAACTCTGATTGCCTGAACTAGTGTACCTGAATCCCTGTTCTGTCCGGCAATTGGCTTATCGGCAGTTCTAGGTTTCAAGCAAATCAGAGGCAGGCCGCAGCAACCAGCAAAAGGTATGAATCAAAAATTTGTTTACTAATTGTTTCTCATGTGATCCCTACTTTATGAAATTGTAGTTACGAATTGTTTATTTTAATTTGAACAGTACCATGTCATCAAGAAAGATGAATGTTATCCTAGTATCACATCTTATTTACTATGCTAGTCATTGCGGCATCATGTGTTCATATACAAAGGTCTAAAATTTTAGCTTTGTTCCAGGTCCTAAAATACTTAGGACCGGCACTGAACACCACGTTCCCGTGCTAATTGCATTCCATCACAACACGCTAAGGCCTCAGCAGACAGCGGGTTCAGGCAGTACTTGTATCATTTGGCTATACCCCCACTTGTCCTTCCATCATGATCCTGAAGAATCACACCGGAAGCCGTCGAACGATCATAGAAGGCAGCATCAACGTTGCATTTCACCCAGCGGTCCAGTGGCCGGCTGTTCCCAACAATTCAGAGTACTTGCTTGACTCCTTTCTTTTTCTCCGGATGGATCAATCGCCAGAGATCAAAAGCTGTATCTATAGCCCATTGTGCTGCTATTCTCACTGGACGTGGATCCTCACCATGACGTCTGCTCCTCGCCATGATGTCTGCTGTTTGGTGCCATCCATAGCGCCCACATACCGCACAATATCACCGCTGCATCCTGTGGTGGAAGACAGCTTGGATCAATCAGCCTGTCTCGTGATTATCAAAGCTCTTTTTATTTAGATACTCAAAGCAGATCAGCCTGTCTCGTGATTCAGACATAGCAGGTCCCATTGTTAAATCATTAGGATCACTAGGAGTGAGATCAGTGGGGCAATCCTCTCTGATTTGTGTAAGACAGTGCTGAAACAAAGGTCCTTGGCCATAGAGAGATAGAGGAGATAGCATAGAGGCACATACTCGTTGATGGAGGAGCTGCAATCCATCGCTGGTTCGTCGGTGACGATCTACGCACGGGCAGCGGCTGTCGGAGTAGAGGAAGAAGACATCTTGTCGGAGTAGAGGCAGCGGTGGACTTCCCGTCACTTGCAGTGCCGCCCTCTCGATCGGTCTAGGGTTAGGACAGTGGGATGGCGGCTGCTGATGAACCTCATTTTGCGAGCCGGTGGCCCCCACGTTGGAGTAGAGGAAGAAGACATCTTGTCGGAGCAGAGGCAGCGGTGGACTTCCCGTCGCTTGCAGTGCCGCCCTCTCGATCGGTCTAGGGTTAGGACAGTGGGATGGCGGCTGCTGATGAACCTCATTTTGCGAGCCGGTGGCCCCCACCTCCTCTTATAGACACTGTGCGACGGGGGCCCACTACCCAGGTCCTTGACTGGGCTCCCCTCGATCAGGGGTGATCAAAGGCCCTGACTCGGTCGTTGGACCGAGTCAGGAGGAGATCAACTAACATTCTCCCCCTTAATCTCAACTGTTCTTTTCTATACTCTTATTCTTAGTCTCTTTTCGCTTTATTCATTCCATCATAGATTGGTGCACAGAATTGCTTCGTCGTCACGGTCTATTGCCAATAGACTCAACAGCTACAATACACTTTGGGCCATTTAGTTGTCCGGAAATCATAGGCCATACCATAAACCCATGTCGACTGTGTGTTCTCCGAACACACTAGGTGGTAAGCCTTTGGTAAGCGGATCCGCAAGCATTTGCTTGTCGTCTTTTCTGTTCAGTACTGTCAATATGATTCCGGACTGTCTCCTTTACAACGTTTTACTGATGTCAATGTGTTTGGCAGCACACTTGACTCGTTGTCATAGGAGTGAACTATACTTAAATGGTTATTGCTGTTGCTAACCATTATCAGTTCCGGGTACAAAAACTTCTTAACCATTTCGCCTGTCCTGTAGCCTCACAACTTGCTATAACATAGCTCTGTATTACCAGTGATATCTTACTGTTATCTTGCTATAACATAGCTCTGCATCTCAGATGATGCATCAACTGTTTCCTTGGAGCTTTTCCACAACAGAGCTCCAAGTGCGAGTGTTAGTAACTGTTGTGGACTTACTACACATCTCGCCAAAACTTAACATTGTACCCGCAACCATTTAAGAGTACTTGTTTTCTTATTCTGCATAAGGCTTACTATACTTTGTAATATCGCAAGACATTTCTGAACTCCACTCCAGTGATCTATGTCTGGAGTGAAAAAAACAGCCAAAGTTATCCCGGATACATGAACTGTGTCAAGGTAATATTCTTTACTTGTGCACTCTTCAGGCTTCCAACAGCTGAAGCAACAAACTATATTTACTATTACTCTTGACTATAAGAACAGGCATATGTTTACTTACATGCATGCTTTGTTTCTTTAAGAATTCTCTGTGCATGCCTTTGCATTAGTTCTAATACCCCTTTTATCTTATATCTTGGTGAATTTCTTTCTTTCTTTCTCTCTAAACATGTGACGTTCACTAAGATCATTCTTACTAAAACTAGAGGATAAGAACCTCTTCTTTTCCAACAGTGGATTAATATTATTGCTAGCAAGCAAAGTGTCATCCACATGAAGGAATAGGAAAAACAAATTTCCTACTTTTAATCTTTGCACAAATACAAGCGTGCTCTATTTGTCTCTCTAAAAACCCAAACTCTTCTAAATAATTCTTTAACTTTAAATACTACTATCCGAGAGACTTGCTCTAATCCATGAATGGACTTCTTTAGATGACATATCTTACAATCTATTCTTTCCATGACCAAAACTTTGAGTTTAGCCATGTGAATGTCTTTCATACAAATTCTCTTTGAAGGATGTCATCTTAATTTCTTTCGATGTAACTCAAAATTATAGTATGCCATTAAGGCCATTATGATTCTAAAATAATTATTGTATTCTATTTATAATCTGTTGATTCTTATTGAGTAAATTCTGTTACCACAAGTGGCACTTTGTAACTTTCTATAATCCCTCTGGAGTCACATTTGTTTTGCAGACCCATTATAGCCTACTATTTTGGCTCCTTTAGGAATTTATTCTGAATCCCAAAACACCATCCTTTTCTATTGATATTTTTCTATATTCCCTTTAGAGTCACATTGATCTTGTAGACTCATTACAGCCTACTGTTTTGGCTCCATTAGAAATCTTTTCTAATTCCCAAACATCGTTTGTACATTCTAATTTTATATTATCTATCTTTGCTCTTGCCATTTAGATGAGTGAATGCCTCATACGGCTTCTTCAAAATGTTGTGGGATCACCAGCCATCTGAGTTTTTTTACTATTATAGACTTCAATATGCCAATACTTTGAGACCTTTAGGGCCTTAGTTATTGACATGTCTTTCATATGGGTCGAGCTTATTATTGATCTTCCCTCATGAGCGACAACAGTCTTTATAGGATCCTGAAGGACGGGTTCCTTATGTTCTTTTATTGTCACCGTGGGAGAACAAAACTTGCTCATCTGGATTCTTTCATCTTCCAGAGAGAACTAAACGTGCTCCCCCAGATTCTTTTATCTTCTAGGGAGACTAAATATGCTCCCATTACTTCATCATGTAAATTAGTGTATCTGTGACTTTCTTTATTTGGGTTTATACTATTATAACTTGTCTTATGATGCTTTAATCACTGTCTCTGGAAAAGTCCAACATAAGATCTGGTTGACTATGCTATCTTCCTATCGGAATTATAAAAAATTCAGGAATTTAAGCATTTCTCTACTTAGGGGTATCGTTATTGCGACCGTTGTGCTCCCTCACGGATCATATTATTGTTTTATAGATCACTTTTGCTCTCAATATACATGGGAAATTGTATTTCTTTAATTGTCTTTCTAACTGAGCATCTCTTCTATCTGAGTATCTTTCTCTAGTTGTCTTGATCTTACATACTCTCCCCCTCGAAATGTGGCAAGAACTTTTCCACCACAATTTCGAAACTATTCTAAAATTCTTATGAATGAGGAAACTTTAATCACTTACTTCATCCACATGACTATGTCATGCAAATAAGGTTATTTCTTAAATCTATTGGGAGTACGCTTTCCTCATTCACTATATGAACTCAAGAGTTATTCTTTTAATTCTTTAACACACACATGCTTAATCCGACGTTAGTCAAATTAAACATGCATATGACTTACAACCTCTTATCATAATGACTGAAACTAAAATTGGACTCTTTTATATATATAGATAGTACATCAAAGACATTTCATAAAATGAACTCTTATATATACTTTGACACAATGCGTGCCTCGATTGCTCCATCTGTTTTCTTTGAATCAATATATCTAATTTTTTTAAGCCATTCTTCAAAAGGAACACAATATCGATGCAATGGCCTTTCTTTATCATCTTCTGAGTATAAGCACCCAGCTCTTTATCTTACTGCCCTCAGAATGAAAGCACGAAGATCTTTTATTTGAAAGAAATTGAACAATAGTCAATAGTCATCAATAATACTTATTAATCTTTAAAAAACTTTGAGTTCTATTCTATATCACCGTTGGGCAGAAATAGAATAAAACATCAATCTTCTACCTTAATTCCATATCACCGTTGAGCAGAAATAGAATTAAAGTATGAAAAACTCAATTATCTTGAAAGCATATTCTGCTCCTCAAAATTAAATTCTCCCGTTGGTTCGAATTTAATTAGAAGATAATCATCATCATTACAGCGGAAATGTAAAATACTATTCCCTTCTTTAAAGGAGCATTTCTTAATCTATTTCTATTCTCTGAAATGGATCACTCTGATGTAAAATCTATCTAAGACTTGAGCTTAAACACGAGCTCACAAATAACTTATAATATTTGTTATCATCAACGTTGGTCGGAAGATAATAATATCATAATTTTACGAGTATCTGTTTCTTGCTCTATAAATGAATGCATAATAATCTCTTAAAATATCATAATATTATCATTAATCAACATTGGTCGAATAATAATAATATTATAATAATCTAAAAATATATATCTATTTTTCAAAATTAAATTCTCCCGTTGGTTCGAATTTAATAATGAAAAAAACAATTTCTGTAAATTCGCAGGCGGAAAAAATAACATTATTATAATCAATTTTCCAAAACATTACTGTACTATATTGTTCTCGGTGCAAAATATCGTTGGACCAAATTTGCACAGAATTTGAATCAAATTTCTATTCCAAAACATCAAATATGCTTTGAACAAGTTTCTGGAAAAAGGAAAACAAGAAACTGTGACTGTTACTATGCATATGGCCATTTCAGCCTAAAAACACAGCATCGGCCCGTGGCCGCGCGCGAGAGCGTGGCAGTCTGTGGCCCAATGGTCTGCACGGCCAGTTACAGTGAACATTTTTTTATTCTGTTTGGCCAGCCCGGCCGGCAAAGCGGCCCGGCCCAGCAATCAATTTGGCGCCGGCTGACCACGCTGATCCGCAGCGGGCCCTAACGTGGGCCTGGGCCACGAATTTGGCCTGCCGCCAGCGCCCTCTTGGGCTCATTCTAGCCCGTTCATCTTGGGCCGTTGATCTGCTAGGGTTTCGATCCGACGGTGGTGCACCAATTTCGGGAGAACAAAACCCCAAAGGCCGGCGCCCCCAAGAAACCCTAACTTCACTTCTCTTCTCCCTCCGCTCTTCACGCGACCGCAGCCGCCCACACAGTCGAGCAGCCGGCAACGCAGGCGACGCGCGCGCGGAGGCTGTGGCGACGCCGCCGGGCTTCTCCCGGTCGGCTCCCCCTGCTCTTCCTTTCTCTTCCCCTTCCCTTCCTCTCTCAGCGCTACATCCAGCAGCACCCGCCACTCATGGCGCCCGGAGGAAGGAGATGGCCGGCGCCGTCGCGTGCCCTCTCGCCGGCGCGCGTGCTCCCTGATGGGTGAGCGCGCCGCCGTCGAGCGGCCTCGTATCGGCACCCTGGTCCGAGCCCACGCGTCGCAGCGAGATGAGACGCCGGCAAGCGGCGGCTCTACTCGTAATCCGGCGCGGCGGGTGGGGTACGCCGGCAAGCCAGCAGTTTCTATTTCCCGCACGGCTGCGTGTGGCGGTGATGGAGAGACCAGGTAGGTTCCTCCCCTTTCTCAGTCTTCTTTAGTGTTAGTTTTTGTTCTGGAAATGGGGATCTTACCCGAATTGATTTCGTTTCTTCTTTTCTGTCTTCTTTTGATTTCTCAACCCCGATCTAGATCACACACTCTAGAAACCAGCTCTGATACCATTCTTAGATCATTAGGATCACTAGGAGTGAGATCAGTGGGGCAATCCTCTCTGATTTGTGTAAGGCAGTGCTGAAACAAAGGTCCTTGGCCATAGAGAGATAGAGGAGATAGCATAGAGGCACATACTCGTTGATGGAGGAGCTGCAATCCATCGCTGGTTCATCAATGACGATCTACGCACGGGCAGCGGCGGTCGGAGTAGAGGAAGAAGACATCTTGTCGGAGCAGAGGCAGCGGTGGACTTCCCGTCGCTTGCAGTGCCGCCCTCTCGATCGGTCTAGGGTTAGGACAGTGGGATGGCGGCTGCTAGTGAACCTCATTTTGCGAGCCGGTGGCCCCCACCTCCTCTTTAGGCACTATGCAACGGGGGCCCACTACCCAGGTCCTTGACTGGGCTCCCCCCGATAAGGGGCGATCAAAAGCCCTGACTCGGTCGTTGGACCGAGTCAGGAGGAGATCAACTAACACCCATCACTTAATTGGGTCGCTTGCCCCTTTGATTCAACACAATAGCCCGTGAGTCGTTGGGGTGTGTAGGGAGTCGTGGTGTTCTGCTTCACGCCATGCTCGCTGCAAAAGGTCACAAATGCACCAGAATTGAATTCTCCCCGACAATCCATTCTGAACGCTCTTGCCCTGACTCCACTTCAGCTGCTAGCACAATCTTCTTGAAGTACATCAAAGCTTCATCTTTTTTTGCCAATAGCTCAATCCACATATATCGACTGAAGTCATCGACAATGAGCAGAAAATATGACTTACCACCTGGCGTCGGTGGCGTGATCTGTCCACATAGATTGCCATGGACAAGCTCAAGTCCTGCTGCTGCTCGGTACGCCGTAGCCCTCGGGAGCGGTCTCCTGTGATGCTTGCCGAGAACACAGCCATCACATACCTGCTCCACCCCACGAATTGTGGGTAGGCCATCCACCATCTCCCTCGACGCGAGCTCTTGCAAAGCCCTGAAGTTCAGATGCCCAAATCTGGCGTGCCACAGCCACGCCATGTCTTCCATCTTGGACAGCAGACACACTGGTGCAGTCAATCTCGGCTTCATGACATAGAGCCGATTCCTCCTCTCTGCCCTGATCAGAACGCCTCGCTGCCGCTACGCATCCTGACGGCGCTCAAAAACTTCTAGGATGCCATTGTCGATCTCGACCCGGCACCCTGACTCCTCCAGCTGCCCAAGACTTACAATGTTGCATCTTAAAGAGGGAATGAAGTGTACCTCCGTGAGCACGCTATGTTCATCGTTCTTGCCAGAAACTGCCACAGCGCCGATCCCTCTGATCTCGACCGTGGAGCCATCACCGAACCGTACTGCTCCGCGAACAGTCTCATCTAGACTCGCCAAAGCTTCACGACTCACCAATGTCAAGGATCCAGGCACCCTCATTGTACTCAGCCGGAAACACGCGTTCCTGATTTAGGAACACCCTTTGAGCCTCGGCCGATGCTGCACGAGTCACATTGCACTCCTGCGCAACGAGTAGTGCCCCAGTCTCGGGGTCAGCTGCAGCATGATGAACCACCTCCTGCTTCTCCTCCCGGGGCTTCGTCTTGCACTCCCTGGCAAAGTGACCGAAGATCTTGCACTTGTTACAGCGCCCATTGCGCCTTGGCGTCCCCATCGAGGTAAGCCTCTTGGAGTTGCGCGTGTCACCGCCAGCCGCCGCCACTGCGCGCCCCGGACTTGTCCTTTCGGACATAGCGACCACCACCACCATCCTTGTGATTCGACAACGAGGATGAATCTGAGATCATCCTGCTCTTGTTCTTCGCGTTCCACTCATTCTCCATGAGCAGAAGGTCCTGCGTCTTCTCTGTGACTTTCTCAACCGAAGGCTCGAACCGATCTTCAGCCGCCCGAAGACGATCGATCAACTCTTCGATCGACAACGTGTCTAGGCCACAATACATCTCGATTGCCACCGCAATCTGATTATAACGAGCAGGAACTACACGTAGGAAATTTCTCACCACTCGTTTGTCATCCACGCTCTTCTCCCCAAGCCCTGTCAAGTCGGTTGCAATCTTGGTAATCCGTATGGCGAACTCCTCGATCGTTTCTCCGTTCTTGAAGGTAATCGACTCAAACTCCGCCAACAACTTCTGGGCATTCACCGCTTTAACACGATCTGCCCCGAGGCGCATCGACTTGATGGCCTCCCAAGCTTCTTTAACTATCTTCTTGTTCAGCGGCATGGGGTGCATCTCTGTAGGCACGCCGCGGAGCATGGCCCCTAGAGCCAGACGATCTTGATGCCGCTCGGGCTTATCTTCGGTGATCGCATCCCACAAGAACATTTCCTCCAGATTGCACTGGATATGGGATGACCACTCTTGATAATTCGTTCGCGTCAGCATCGGCCACATCAGATTGCCGGCCGCTTGA
Source organism: Themeda triandra (assembly GCA_018135685.1). Classification (NCBI taxonomy): domain Eukaryota; kingdom Viridiplantae; phylum Streptophyta; class Magnoliopsida; order Poales; family Poaceae; genus Themeda; species Themeda triandra. The sequence goes on along the minus strand of JAENPR010000750.1, from coordinate 8,527 downwards.
TTGAAAGCCTTCTCCATCGCCTCCTTGTCTCCGGACGTACCCATCTCGGCGATTTTGGCTACCTCCCCTTCTTCTCCGGTGGATTGCTCCACCCTGCTTCCTTCTCCTGCGCTTCTCGCCGACACCAGCTCCCCCGATCAAAGACCAGGGAGCTGATACTAATTGTTGGAGCAAACTACGCTCTGCACGATCTAGAACGCGCTGGCGTCACGTCGATGGTGACCGCAGCGAGATAGCAGATGGAAACACAGATGTTCTTGGGTTTGTTGCCGCCAAGCGTCGCAGCCTTTTTTGGTCTTTATTCTTGCTATATATAGGGATACATAATGAGATCATGGAACATGCCTCCGCGTATCTCCGCGCCATGCTACACACCGTGTGCCACGTCGTTCTTCCGCGACGTGCACCACGCGCTGCAGCGCCACAGTCACAAAAGTTCCCGGTACATAGGTACAAGGAACGCGGTTCGTGGGACGTGGAACGCTGTTTTTGAAAGGATTTTATACTGTTGGGACGAAAAATGTTCCACGTTCCCGGAACGGAACGTACGTTCCCGGGACGCGAAACATGGCAGCGTACCACGTTCCCGGTAACTGTGTGCAGCGCGCACCGTGGCGCGAACCAGACCGACTCGACCTGACCGTGTCGTGGATGAGCACGCCTCCAACCACGCACAACCTCCTAACCGACTCTAGGCAATATCTGAACAAAGATTACAAAGTATCTAATGCAATAATTTAGCTAACAGACTTAACGCCTGATGAACAACTTGCCAGCAGGTGAGGAAGAAATCCTTCACTGAGATTCTGCGCAAATCCACAGGCCGAATCCGAGCAAGTAAGCACAGTCAACGCAACCAGGTCACCGCTGCAAGTCTAAAACTTGGAAGCGTATGAGTTCCACAAGACGGCATATAGAGAGATGGGCAATAAAAGAATGCATCATCCCGTCGTTGTCTTCGACTGTCGTTAGACCAACCTTCGTCAACAGACAACAGTCTTTTATATTTCTTCAGTTCTACCTGCTCCTTGCACTATCATCCCGTCATGTTCCTCTTCACTGATAGGAGAAGCTACCGCCGTTGCTTATCGTTAGCTCCATCATCATCAACAGTTTTCAATTTACCTATGACGAAGAGAGAGGGACTTTGAATGAAGGATGCTTGCGGTCCTGAAGGAGTGGTGTTACATTTCTTTGGTGATCTTGCTTCGAAGAACCAGAGAAGGATAGGATTAAAGTCCTGTGTTGGTTTGCCACTTTGTTTTGAGCAATGGTCTTACTGTAAGGCTGCTAGAAGCAGTGCGTTGTCTTGGTTTGGAACTGGGATGCTGTATTTCTCTGGGATGCTGTATATCTCTGGGATGCTTTATATTGTTGGGCCATAAGCATTCACTTGCGTTATCAATTGTCCTACCTGGGGCCGCCACCATGTCGTCGTCGCTTCACATTCCATGCTAGGCCGCACAGACCCTCTCGATGTCTAGTGCCATGTTTGACTGTTTGGGGTAAAATTGTTTAATTTTGCTTAAATTTCATTCAAATTTGTATTGGATACCAGGCCGAATTTTCCAAATTTCGCCCAATTCAGTGATCTCCGAATTTTTTTTCAAAATAAGAATCCCGGAACCTTTGTTAGCCGCTCGATGCCAGGAACTACTTGACCCTGCGGTGCTGCTCTCCATGGTGTGTCCAAGGGTGGGCACCACCGGGGGAGCTGCTGGTCGATTCACTCCTCCGGTGGTAGCACACAACGATCGCCATCCTTGGCGCAGTCGATCCATATGGATTGGAAGGAGAAAGAGAGAGAAGAAAAGGGGGATGAAAATGGAGTCGCGATCAGGACAAGGTCAAAGCTGGAGTGTGCGATGAGGACACTCTAGCTTTTGTAGCGCTTCTACCATTGCTCTGAATTTTCAGTATATAAGGCATGCAATTTCGGTTCTTGGATTTATTTGGGCATGAAAACGATGTAAAATCAGGTGGACTCTGAGCATGCAGTGCCTATTTCTACTTGGGCATTGACGATGGCAAAAATGCGAGGAAACAAATGACTCACCGGAACAGCACATTGAAGGACGATACTTTTCAAAGGAAAGGAGCAAACTAAAACAAACATGGCGCACATATACAATACAGACAGGTTTTTGAAGAGAAGGGCATGAGGCGGTGAGCTAGAGCTTTGCATGGCTATGCGCCGCCACCCGAATTGCTGCTGGGAGGCCGAAGATTATTATCAAGGACCAGAAGTTTAGAAACACAATAGTAAACACGCTATAGAATGTAAGCCCAAGAGTCCACGCAACACGCATCCGACGAGCTCCCAATCTAGCACGGGCCACACCTGCAACACGAAGGATCTGGCAGGCCTCCGAATTCCCGTGGAGTGAACACGTGAGGATGATCACACAGACCGCAATCGCGGTCACGTGAGCAATTGGAGCCAGCACCAGGTATAATCCCAGCGCGAAAGCGACCACCAAGCTTCTGCCAGCACTCCGAAGCAAGATCGCAGAGAGCTCGAAGTACCAGTAGCGCACGGAGATGTCGATTGCAGGCACCCCAACAAAGATGAGGCTGAAGGTCGCCATACACGAGCAGATGAACGCCAGCGTGTCAGAGAGGACGAACACATCAAAGGCGTAGCTCCCAGCAAGCAGTGGTGTGCCGGCGATACCGTCCGGGCCACCGGCTTGGTAGTAGCCTCCGGGCAACGTGAAAGCTGATGCAAATGTCACAGCCGCAACAAGCACGGACACAACGCCCAGCATCTGCGCTGTATTTGTTAGATGCGCCGAGAGCATGTCGTTGTCTATTTTTGGCTTGTATTTTTGGGATAAGAGGTCGGGGCGACTTCCACCGCACGGAGCTCCCACAAACTGTAGTGATAATTGTATGAGACCCCTTGGATTCTGCATGCGAGAATGATGGGCAAATATGTAGCTAGTAAGTATATATATGGACTTTTTTTGCGAGGAAGTATATCAATTATATAATTTGTGTAACAAAGATGGAATGACAACTAGACATAGTAGTAGCTAAATAGTAGTTACTTACCATATCGTAATAGAAGGACGAGGGGGTTCTAACCCATGAGAGATCATAAGGCGTCAACGCATCCTTGTTGGGTACATTGAGATGCACATGCTGATTCCGGACCAGGCAGTTGAAAACCGGTAGGTTCCCGACATCGACAGCTCGGTGTATGGCAGTATCCCCGTTGTTATCCTCCTTGTTGAGGACTGACGACGATAGCTCCTTCTCCTTGGGCATCCAGCGGCAGGCATACTCAACAACTCTGTATGCCTCCGCCTCAACTGCGGCGTGGAGGAACGTCCTTCCCCTGGCGTCGCGCAGGGTGGCGCAGTCCGGGCACTTATCCAGCATAGTCCTGACGGCGTCCAGGCTGTCAGCCAACGCGGCGACATGTATAGGGTACAACCCTTCAGCGTCCGGTTCATACGCTGCGCATGTGTTGGCGTCTAGAAGCAGCTCCACCGCTGGTTTTGGCCGTGGCCAAACATCTGGGAACCACTTGGAGAGAATCCCCACGTATGGCCACCCCTCCAGCGACGCAGCCAAGTGAAGAGGTGTGCTCCCCGTCTGCTTGTCCCTCTGCTGTGCCAGATGCGAGACAAGAGGAACGCTGCCTTCTTGTGGCACCGTCAGGTCCTGGTCCTTGAGCCAAGTCAGAAGCATAGGCAGCGCTGCATGTACTTGCACTTGCAGTATTTAATTGGATGGGATAATAATCCATCTCACTCAGTATGGAGAGGATACTCAATTAGTACCAACAAATTAAACATGGAATATATTTCCATGGCCTACTTATTTTGTGTTGTCGATGTGGATTATTTTGCATGAACATAAGGCCTGTTTGGATTGGAGGATTGTTTACATGAATTTCAAAGGAATAATCCTATTCCTTTGTTTTGCTAACATCACACACCGTTTGGAATGGAGGAAAGCAGCCAACCGTTCCAGAGGAAAGGAATCGGTTGCTTCACAAAACACGGGATAGAAAACATCCACTCCAAGCCGTGGTTTTGCGGAAGTCCGAGGCAAGTGAGGAGATGAGAATGAGGATAAGAAAGAAGAATGAAGTGAATGATACCACGTGAAGCTTATTGTACTACTAGTAGTTTGGTGGGGTCAAATGTGTCAGTGGCAATATACATGCAATTTTGTTTGAAGCCTACACTCATGGGACCCACATTAATCTTGTTTTCCTATGTTTAGGATTCCTGTGTTCCAAACACATCATGGCAAGTTTTTCCTACGTTTTTCGTTCCTCTATTTTACTACTACATCTATCATATTCCTGTGTTTCTTTCCTTTCCTTATATTCCCTCATTTCAAAGATACCCTTAGTCAAATCATGTATAGGATTTTCATGGAAAAAATCGAAACTTCTGTATATTTCGGGAACCAAGATAGTTAAGAAAGACTATAGCTAGTGAGTAGCGATATTATCATTCTTATACGTACCTTGACCACGAGAAACAGCCGCATGCAACACATTTTGTCCGTCCGATCCAGAATAGGAAAGCTGGCCGTTATTTTCGTCGAATAGATGGCGTGCAATATCCAATTCGCCTACGTATTCATATTTCATAGTAGTGAATGTGCGTGTATATTAGGCTTCTAAGTTGTACTGTGTAGTTCTTAAAAAAACATATGTCCACTTCACCTAATGAAAACGCCAGGTAAAATGGGGAAGCGCCCTCCTCGCCCTCACATGGAACGGTGGTCACCAAGCTTGGATCCACCAGCAGCAGCTCGTCTATGCAGGCCTTGCTGGCAGCGCGGACCGCCTGGTGCAGGGCGGTCTCCCCGCAGTTGTTTCGCATCCACAGGAACTCCTTCACAGCTGTCATGTCGCCGGCCTCACAGGTCTTGAGAGCGATGAGGCAGGATATCATGCCGGCGCTCCCGGCGCCGGCGGCGCAGTGCAGGGGTGTGTCGCCCTTGTTGTTGCGTGCGACCAGGAGGCCGTTGTTGCTGTGGTAGATCGTCCTGGCGCAGTCGAAGAACCGACCGTCGCCGGCGTCGCCGCGGGCGGCGACGACATGGAGTAGGGAGTCCCCCTCGTTGCTGGTCACTGCGCCGGAGGAGGGAGCAGGCGCAGGTTCGACTTCCACGACGAATGCTTGCTGTGGCGGCGACGCTGTGCCTGATTGCCCCTGGTTGTTGTCGTCCAGCCTCAGCAGTTCCTTAAGCCGGTTGTTGTCGCCGCGGTGAGCAGCCATGAACAGCTGCGGATCTAGTGTGCCCACCAGCCGAGCTGCTGCGCCAACTGTTGGCAGGGCTTCGCCAGCATCTGCCATGGCCATTGATCACCGGCTACCTTATTGTCAGTGGTACCGGGAACGTGGGCATACGCATATATATAGTCGTCCCTCTCGTCGTCGATCGACGGTTTGGAATTTCTTAAACTTTGTTAGTAATACATACCGTGAAAACCTTTGGACGAAAGTAGCTTGCAATTGTGCAAACATAACCTAAACTACACGGCTCTTTCCGGAAGCTTACGACGAGACTACTTTTCTGTTAAAAAATAATTTTACTTGAAATAATAATACCAATAATTCAACAGTGAGCATGCATTGAGCACGACTTTGATCTTTTCTTTCGAAAAGAGCACGACTTTGATCTAGTGCTCAAGTCTTCCTTTTTTTTTTTATTTTGGGGGTCCTAAATAATTATATATGTTCACCGATGACCGCGAGGTCGTCGACAACCACACACGTCGTGGCCTGCAGCGCATCAGCTACAGTGTTTCATGAGAGCTACCGCTAATGAACTATTTTATCCTTTTTCTTATCATAGTGTTGACGCCAGATTTTGGTCAAAGGCCCATTAACTATAAGCCCAAGAGACAGGGAGAGAAAAACCATCTGGTGGATCGACTAATTAAAAGAACCGGATCGACGCATCAGCCCATTCGTGTCCATAGTAGAGGAGCAAGACACGTCGGCAGAAAGCGCAGTATTGGGGTCCAAGTTATCTTCTCCTTGTTTCGTAAAGGAGTTGTTTTTTTCGGGAAAAACTTGTACACCAACCACCCCCCCCCCCCCCGCGGGTATTGTAATAGATATATATATATCAATCAATACAACAACAACATCTTTCGGCTTCGGCCAAATACCCTTAGCAGTAGGAGTATAGTAGATTTCCGGCGAGTTCTTTGACAAGTTTAGTGTCATCCGGTGGACACTGGCTTGCTGTAAGTACCATCATGCCTTGCTTTGCCTTGTTTTAATGTCATCCGGTGGACATGGGGCTTGGTAGATCAAGGTGGATTCTTGCTTAGTTTAGGTTTAACGTCATCCGGTGGACGTAAGCTTAGATTGAGTAAGGGTCAGATTCTAGTTTGTTTTTATGTCGACGTAGGCTCAATGTCATCAGGTGGATGTATACCTAGATTAGACTTGGAATCGAGACTAGAACAGAACTGAATTTCCTTTACTTGGGTTGCAAGTGGCCATGTTTTGGAATTTGGGGAAGAGTTTCAAAATATCTTTCCACCAAAAAGAACCTACTGGGGATCTGCCTTGGGGTGGTGTTAGGTTATTGGAGTAGATTTCGGACCAAGTGAGAGTGACCTAAAGGATGTCTGCATTGCTATAGCATTTGTCAAGATGTTTCAAGAGAAGAGCATCATTCTGTCTCTCTATATCGATTATACCAAGACCACCTTGCTTTCTGGATTTATATGCCTCCTCCCAAGCAACCTGAGCTTTACCTCTACAATTTAGTTCTCTCTTATTCCGAAGACAAGCTTTTCTAGCCTTGTCTGTCCCGATTGATGACTTGGGGAGGGAGTTTGAGGCAATAAATTTAGAAAGTGGGGAGAGCATAGAAGACTGAGTTCAATATAAGCCTACCATTGTAGGAGAGTAGCTTACTGATACCTGAAAGTCTCCTTTCAATTTTGTTGACAAGGGGAGAAAATTCAGTAACAGAAGGTTTGGTGGTACCTAGAGGGAAACCAAAGTATGTGAATGGCATGGTCCCCACCTAACAGCCAAAGGTGTTAGTAAATAAAAATTAGATACATGCTTGCATTTAACTACTAGCTAAGATATCATCGGGCCATGACGATGCCCAGTGTGGTGGCTGCTGCATGACAATCGGTCATGAGCCCGTGTGGCAACGTGTTGCCTTGCTCATGCCACGGCCACGGCAAGGAGACTACTGCCGGTGTGCACGTGTAGAGGTGGTGGCTTGCGGAGTTGTGCCATGCTCGATTCAGTGAGCAGGTTGACTGTGCGGTGACAAGCTCGTCGTGCGTGTTCAGCTATAGCCATTGACCATTGTGTCATCACATATTCACCAATCACTAGTGCACGTCAGGGTTATAATCCCGGCTGGGAAACCCCCTTTATTCCCGGTTTTTCAATCGGGATTGCCTAAGAAAGACTAAAGATCACCCCTTTAGTCCCGGTCTGTCACCCGGGATTAATTCCCACCCTTCTGGGCCCGGTTGGTAATACCAACCGGGACAAAAGAGGGCTGCAGGCGGGCATCCAGCAGATGCCACGTCACAAGCCTTCAATACCAACCGGGATTGTTGTTATTGATTTTTTTTACATTTTTATATATAAATATTGCACGATTAGATTTTCTACATTTCAATTGCATTAAGAGATTGAAACTATATATACAGCTAACAAATATTGTAACTAATTAGATAGCTTATATATTACAATAATAACAAGTTCGTTACACACCACAAAGTTCACGTCACGAATTAGAGAGCTTATATATTACAAACCATGCCCAAAAGGACCCTACAAGTTTATGCCAACATAGTTCTCTACACCTACAACCAAAACTAATTTTTAAAATCCTATCATTTGACAACGCTTTAGCATGTACTCAGTAAAGTGCACATCATACAATTCATAACCAAGGTCGTAAGTGATGAAGCGCAATGCATGTACTAGTGCACCCTCCTTTGCTTCACAAATTCTTACACATGGCTTACTCACAATGGTCAGCAAAGGTCCATCATCTCCACTCATCACGTGAATTTCTTTCTTGGACTCCCTCTATAGTTAAAGTTCTGTCACCATAATACCATGAGAAACCACCCATGTGATGAAGGGCCTGTGATAAAATAGCTTCAAAACTACAAGCTGTGAATGTCAAGTCATACTGCTGAATTTGCATGTGTTAAGAAATATATATGCTGGTTATAATCAAAGCCATATATATATATAATAAATCTAAATTAAAGTTATGAGATCGACTGACCACATCATCTATGTTGTTGACAACAATAGACGAACAATAGGTAGCAATGTCGTGACGGACATCCAAAGCAGCGGACCTCATGGAAGACCAAGTAGGTATTTTGTACCCCCTAATTTCAAGTTCATTTAAACATTCTAGAACAGCAAATCTTTGCGCCGTAATAAAGTCATGTTGAGGGCTACCCATCTTAAAGATGAAATTGAGCACACCTGGTTGTCTACCCTCCCTACAATAGGGCAAGGCAAAGCAAATTCTGACTTGGCACATTTTC